>JAJPUD010001171.1:424471-442322 GCA_023553655.1 Myrmecobius fasciatus | reverse complement strand
CCTAAGATCCCTACCACAGATGGATACATAGGAGGCAGGACAAGCAGATGTCAGCTAGTCTCCTCCAAGAAATGCCAGTGAAGCCTGAGTACATCCCCTTTTGGGAAGTGTGAAAGCCAATGCTCCTGGAAAAGATACTTGTTCTACCTGCCTCCTGGGGCAGTTGGAAGGAATAAAGGAGATAAGGTGTGGAAAAGTACTTTGTACCTCTATAAAGGAGCATATATACATAAATGTAATCTGGAATGGCCACAATGTTCACACACATCAATGGACATATGGTGTCCTGCACAGCTCCTCTCTGGTTGGTTCCAGAATGAAGACTAGTGCAGAGGACATCATGTAAGGAAAGGGTCTCACTTGTCTTCTTTTAAGCACCAATCACAGATTAGTAAATCACGAAACAACACAATGTAAGAACTGAATGCAGGTAACCAGAAGGGAATGGAGTAATAAAGGCATGGTAGGTATAAGCAGCCAATTATCTATGATGATTTTTGCATATGAAGCAGATCAAGTATAGAAAAGGAGACTGGATGGTCACATAGCCAGAGTAAGGAGTAAGAAAAGGGCACCCCAAATGCTACAGAGTTAGCCAAGAAATATTTTAAGATCCAGAGTAATGTCTCCAGGGCACTGGGATGGGGGAAAATCCTCTATGAAGGATTTATGAAAGGACAAGAATCCCAAAGGATGAGAGGGCAAGGAGAAGAGTACTATCTGCTCTTGAGGGATTATTCACATTAATCACGGCAGAGTTTTTACAAAGAATTTTCTCTTAGAAGAAGTTATACACAGTAAAGGATTTTCTACTTACAGCCTAATGACATTTTGCCATTTCTATATCAACTAGTACCATAAGCTTGTTTTCATCAACCATTATTTTGGTGTGTGGTTTATAATGAATGGTTCTCTTCTTTTCAAAAAGTATTTTCCACCATTTACTTTTCTTTTTCTTTACCTTTAAATGAACTTCTCAGAAGTCACAGAAACAATAAAAAATACATTTCAACAACTTCTAATGACATCTCCAGCAAGAGATACAACGTGTGCTTTACTAGTATGAAAGTATGTTAGAAGTGTTTGCTGGGCCAAAATTGTTGATTGTATTTTGTGCACATCCTTTTCTCTTCCCTTTTAAAGAAATAATTGGCCTCTATTTCTTCATTGGAAATATGAAACACATGGAACTTTTAGAATACCATAGCTCACAACTTTGTCAAGAAACTGTACACTGACTTCAAAGAAATCCTCCTTTTAAAAACTACTTTAGAGATAATGTGTAGTATCTGTCACCAATTACACAGAATTTAGTAAATTTTCATTGGAAACTCAATGGAGATAATTTATATAAAGGGGATCTGTCTCCACCAAAAAGGCTCAAGACCACAGAACTTAATACTTGCAGCAGGAAAGGACAATTATTAGCAAGCTGATGAAGTTGCGCTGTTTATAATTATATTGTAAATGTTAATATTTTTTTTACTTTCATTAGATCCTTACACCTTGATTACAAGTGCCAATATGTGAAAATACTCAGAAAATTCAAGCACACTGTCAATCATTGGAAGACATTGAAATTATTCTGCCTTTGTTGAAATGACTACATACACATGACTTGAGATGGCAACTGACATGTAAAGAGAGACCCAGTGAACGAATTTGCTGATTGGTCATCTGCTTTGGTCTTCAGTTATAGGATCCCAGGGATAGCCGTAGGGACTAGACTTGAGACTTCATTGGGATAAGCAACTCTCCAGTGTGGAAACTCCCTTTACCAAGGCAGGTCGGCACCTTTTTGCAACTTACGAGTCTTTGGGAGTTTGCTAGAACACTGAAAGGCCATGTGATTTGCTCATGATCATATATGTCTCAGAGCTCAGAGGTGGTACTTAAACTCAGCCAAATTTTCCTGGCTTTAAGGCTATCTCTGTATCTTAAATGCAGAAAATATATTACAAGTAAGGGCCAAAGCTTGATAAAATCTGCAGGACACAGAACAACATAGTGAGCAGGCCACAGCCAATTATTCAATGAATGGGTTGTTTTTGTTTACATTACTATGCCCTGAGCTAATGAAGCAAAAAAAAACTTCCTCCATTATTACAGCCATGAGTTAATGAAAGTGCTCCTATTTCCACAAGCACAGTAGGTTCAAATCTGACAAACCTTACATTTCACACTAGGGAGCAGTAAATTTAAAGTGTTTCTTTTCATTTGTTAATCCCATTCTGAGAGAAGCTAGAGCATCTCTAGCCTTATACAATGGGAATGTGATTTCCAACTATTCATTATACCAGAATAATCTGGATGTCCTAAAGAGTCCATTACAATGGGACTTTGCCTTTATTACCTCTACCTCCTTCCATTTTCCCAGCCCCTATGCTAAATAGCCCAGCCAAAGCTTGGTCAAGTAGTTAAATTCAGTTTTGGAAAGAATGAAATTGTATTTCTTTACTTAGGTTTTACTAGGCCTAGATTTTTCTGTAATTTTCCAAATCAGATTAACAGAGGGCATTTTCCCAGAACAGAGAAACACACGTATGATTAGAATGTCACCTAGCTAGGAACAGAAAGAGTCCTTTGTACTTCTAATTCCATACTAACCTATTAAAAGGGGGGGGAGGCTTCCAAATACCTGAGAGAAATTCTTCTTGTAAGTAGGTATCAAATTCTTGGGAGTTAGTAAAATCTCTCAAACCTAAATGTCTAGTTGTAAATTGATGGCATCATGTATATATTAACTCATCAAATCGGAGTCATAATGATCATGATAGTATTGTAAAGAGATTTTAAAGCTGGGAGGGACCTTAAAAATCAAGTCTATGTGATGGAAAGTGCTATCTGTATCCAGAGAGAGAACTGTGGAAACTGAATGTGGATCAAAGCATAGTATTTTAACCTTTTTGTTGTTGACGATGTTGTTTGTTTGCTTGTTTTTTTCTTATGTTTTTTCCCTTTTGATCTGATTTTTCTTGCACAGCATGATGAATATGGAAATATATTTAGAAGAACTGCACATGTTTAACCTATATCAGATTTCTTGCTTGTCTTGAGGAGGGAGGAGGTGGGAAAAGAGGGAACAAAATTTGGAACACAAGGTTTTATAAAGGTAAATAAATGAAAACTATCTTTGCATGTATTTGGATAAATAAATACTACTTTTAAAAAGACCTTATGTATCATTAAAAAAAATCAATAACATGTATTTTAACTTGTTTAACATATATATTACTTGCCATCTAGGGTAGGGGGTGGGGGGAAGGAGGGGAAAATTTTTGCAAATTTTTTTTGCAAGGGTCAATGCTGAAAAATTATCTACGCATATGTTTTGAAAATAAAAAACTTTAATAATAATAATTATATATATATACACACACACATATATCAAGTCCAATCCCCTCAATTTCTTTTCTGGTCATCAATTTAGGGAACTCCTAGTGTGAAAATTTCCTCCATGGAGGCAAATTAGTAACTCCTCTGTAGTTTGTAATCTTGGAGAATTTTCTGGAGACACTGAGAGGTAAAACTGCTTTCTTTATCAAAAGTTAATCTTGAACTCTTAAATTCCCCAAACTGGCCTTCTAACCAGCCAAGTAAGATTGAATGAGATAATATCTGTAAAGTACTGAGCACAGTGCCTGGCACATAGTAGGGACATAATACATGCTTGTTCCCTTTCCCTTCCCCTTCTAACCACTCCACCATGATGCCTTTCATCCCATCATTCTGGAGATGAGAAAACCAGGCCTAGATAGGTGAAACGATTTGCTTAATGTCACGGCTAATTAGAAACAATCTTCTAATTCCCAGTCCAGTGCTCTTGCCCAAAATTAGCTGATTGTCTTTAGACTAAAAGGCTGAACTCTGTGATTAAAAAGTCCACACAATACAGCCCAAAGACAAATCTAATGGCAAGAGGAGTAACTATCTTTTTCTAAACTATAGAATTAACACTATAA
This sequence comes from Myrmecobius fasciatus, assembly GCA_023553655.1. NCBI lineage: Eukaryota > Metazoa > Chordata > Mammalia > Dasyuromorphia > Myrmecobiidae > Myrmecobius > Myrmecobius fasciatus. Next base: position 438,360 of record JAJPUD010001171.1, on the reverse strand, counting down.
TCTCATATCATCACCATACATGGATAGATGACTTCGAAAGTAAACTGGGGTTCCTGGAAACGTGGGCCACTGTCACCAACCAGGGCAAGAGGAAAGAGTGGAGGCACTCCCAGCAAAAGTGAAACCAACCCTGATATTATATAGAACACAAAATTGGCCAAGGTCTAATGGAATAGTACAATACAACAAATGGAACAAATATGTATTAAATGGTGCTGGCACAGGAAAGACAGGGCATTTCAATGAGCCATGGTCCCTTATCCTCAAGAAAATTAGGAGAAGAAGATGTAAACAGACTATTATAAAATGCACATATCTAAGTCCATTAGGGGGTTACAAAACTAAGGCCCTTGAGAGGTCTGAAGGGGGGGGAGTCATAATAAGCTGGGGAGAACACAAAAAGACTTTTAAGAGGTACCATTTAATTTGGGACTGAAAAGAAAGGAAGGAATTCAATAGGCAAGAAGGAGGGAGGACATTCCAAGCCCAGAGAACAATCTGAACAAAAGCATGACAAGCACGCTTGGTCGTTCTGATTCTGTTGACATCATTCAATTCAGGTAGCTTGACAGCCATCTGCAAGAAAAGACCACCATGGCTGCTTGGAAGATATTACATTCACTTGCGTTTTTCCTACACATCTTGCTTCAATATAACTGTCAGGCCTGAGAAATTGGAATAGAAACTTGCAAAGCAATTCTCTCTCTTCCAGTCAGTAATTTCAAAGGATGCTGAGAGATACAAAAGAGGCGACCACTTTTTGTCATCACTTGGAGATCATTTGCCCTTCATTTAACAAGCATTTATTAAGCATGTATTGTGGACAAGCATCATTAATGTAGGGTGCGCTGTGCAAGTCTTAAACCAATTTCAAAAGGGTCAAGAGAATCAGAAGAACAAAAAGATATCACTTCCTTTGAAAAAGAAGGTGGGAGAGTAGGCATTAAACTTCAGGGAGATGGTAATCATTAAGGTACTGCCTCGTGAAGAAGGGACAACAACTGTTATGAGAGGTTTGCTTGTACATAATATATTTTATTAACTTTATGTGTTTAGTCAGTTATTTTTGTGTGCTCATTAATGCCTATCATTTGTACCTTAGATTATAAACTGCCAGAGGGCAAGGACGAATCAATCTAATCTACAAGCATGTCTTGAGCCTTTATTAAGTACAGTATAAAGATTCTGGGGTTATAACCTGAGGATTCAAACCCCAAATGTCAAACAGTTCATGTATTCAAGGAATTTATGTTTCACTAGGTGGATACAATAGGAAGACCTAAGCATTTGCACAATTATTTGAAGAGGAACCATATATATATATATATATATATATATATATATATATATATATATATATATATATATATATATGTAAAACATGTCCATTTGCACAGCACCCAACATAGTGCTTCACACAGAATTTTACTCATCAAAGGCTTTCAAAGACATCAACTGAGGGGGCAGTATTGACAACCTGTTTCACTAATAAGACCCAAGCTACTGATTTTTAGCATTCCCATAGCCCCATTGATTTAGCATGCAGAGGGTTTGTAGGATTCTTAATGAATATGAAACCTCTTTCCAATTTTCAAAGCTAAATCCTTAAGACACCACAAATGTCCCTCAAAGGGTCTTGCTGCCACATAAGAAGACAATTCACTTGATCCTGGAGAGATTGTCCTAAGTAGATGGAGTCCTGCTCCTAGGGAGAGGTTGATGCTGAAGTAGGTCACAGCTAAGCTTGCAGGATCTAAAGCTAGAAGTGACCACAAAGGTTATCTAGGCCAACCCCTTCATTTAACAGAGGAGGAAACTGAGGCCCAGATGAACTGAACAAGCCAAGCTCCATGCAACCGAAAGCAATTTCATTGTAAGGTCTTCACCAATGCAATGCTGGAGGGAAATAGTCATATTTATTTTTCTTCTGCTCCCCCAGTGCCAAACCTTGCAACATTCTAAGCTGCAGGCAGTCAAATTTAAAGAGAGATGTCAAGCGACTTCATCTCAGCCTCCTCTCTATTCTTGCCACATGTCTCTAAGCATCGGAATCTCACAGCAGCCTTCAAGGATATAAGAACTTTTAAGGGGCCACTGTATCAAGAATGGTTTTCAATAGGTATAGATGCACTAGGGCACTAATTGGTCCCTTAGAAAGCTGTGGAATCCATTCTAACAAGTGCCCAGCTGGAGAAAACTGGACTAAAACTGACCAACTCCATCATCTTACTGTGAATCACCGATGCAAGGAGAGTTGAGGGCTCATCCAAAATAGATCACAAGTGTGTTTGGAGGAGGAGAATTTTTTTTGATAACTGACTGCCTGATATTCAAAGGTGGCTTTCTGTTGCTACTATGTCTTCCTAAAAGAGTGGGCCAGACAAAAATCAAAGCTACTTGTAGTTCCTGTAATCCCTTCAAGCCTGTGCTGGCAAAACTGATTCTCCTACAGTTTACAGAAGTCCTTCTGGGCTCACCCCAATTCCCCTTCTGTTCAGTTTCACTGTTCTGTTTAGCCTCTGTTCAGCTTGGCCAAGGATACTGCAGAGCTGTTTCAAAGAGACCTTTAAAGGATGCTTCCTGCCCATGTGGGAGTCAGAACTTACTACCAATGTATAATGGTAACAAATATCCCTAATTAAACAACAGAAAAACCAGAGCAATACCAGAGCATACAAAGCTGATCCAGAACTATAAGTTATCTTTAATTAAAACCTGACTAAGAAATCCTCTCATTGTCTCTTAATTATTAACTTATTCCAATCTCTCACTGTCCCTTCCTTAAATGTCCTCCTTGTTCTTATCATTCAGCCTACTCTTTCTTGGTCTGGAGGTAAATGCCCAAATGATCTCTTAAGGAGCTTGGCTCTCCTCTCCTCTCCTCTTCTTTCTCCTCTTTCCAGGTACTTCTGCTGAGAGAAGGAACATGCTACAAAGCCTCTGACACTGGGAAAAGTTTGAAGGTAGAAAGAAAAGTGAAATATTAATAAGTGTACCCTCACCCTATTTGTCCAAGCTAAACCCCACCGATGGGTTAAGTTTACCCCCCTCTCCACTCATTAAGTCCGGGTCCCTGATATCTCCCACATCCAGCAAGCCCCTTTCTACCTCTGTGCCTTCCTGTATATCCTATCACCTGAAATACCCTCATAAACACCCACTGTACTAGGAGTTGTGAGGGAAGTGCTATAGAAATTAGATATCAATGGAAGATATCAATTAATCCTTGCCAATCAAATGAGAAGCAAGTAAACCCCACTCTACTCATCCATGGTATCAGAGTACCTTTTCCAATAGTCTTCCAAATGGTGCACTTTTCATTACTTACTTTGCTGCATGGCTGAAGAGCCATAAGACTTCCTTTTCCACCTTCCCTGAAAATGGAACATCTGGGCTAAGATGGTCTAAATAATTTCTTTATTCTCTGTAACCCCAAAGAAGTTGCAGAGCCAATAGTTTCGGTGGTTGCTAGAACAATAGCTGGAGTCCCTCGGAAATGAGAAGAGAAGGTGCCCTGGACACATAGGTGAGCATGGCTGTTGTATGAACCTTAAAAGGGTCTTTACTACTGTTTGCATGGCAAGAGAGCATGAGGGGCAGTTTGCCTGAATATCTGCCACTTTGTGATCTGTCACTTGGAAATCCTCTAGGAAGACATTTGCATATCAGGAACACCTCCCAAAAGGGCAACTGTCATGGCATTTAGCCACATGGCATGTCCTTAGTTCTCTATCCCTCAACTATCAGAATCTCTGGTTTTTACCCAGCCCTCTTTGTGGGGCTAGGAAGTTTATACCAGGGGATTTCTCCATCAGAGCAAAGGGTTGACTAAATTAACTCAGAAATAACTGTGCACTGAAGGCAGCACTAATCTTTCTTTTTCCCCAAAAGAAAGATCCTCTCTGGCCCCAAACAATCTACACAAACAGAGTTAGACTTTATTGCAATGCAAATGTACAAAGGAGAAGACAATCAACTGCCATCTTGCCACTCAGTGGTCTTCCAATATCTCTATGGAGTAGGCAGGTCAAGTGCCCAGCATCTTTTCCTTGAGGACCAGCTGTGTTCTTGGTGCTCAGCAGAAGATTTTATGAACTGCTATGGCTTACTAGACCCGCAAAACTAAGTAACCTTCACTTCAAGGCAATTCCCAACCAAAGGTTGGGTGCCGGCCACTCAAAAATATATCTGAAATATTTTTTATGGATGCATAGATTATGAGATTGGTAAGTTTTCCCTATGTTAATGTATTGACTTACTATTTATTTATTCAATAAAGATTTATTAAGTGCCTACTAAGTGTCAGGAATTTTGCAAGGCATTAAATATATAAAGACAAAAATGAAATAGTTCCCGCTCTCAAAGAGTTTACTTATGTTCAGTTAGGACAAACATTGTTAACAAAGACCAGTAAATACAAAGTAAATGGAAATTAATTTTCTGGGTGAGAATCTAGTAACTAGAGGAATCTGGATAAGCCTCATAGAAGACAAGGTCCTTAAGCTGAATCTTAGAAGAAAGAGGAATTCTAGAGACAGGGCAAGGAGAATACATCCCAAGCATGGGGGACAGCCTGCACTAATACAGGTGGAAAATGGACAGATATCACATTGGTCAGTTTGCTTAGAAGACAATACAAAAAATAAAGTGCAATAGGCCTGCTGCGGGTAGGCCACAGCTATAATAAAAAGGGATTTCAATGTACTCTTCAATTTCACATGGATAAGAGCAGAGAAGTATGGTAGGTTTGAGCAAGACATGAGTAGCAATAGGGCAGGGGGCAAAGAATTTGGTCATAGAAGACTCTGGGTAATTGAGCTGCTTAACACAGACTTAGGACTTCAAAAGGAAGAAAAATAAAGCAAGAGCAAAACTTGATCCTGGGAGATAACTGAGGGTTAAGAGGAGGGAAGCAAAGGGAAAAATGAAAGGACAGGAACTTGTAGTGTCATAAAGGAATTCTAGAGTTCTTGACCAAGAAAATGGAACACCTGGGTGGTGGTGAGATAAGGATATGATCCTTGTTGCTGCTGAGGTGGAGTAGAAGAACAGGTCATAGGAGATGAGGAGGATCAACTGGGAGGCCATTATGTTGGAAGGGACATCAACAGATATAGGGCATGGGTTAGAGTAGAAAATGCTTTCTGTTGGTGCAATACTACTGGAGGCATAGCTAAAATCCAAGAACGTGAGCCTTTTTTTCTAGTAGAACATAAGCTTCTTGAGGACAGGGGCTATTTTTTTCCTTTTTTCGTTGTATCTCTGGAGCACTGCACATGGTTGGCATTTAATGAAACAGGACCTCTACTTTACTATGTTCTACTCCTGAAATCAATATCAAGAATTCATATTATGATCCTATTCTGAGCAACTGTACATAAAATAACAAAGCATAGGCATAATTAATATATTATTTTTCTGTGATTTGGTTAAGAGGCTCAGAAGCAGTGACTCCAATGTAGTTTTTCCATTGTTTAGCCAAAGTTCCATTCTATAAGCTTTAACTGGCACTTCCTGACAGAGAATGTATTTTAATGATGCATGCAGTAGGATATTCAGTGGCAAGAATGCTGAATTTGGAGTAAAAAAAAAAAACAAAAACCTTTGCTTCTCCTACTTTTTTACTTGATGTGACCTTGGACAGGTCACTTGCCTTCCCTGAGCCTCAGTTTTCCAATCTGTAAAATGATGGATTTGGACTAGATGGCTCTCAGATCCTTTATACCTCTAAATTTATAATCCTATGAGTCTCTGAAGTAGATTGATTTGGTAGATCATAGGACAGTCCTTAAATTGGAATCAACAAACACCCAAGGAGTCTATGGATCAATTTTGGGAGGGGGGAGTCATAAACTTGGAAGGGATAAAACTTAATCTTTATTTTTACTAACTTCAAATTAAAATTTAACATTTCTTCCAATAATTTAAATGCATTATTCTAAGAAGGGGTCCAGAGGTTTTACCAGATTGTCAAAGGAGCTCATAACACAAAAAGATTAAAACTTGTTTTAAAGAAATCACAAAGCCTTTTTTTAATATCACCAAATTCATAGGAAAGTGAATGAGATGAAGGGGAGAAACTGGATGGCATAGCAAAGCAAAGACTTGTAGGAGACCTGCCTTTGAGTCTGCCAACTAACTCACTGAGCAAACTGGTTCAAATCACTTAGCCCCACTGGACCTTAGTTTGCTCACTTCTAACCTGAAGGGATTAGACCTCAAAGTTACTCCAAAATTTGATGATCTCATCCTTTCTTCGAAAACTCAACACAAGATCACTGTCTGACTTCCCAGCTTCTATCAGTGGTTCCATCATTCACTCAGTTGCCCATGTTTAAAACCTTGGTGTAATCTTTGATTATTCTCTCAACATTTCTAGCCAATCAGTTATCGAGTCTTATCACGGTCACCTTCCTAAGATCTCTGACACTGTTCCTTTCCATTCTATTACCACTGTTCTATTACTATTTCAGTCATGTCAGACTCTTTGTGACCATATTTAGGATTTTCTTGGCAGAGATGCTGGAGTGCTTTCCAATTTCCTTCTCCAACTCATTCTACAGATGAGGAAACTAGGTTAAACAGGGTTAAATGACTTGTCCAGAATCATTTAACTAGTAAATGTCTGAGGTCAGATTGAAATTCATGAAGATGAGTCTTCCTGACTCCAGACTCACTACTCTCTCCACTGTCCCACTTACCTGCATTGCCACTACTTTAATTCATGCCTTCATTAGTAGTTAATAGTATGGATTTTTACAATAGCTTCCTGGCAAATCTCTACATCAGCCACAATGATGCTAGATAACTTTTTTTATGCACTGATCATGTCATTCCACTGCTCAAAATTCCTCTATGCCTTACTATAGTCTTCCAAATAAAGTTCAATCTCTTTAACAGGGGTTTTAGGGCCCTATAGAGTCTGGTTCTCTTACACCTTTCCAGCCTTCTCTATTTTCATCTGTTTTCACTATGTTCTAGCTTCCAGCATCTTCAACTGTGGTTCACAGACCCACACAGGGTCTCGTAACTGAATGTGAGGGTCCCAAAATTATGATTTATTTTAAAATCTAATTTAAATTTAAATGGTTGTGGCAGCTAGGTGGCACAGTGGATAGAGCACCAGCCCTGAAGTCAGGAGGACCTGAGTTCAAATTTGGTCTCAGACACTTAACATTTCCTAGCTGTGTGACCCTGGGCAAGTCACTTAACCCCAACTGCCTCAGCCAAAAAGCAAAAAAAAAATTTAAATGGTTGATTTGTATACCTCTTTTATATACTTATATACCTGGACTCACATAAAAATTTCTTGGGTGAAAAGAGATTGCAAATGGAAGAAGTTTAAGAAGCCCTGCTCTACAATTTGGAACTATGCCCCAAGGGTTATCAAACTGTGCATACCCTTTGATCCAGCAGTGTCTCCACTGGCTCTGTATCTCAAAGAGATCCTAAAGGAGGGAAAATGACCCACATGTGCAAAAATGTTTATAGCAGCCCTTTTTGTACTGGCAAGGAACTGGAAACTGAGTGGATGCCCATCAATCGGAAGTTATAGTATATGAATGTCATGGAATATTACTGTTCCATAAGAAATGATCAGCAGGATGATTTCCAAAAGGCCTGGAGAGACTTACATGAACTGATGCTCAATGAAAGGAGCAGAACCAAGAGAACACTGTACACAGCAACAAGATTATGTGATGATCAACTCTGATGGACCTGGCTCTTTCCAACAATGAGTTAATTCAAGGCAATTCCAACAGACTTGTTATGGAAAGAGCCATCCACATCCAGAGAGAGGACTATGGGCACTGAATGTGGACATAGTATTTTCACATTTTTTGTTATTGTTTTTTTTTCCTTTTTGATCTGATTTTCCTTTGTGCAGCATGATAGATATGGAAATATGTTTAAAAGAATTGCACGTGTTTAACCTATATTGGATTACTTGCTGTCTAGGGGAGGGGGAGGGGGGTAAAGGAGAGATAAAAATTTGAAACACATGGTTTTGCAAGGGTTAATGTTAAAAAAAACTATCTTTGCATGTATTTAGAAAATAAAAAGCTGTTTAAAAAAAAAAAAAAAGGAATCCCTGCTCTGGCTAACCTAGACTACTTATCAGCCCTAGTGTACCTTCCATGCAGTTTCACCTCTGTGTCTTTGTATTTCCATTCCCCACATTGGGGATGCTGCTCCTCCAATCTTTTCCTGTTAAAATCATATCCTTCCTTTAAATCAGTGGTGTCAAAGTCAAATAGAAATAGGGACTTCTAATATATACGTAAGGATTACTAAGGGCCCGATACGGACAGTTTTTAAATGTAATATTTAAATGTAGTATTTAAATGTAATAAGTGTTATTGTATTTTTATTAATTTCACTAAATATTTCCCAATTATATTTTAATCTGGTTCAGGGGGCAGTCAGGGGTATAATGGGCCAAATGCACCGATGGACAGTGTGTTTGATACCTCTGCTTTAAAGGATGCTCACCTGCCTCATCTTCCATGTTTTCCTTGATTCCTCCAGTCAATAATCATTCTTTAGCCTGCAACTCCAGAGTATCCAGATTGTACTTCTCTTATGCATTTATGTATGACTTACGTAGAATTCATTTAGCAAGCATTTATAAAGGACCTACTGTGTGCAGAATACTGTTATGTGCTAAGAAAGACACCAAGTTTAGTAGATAGAGCGCCAGCCCTGAAGTCAGGAGGACCCAAGTTCAAATCTGGTCTCAGACACTTAACATTCCCTAGCTGTGTGACCCTAGGCAAGTTACTTAACCCCAACTGTCTCAGCAAAAAAGAAAGAAAGAAAAGCACCGAGTTTAAATATAACACAGTTCTTGCCATCACAGAATTTACAATCTCGGAGGGGAAGGACACACATATAAAAATAGATAATTATTACAATATTATGTATAAATGACTATATTAGAGATTTTTTTAAAATAAAGTTTAGACCTTTGAGAAGGCATGTGAAATACCTGCAATGGACTCTTAAGGATGGCTAGCAATGAAATACATTCAAGATGCGAGGAACCATATAAGCAAAGACATAGAAAAGCAAGCCTTCTCAATTCTCCCCCAACAAACACATAATCCATACCCACAGCCATATTTATGCATACATATTGATTAGGCCTGCTGGTATGGTTATGGCTAGCATAGCCCTCGAGAATCTAGGGTTACCTTCACAACACAATGAGGCATCCAAGTAGAACTTTGGTTGAGGACTCTGCACATGGTATGTTTGTAGAAAGTAAAGGACCCTAACCAGTTGATCTAATTTCTCCTCTAACCAAGTAGGCATGGTAACATAGAGGAAAGAATACTGGATTTGGTTTCATAGGAACTGGGTTCAAATCCTGTGTGAAATTTTGGGCAAATAGATTGAATTCAATTTTGTCAATTCTAAAATGGGAGTGACAACATCTATAGTACCTACCTCAAGGGTTGTGAGAACCAAATGAGAAATAATATATATGAAACTTTGAAAACCTTAAAATGCTGTATAAATGTCAACTCTATAGATCCTTTATATATTATCATAAAGAAAAAATGCATTATTATATTCTTATGGTCCATTAACAAAGCTCTAAGCTCACATACACGAGGTTTGAGTTTGAAGGCTTTTTAATCATTCTATGGTTCATGCTCCTCCGCAGGTCTCCCCAGAGGAATATCAGAATTTTGGCTCATGTTTAGGTCTCCACAAACAAGGGAAGAAAGCCATCAGCCTCCATGAAAGCACTCAGGCTAACAAAACATTAAATATAGAATGAGTTTTATTTAATCCAACAGAAAACTCAAAGGACTCATACCTGAGGCCTTAAACACTCTCTTCTGGTCTGGCCTACCTTTCCCAGGAATCTACTGAGTCCTGTAGACCAAGATGTTAAACACACGGGCAGCCTAAAACCCTTCCTAGTACACTGGAACCAAATTAAAATGTAATTGGAAAATGTTTAACAAAATACAAATACAATAAAATGAAGATAATGTTAATAATAAGCAGTTTCTAAGTCAAAATGCACTTGCAAGGACCCTTATGTATGGATTAGTGGCCCCCAATTTCCATTTGAGTTTGACACTACTGCTCTAGATTTCCAGTACTATTTTTAGTGCTTTCCCCAAGCAGAAAAGAACTCAGGATTGCCTGAGAGTCAAGCAACCTTCCTGCTGGCACTCCTCCATCTCCACAGGTATCTGCAGAGACCACATGACTTACAGTATCCCCTTGGATGAAGCTCTGTCATGGCTCCCTGCCATGCTGATCTTTTTCCTTATTTACATATGTTCTATCAACTCATCTCCTCCCCTTCCAGATTTCCATCCAATACCGGTTCCTCTCCTCTATGTCCCCATCAGTCTGTATTTCCGCACCAGTCTATGTCTCCACCTGGTGCTGATTCTTCTTCTCCCTGGGGACCATGTGGTCCTGTGCCTTCATTCTCTAAGTGCTAGGGGGTATGAATGTCTCTTGACTTCCTAATGGTTTACATTTTCATCTGCCTCTGGTTTCTGAGTATACAATGGTGGGCTATAGAAGGAAACCATCTGTGTCTAAATTTATTTCTCCTTTTTTCTGCCCCCTCCTTCAGTTGGACCTCTCTGAACCTTCTAATTTTTTCCTCAGTTCAGGAAGACCTCTTTCCAACTCCTCTCCAGGGTAGCTTATTTCTTCCAGAATCCAGTATAAACTCTTCTGTTTGGCTTTCAGAGACCCAGCCTACCCCCGCCTCCTGCCTTATATAAAAGGCAGCCTTCCAGTCTTCTTCCACCTTCCTCCTCCCCCTTTCCCACATCTTTTAACCGACCCCCAACCTCCTTGCTGCTCTTCAAACAAACAAGACACTCTATTTCCTAATTCCATACATTTCACTCAATGTCTCTGGTTCCCAGAATGCTATCTTTCCTTGTTTCTTCTGGGCTTTCCTAACTTCCTTCAAAATTCGACTAGAATCCTACTTACTAGAAGCCCTTCCTAGTCTCCCTTAATACTAGTATGTTCCTCCATGATTAGTTCCAATTTAACCTATGTCTTATTTGTTCATAATTATTTATATTTCATTTCCCCATTAGATTGCCCTATAGGGCAGGGATTGTTTTTGCCTTTTTTTTTTGTATCCATGATGTTCAGCACACAGTAGACAATGCTTCTAGACTTGACTCACTGATGACTTCTCTCTTGTGGAAACCCATTATTGTGCTGTCCTTAATTCACATCCTAGTGTGAGATTACAGCTAACTCCCTACCAAAGTATGCCTCCATACGGTGCCAGCTCAGTTCCTTGATGCACATGGTTTCAAATCCAGCTCTGCCACTTACTGTTAACTTTGGTAAAGTCATTTAAACTATATGAACCTCAATTTTGAGAAATCAAGTACCCAATGAAGAGATTGGACTAGCTTGTCTTGATGTTCTCTTATAGCTCAAAATCTATGGTCTTTTGATAATCAAAGGTTGTGTGGCTGTGAAAGCTTCTCTCCAGTAGCTTTAGCACCCACCTCTCCTACCTCTGTTTAGTCTCTTTTTCTAGCTGTCTGGGTTCCTTTTAAAGACCAAACAAAAGAGCAGAGCTCAGGTGAAATTTAATCAAAACAGAAGGAAGACCTCATCAATGGGGAAAGGAAAATCAGGGGAATTTACACTTTTTTAAGACATAAGATAGGGGGAAAGGAGCGAATGGATGAGCACACCTTTGAAATTCTTATTGAGATACAGAATTATAATATTCCAAAGATTTGGGGGGAAGGGAAATAAACATATTACATGTTCATACTTTGTTAGCCATGTCCTTCCCCACTCCAAACATGGGAAGCGTCATTTTAGTATATTCTATCCCATCTCTAGATCCCCAGATTTGAGCCTAATTTGCTAGTGTCCAGTAAAAAAAAAAAAAAAGATCCCCTGAATACTATGATAAATGGACACATATGAAAAAAAGAAAGAAAGAAAGAAAGAAAGAAAGAAAGAAAGAAAGAAAGAAAGAAAGAAAGAAAGAAAGAAAGAAAGAAAGAAAGAAAAAGAAAGAAAGAAAGAAAGAAAGAAAAGAAAGAAAGAAAGAAAAATTGATGACTAACAGAGAAAGGATCTTTTCTTATTAGGATCAACATACACAGTTAACTTCTGATGGCCTACAACAGTGACTTTTCAGATTTTTCAAATTTTGATTTTGAATTCTTTCAAGTTGAGTCATCATATGCATGTGTGACTGTGTTCAGAAATTGTGATTTAGGGCAAATTTCTGAACTTCCCTGGGCCTCAGTTTCTTCATCTGTCTCTAAATCTATGATCCTATGTTCAGTCAGTCAAGGCTTGAGTTGAGCCTTGAAAGATGGTAAGACACGGAAAGGAAAGTATTCCAGATATGTGATTTTTTTTGGGGGGGGGAGGGTGGGGATTGGGGAGTGAGAAGATAGAGTAAAAACCCAAGTTAAGGGACAGAGGTGTGAATAAGTAGGGTATGTGTTTGGGGGGCAATGAGGACACAGGCAAGGAAGAATAGTGACGAATAAAAGTGGAGAGTTAAGGTAGGGCCTGGAGGGGAGACAGGCAGAAGAATTTAGTTGTAGCATAGCAGGCAATAGAGAGGCACTAAAAGCTTCTGAGAAGGGAAGCAGCATCATGGAAGTGGGATTTGAAGAAGATTATTCTGGTGGGGCTACACAGAATGAATTAGGAAAGGGAATGGAGGAGAATTAAGAGCTTGTAATTGCTTTGAGATGATAATAGTGTAAACTAGGGTGGCAGAAGTGGAGACACAGAAGAAAAAAAAACCTATCAGGATGTGATAAGTGCCTTCAAAAAGAGAAAGGCAAAGAATAATTTGATGATATGCATTCACTGGGGAATCCAAAGCACAGAATGGACAGCCAACTTCTTCAGCCAATAGCACTTAGTTCCTGTGAAGCACAGAAAGGTAAGTGCCCTGCAGTCCATCTTGAACTGCTGACTACATGGACCACAGGCCTGAGAGTTTGTTGTCCAGTTAGTCTCCGGCTGTAAGGCAACCCCATCGGGTGTGAGGTAACTCCAAATTAGAGGGGGCTTATATGGCTTTGGGACAATTAAGGAGCCAAGGGTGTGGGACCTAAAAGAGCAAACTCGGACACGAGGCTTCAACTTGAAAAGAAGGGTACAGCAAAAGGGAGGGAAAATTCACCCAGAAGGCCCCATGGCCTCATGAGGCTCCCAAAATCCAGTTTCGGGTAGGGAATCATGGTTTAGTGTGAGAAAATGGGGTTCTAACTGCAGAGGAAGTAGCAAGGTGGGCTTAAGAAAAACTAAGAGAATGGTGTCAATGGGAAGAAGACCAAGAGAACCTGACAATGATGCTATCCTTTGGAAGAGTTGATGTTATTACCCCGCCCACACAAATCCCATCCCTACCAGGTTCATCTTTAGCTTTCCAACTAGGTTTCCTTCCAACTTCACCAGTCTCCTCCTCCTCCTCCTCCTCCTCCTCCTTATCCTTCTCCTCCTCCTCTTCCTCCTTCAGTCCCCAGGCAGAGTGCAGCCTCAAGCCCAGCGTAGAAGTGCGCTTGCGCACGCCAGCCCGCCCTTCACCGCGCGCCCCACCCTCGCGCAGGTGGGACTGCGCAGGCGCAGCGCCCTCCGCGCGTAAGAGTCGGGCTGTGGGAAAGCTACTGTCCAGTACAATCTAGAAGCGGCAGAATTCGCCCCCCTCTTATGAGAGGAAAAGGCGGCACCTCCTCCTCTCCTCCTCCTCCTCCTCCTCCTCCGGCGAGGCCAGGCCAGGCGAGGCAAGGGGCGAGCCCCGAACTCGGTAGCTCCGGGGCCCCAGGCCCCGGGGCCCCTGGGCTGTGCCCGCGGCAGCCCCCTCCCCAGCTCCACTCCGCCCCGCCGCCGCCCGGGCCCTG
>JAJPUD010001171.1:316920-424071 GCA_023553655.1 Myrmecobius fasciatus | reverse complement strand
CCCCCCCCCTTGCCCTTCACCCCCAGCCCACTCTACTAGGTGTGGGGCTTACCGCGGGCGTGAGGGAAAGCGGCCGTAATCCGAGGCTCCCCGGGGCGGGCTAGCGCCGGGCAGGGCGGATTCAGCGAGATTTTTCCTGGGTCTCCACCGCCGCCTCAGACAATGAAATCAGCGTGTCCGATCATCAATTCTCATCATGATCGTGACGTCACGGCAGACAGCGGCCAATAGGAGCCCGAGATCAGCTCCGGACAGTCCCCGGCCTCAGCCCAGAACCCACAAGAGGGGGGAAGGGGAGATGGCCGCCTGCAGCGGGGGGGAGCCTCCTCCCCTCCCAGACCTGGTTGTGGCCATAGCGAGGGCTCTTGGTGTCTGCCACTCCCTCTCTGAACTGCACCGATCACCAAGCATCCCTGCCGCTGCAGGAGCTAGAGATAAGCTTGTTGGGCTGGTACTGCCAGCTCTTCCAACTTGACAATCGTCTACAGAAGCAGCCTAATTCTTGCACGTTGCCAAGAGCACGTGATAATGTGTAGCTATGGGGTTCTTTAAGTTATTAATACAGTGTTAGAACGGGAGACATCCATTTGGAGTTAATAAAATCCATAAGCATTTATCAAGCCCCACTAAAGACTCCCATCAAAATGATTTTCTATTTACTGAAATTGAATTAATTCAGATAAAGTCGAGCTTATTTGCCTAGACAAAAAGAAGACCCCCAAACTGGAAGGGACATTAGAGACTAGTCCAAATCTTTGATTTGATAGATGGGTAAACTGAGGTCTGGGCCCATGGTCTCAGACTAACCCCATTGTTCAAATTTTAAGTCCTGAGTTCTTTTCACATCGAATCCCCAAGCGTTCTGGTTTAAGCAGGGATGCCCTGTGATTAATGGTTAGTGTATTCTTGTCCGTGAGCATAAGAAAACTCACGTCCCACTTTGGGGTTTCAATGTCTGCCTTCTTACAGATCCAGTTGGCTTCCAACTGAGAACACAGTCCACAGACACTGAAGTGTTCTATGTCCTTACATATGCTAGACATTGTGGATGGATACAAGAAAAGGAGATGTAATTTGAAAAAAAGAGGTCTTTACCTTGAAGAAGCTTACAGTATCGTTGGGGCAACGATAATGAGGATAACAGACTGAAACAGAAAAATTAGACATTAAATATTTGAACTCCAATAAAGTACTCTCATGCCTCATCATTGAAGGAAAGTAATCCTGGGTTTTTGAAGGCTATATCAGCAACCTATAAACCTTGACACATCGCCTTGATCCTGAACTGGAAAGATTTTTGAATACTGATCTAGGAAGAGACTGGATAAACTCTACCAAAATGGATTGCTGTAATTGAGGAAGGCTTCATGAAGCAGGTAGGCTTAAGTAAAGGACAAGTGAAAATAAAAATGCAGAAGGAAGAAGGTATAGTGACTATGATGTTATCACTATTATTAGACCAGAAAGTCCTATGGTTTAATACAAAAAACAATGAGCAATACAAGACAGTATATAATTAAATGAGGGGAGGGGCATGTAAAGTATAGTAGATAAAACATCACACACACACACACACACACACACACACACACACACACACATGATCTCAAGTGCTATGTAGCCATACAGGACAGGATTAGAACCTATGAATGGATACTAGAGGTGGAGAACAGGGTGAGGGGGGACCCCTAAACACAGGAATTTTAAAAGTGTCTGTTATGGGATCCTTGAATTATGTGGGAGATGGTATTAGATTATCTTTAAAGATAATTAAAACTTGGAAATAATTCACATCTGATACCTAAAGAAGATAGGAAAGACTCCATGGGGAAGAAACTTGGAGTTTTGATGACCTTGGTCTTGAAGCAGGTATGGAATGTTTCTGGGTAGTAAGGGATGAAACAAATTCTAGGTGGGAATAGCATAAATGAAGGAGACACTGTTGTGTGGTGCTATATTCAGCATATGAACCTGAAAATGGAATTTGTTATAGAATTGTTTAATGCAGTCCAGTCTTGCATATTCCCATCCCAAATAAAACAAAACAGGGCAAATTGAAGTTTCTAAAGATTTAATTTCACCAAATAATGCTCCCCCCTCCCCAATGATTGTGAACTATCTTGAGTTTGCTGACAACCAGGGCAACTATTGATAAGTGAGATTATCAGGACACATTTTATAAATGGCAATGAAATGCTAACAATAGATATTGCTAGGTTTTAAAAATGACTTTGAAGCTACTTATTTACCATTTGTGGATCACTGATGCCCTTTATTTCTTCCTTTTCCTGCTGCCCACCTTTTAATCATTGCTCTGCTAATTGACGTCTCCACCAGGGGGAGTGCAGGAGCATGGAGAGGAATTGAAAACATAAGCCAATTTTGTTTATTTCTCTGCTCATTCAGTTTTAAAATGTTGTATGAACGAAGGTTGAAACATTAAGAATTGAAGTTGTCCATGGATTTAAGTTATCTATGATCATTTTATTTCATGTTACTTTAGACTGAAAAAGTGACAAGAATGTGCCCCTAGGAAGATTGGTCTTTTCTTAGGAAAGCTGCTGTGGGAGGTAAGGTGTCCAAGGACAACCCTTTGGTGAAAAAGCTCTCTGAGTCATCAGCATTTCCTCTCTCTAAGGAATTCCTCATGGACTATAGGTCACCTGTCTTTGGGTCTTCTAACAATCGGGAAGTTTTTGTTTTTGCAATTTGCTTGTAAGTGAACTTCATTTTATAGACCAGATACACTCCTGAAAGCTCCACATTAAGCAAATTCCTATGAAGTGACTCCACCCTGACCCATTATAATATTGGAGTTGTATTTCCACATGTGCAAGGGAAGACTGGAAGTCTGATCATCAGCTGAATACCACAATCGAGGTTATGAATAACTAAGCATCTATTCTCCTTGATCTGTACTTAATATCAATCCTTGGAACTAGTAGAAGAGAAACTTTCAGTGTACCACTTTCCTACTTTCCCAACAGTAACAGGCTAATGAATGAAGAAAAAGAGAATAGAACATGAGAGAATTACTTCTAAATACTTCAAACTCTAGATTTTTCCAAAGGTGTTTCCCCCTCCTTCTTCAATGGCAGAATGAAAGGAAAAAATAGGTGAGATGAATATCAGCTCTTCTTACTGCAGATGAATATAATGTATATTTAAAAAAAACTAGAAAACTAACAATGAAGTGATTCAGACCAATTCCAATAGACTAGTGATGGAGAGAGCCATCTGCATCCAGAAAGAACTATGGGAACTGAATGTGTAGCAAGCACACCATAATATTTTCACCTTTTTTTGTTGTTTGCTTGCTTTTTTTCTTTCTCTTTTCCTTTTTGCTCTGATTTTTTTGTGCAGCATGATAAATGTGGAAATGTATAGAAGAATTGTATATGTTTAACATATATTGGATTACTTGCTGTCTAGGGGAGGGGATGGAGGGAAGAGGAGAAAAAATTGGAACACAGGGTTTTGCAAGGGCAAATGTTGAATGCTATCTTTGCATATATTTTTAAAAATAAAAAGTTATTATTTTTTAAAATACGCATACATACATGAATATGCTGCATAAATAAAATTTATTGCTTAGGGAAAAAATTTAGAAAACTACATATATTTATATATGTATGTGTGATATAGTATGTATATGTATGATTATATCATATGTGTATATATATATATGATGTGTATATGGCTGTGTGTGTATATATAATGTTTGTGTATGTGTTCAAAAAAATTCCTTAATTCATTTCTTCCTTGAGTTTGTATTGAATTCTTTCCTTGATTTTCTAATTTCATTGTAGTGATTTCTAAGTAATGAATCCCCATAAAGAGGTACACCCATATTTATGGATTCTGTCTTCTGAAAACAGCTTAAACCCTGATACCAACCTATGTTTGCAGTAGGGAGGAGGTGTCCTTTACTTGCCAGTCACTGAAAGGTTTAAGGTGATCAGTGAACAGATTTCTTAGACTGGGATGAAGAATGGGTTTTTCCTTACAAAGCTGTAGTCATTCTGAACCCTGCACTTTATTCATTGGACTTTTTAAGAATGTTTGACAGGATCACAGGATAGAATGGAAAATGTCAGACCTGGGCTGAATCTCAGAACATATTGTTAGAGCTGGAAAGGATCTTAAACAAAGAACGGTAGATCTTGAACGGACTTTTGAACTATGACCTTAGGCTGATCTAATCTAACCTTCATGTTACACATGAAGAAACTGAGGCTTCTAGAGAGGAAGTGACTCACATAGGGTCATACATTTAGTGGCAAAACAGGAGTCTTCCAAGTTCAAATCCACTGCACTTTTCACTACACTGTGCCACCTTAGCAATGCTCTTAGTCTTTCTCATTTTCTTCTGTCTTGGGCCTACAACTTTTATAATCCCAATGTGGCTAATCTGGGCCCAGAAGATGGGAGCAGGTAATTGGAAACACCGGGCTGAGGTGGAAGATGTGGGGGCAGAAGCAATAGCTTTTGGCAGGCAGATCCTGACAATAAGACCCAAAGGAAAACATCACCTATTTTGAAACCTTTGGGGAAGAGGGAAAGACATTACAGTTGCCTTCTAAGTTTAAACTAGCATTATTGTTTCAATTAGTGTATTTTTTTCAAAGTGACATACACCAAGTGATTTGGTATGATAAATGTTCGTGATTTCTTTTCAGAAAATAATACAACTGGCTTCTGTTACTGAGGATGTGGAAATGCCACATCATCAATAAAATTGGCCTTATAAGTTTTATTTTTAATTCCTGTTATTTTTCCTTCAATAAAACCCTCAGTCTGCTTCAGAGTATGGATCAATGTTATGTTGCCTAGATTAACATCCCTCTGCTGATCACTATAATTTAGGTACATTTTGTCATCCCAAAAGTATTTGATGGCACAATACATAGGAGAGGGACAGTAATGAGCTGGTTTAAATTGTATTGCAAGGTAGTCCATTTTCCCAGTTGCTTGTGATACTTGAGTGCTTTCTATGTGCTCTAAAAATCTAAATCTACTCACTGTTAGCAGTATAGATTTCCAATTAGGTTTCTGCAATTAGAATGATAAGAGCAGTTTCTTAGCATTTAACATATGCAATTGGCAGCCTAACCTGCAGTTACTCAAAGTCATTGCTTAGGTGGTACCTACTTTAGAGTTTATCCTTCAAAGTTGAAGCTGTGGTTTTAGTTGTAGAACTCTCGATATATTCTGCATTCACTGTACCTTAGAAACTTGGTCACTCTGCCAGTGGAAAGACAGAGTCAATGGATGGGGCTTTTATCTTATTTTAAATATAAAGTATTTTTATCTATGCTCCTCTTCTCCACTCCTTACCAAATCATAATTTTAACCAGAATGATGAGGTAGAGCAAGTTGGCGATGGAGGTTTCATTTAAGAGCTTTATCCCTAGGGATAAGTGAGTGGGAAGATGAGTTTGTGAAAGGTAATATGCATTCAGTGGAACTCTGGAAGCAAGCTTAGAAGAGGCACAACTGAGAGTGACTCCTGGGAGGTAAAAAGTAAGTAGCAGTTGTTTTGTAGTTGTTATAAACACTAAAATACCAAGTATATCTGGGCTATTGTAGAAATGACAGTAGCAATTTACCATATATCTGTGCCATCCAAATAAAATTTCTTCACTTAAGTACAAATTGTTGTATTTAGCAAATGCCTAGGATCCTTTTCACTTTGTGATACACTGCCATGCTGCTAAGTAACAAAGCTATTTGATTCTTCTAATATTCACCTTTATCCTAAGTTCCGTTTCTGAATTTAAAAAAAGAGAGAAACTAAGAACCTTTAATTCTTGGAACAAATTGTCGAATGCCATTTATTTAAAAAAATTAATTTGTATTGACATATTTTGTTTTTCCATCAGCTACATTTCCCAATGTACCTCTCTGTCTCCTTCCCTCTCCCAGAGAGCCATCCTCTAGAACAGAGAATTTTTTAGAAGGTTTTTTAAAAAGGGGAAAAGCAATTTAGCAAAACTAATCAATGTAATAAAAAAGTCTAATGTTATATGTAATGTTCCATATTCATAGTCCTTCATCTCTGCAAAATACATGAGGAGATGTCTTCTCAAGCATATCTTTTCTTTGGCATCTAGCTATGTCATAATTTTGCAGCATTCAGTTTTGATAATTTTGTTGCTCTTTCCATTTATATTGTTGCATCTTTGTATTTATTGTTTCCCTGGTTCTGCTTACTTTACTTTTAATCAATTCATAAGTCTGTTGTTGTTCAGTCTGTCTGACTCTTCATGACCTCATATGAGATTTTCTTGGCAAAGATACTGAAGTGGTTTGTCATTTCCTTCTCAATTCATGTCAAACAGCACTTTCATCATATTCATAATTTCTTACATCATGGTAACATTTCATTCTGTCCATGAACCCAGATTGGACATTTAGTACATTTCAAGCTCTTTGCTGCTACAAGTACTGCTATAAATATTTTAATATATATTAGGTCTTTCTTTTTGTCATTGACCTCCTAGGGGTATATGCCTACCAATGGAATCTTTGGGCCAAAGTGTATTGTCCAATGCCATTTAAAATTATAGGACTGAGGAAGAAATTACTTTTTAGACCTGTGGATCAGCAGTTTTTAAATTAGAATTATTTTCTCTGATAAAGGTCTCACATCCAAGATATGTAAGTAATTGATTCAGATTTATGAGGAAAAGAACTATTGTTCAGTAGATAAGTAGGCAAAAGATTCAGGTCTAGAAGGAAGAAAACTCTCATAGCTGTAGGGGAAAAATGTTCTGAATCACTTATAATGAGAAAAATGCAAAGTAAAATAGCTCAGATGCCACATCATACCCATCAGACTGGAAAAATATATAAATATTGGAGAGTTTTTGAGAGGAATATAATGGTATATCATTTCTCGTATATCATTTCTCTATAAGAAATAACAAAAAAAAGAAATAACTTAAGGTACAATTTCAGAAAAACCTGGGAAGACTTTGTGAACCGACATAAAGTAAAGTAAAAAGACCAGGAAAACAATGTACACAAAAATATTGTAAAGAAAAACACTTTTGAAAGACTTAAGGGGAAAAAAAAAGAAAACCATAAGTACTTTGATATAATGATCTATCATTTCTCTAGATCATTAATGTAGTTATAGATTACTATTCACCTCCTGTCAGAGGGAAAATGCATTCAAGGTACAAAAGAAAGCATATATTTTGGTCTTATCCATTGTGGGAATTTGTTTTGCTTGACTAGGCATATTTATTACAAGGATTTTGGTTTTTCTTTTTCTTTTTTGGGGTGTTTTTTTCAATTGGGGACAAGGGGCCAATAATAGGATTGCCTCTGTCCCCCCAAAAAAGGAAAGAAAGAAAATAGGGTCATTGAAGCATTTTTTAAAATATTGTTTTTAATTTCACCTTTTTTGCATTTTGATTTCTGAAATGTCTCCCTCTTTCTGCATCTCCCCACTCATTGAGAAATTGAGTACTATAATACCAATTGTACTTGTGGAGCATATTTCCATATTGATCATGTTACTATTTTTAAAGCAGTTGGAAAAATTAAGAAAGCAAAAATTTTGTTCTTTGAAACATTTGAAAAATGCGTAGGAGAGAATGGAAAGAAGGTTAGGAAAAAATATACATAAGCAGGACAGCTTTGAAAGTTATAGATTGAATTCACGATATACTTAAAAGGAAAAGTCAGTTGTACATTGAGATTCGGTTTTATGTATAGTCCTTTTTCTGTTCTAATTTGCATATAGAAATACTCATTTTATTTGATGGTTGTTAAGCTCAACATAAAAAGATGAATTAAAAAAAAATCTATTGCATGGCAAAATAAAATAATATAGGATTGTAAATGCTCTAAGAAGTTCAAGTTCATTTGCCAGCCTCCAAATGTACCTATTGAACTACAAAGTTAAAATATATAAACAAAGTTTAGTGTGTAATGAAATTATACAACAAATTTAATGTGACATTTAATGATATTCCACTTTTACTCATATGACCCAGGGCTGATGTTTCCTGTATAATCCCTCAAATTCTGAGTTTGGAGACAGGGACCCTGTGTTGAATCCAAATTCTGCTACCTATATAACCTTAAGCAAATCACTTAAACCCTGTGGGCCTTGGGTTTATCATCTGTAAAAGGAAGATTAAAAGGCCTATAAGGTCCCTTCTAGCAAGAAATCTTTGATTCTGTCATCTTCCCACTCCAATCCTTCCACATGGGAGCAACAGATCTAGCTTTTTTCTCATCTTCATCACCTATTAAGAAAGGTAAGCCTTAGGTGGCCTAGGTGCCAAAGGGCTTAAGGCAGAAGAATGGACTAAACAGGGCTTTATACCAGTCAGGATCACTAATTGAGATAATTAAAAAAAGGAAGACATTCTCAGGACCCAACACTAGTACCCCATAGGAAATCCAAGTCTTTGGGGTTTGTAGATAGTTGATAGAGATCCTGAAACCTATCCAATAGACTCCCTGAAGATGTATTATTTCCTCCATTTGATCTTGAAGAGTTTGGTTTTCAAACTTTTTCTGAAATTTTTACAGCAAGTTTCTCTGATAAAGGCCTCATTTCTCAAATATATAGAGAACTGAATCAAATTTATAAGAATACAGGTCATCCATGGCTCTCATCAACAATGAGGTGATTCAGACTAGTTCCAATGGTTTTGTGATAAAGAGAGCCAACTGCACCCAGAGAGAGGACAGTGGGAACTGAATGTGGACCACAGCATAGGATTTTCACTCTTTTTGGATCACTTGCCAACTGGGGGAGAAAGTGGGGGAAAGGGAGGGAAAAAATTAGAGCACAGGGTTTTGTAGGGGTGAGTGTTGAAAATTATCCATGTGTATATTTTGAAAATAAAAAGCTTTAATTAAAAAAAAGAAGACAGGACAACAAAACTTAAAAAAAAAATACAAGTCATCCCCTAATAAATAAATGGCCAAAGGATATGAGCAGGCAGTTTTCAGACAAGGAGATCAAAGTTCTCTATAGTCATATGAATAATGCTCTAAATCACTATTGATTAGAGAAATGCAAATTAAAACAACTCTGAGGTATCACCTCACACCTATCAGATTTACCTAATATGACAGAAAATGAAAATGACAAATGTTGGAGGAAGTGGGGGGAAATTGGGGCACTAATGAACTATTGGAGAAGTTATGAACTGATCCAACCATTCTGAAGAGCAATTTGAACTATTCCCAAAAGACTATAAAACTATAAAGACTTAGATCCAACAATGGTGATACAAGGTTGGTATCCCAAAGAGATTTTTGAGAAAGGAAAAGGATCTCTATGTACAAAAACATTTATAGCAGCTCTTTTGGGAATTGGAAATTGAAGAGATGCCCATCAACTGGGGAATGGCTGAGCAACTTGTAGTATTTGATTATGATGCAATATTATTTTGCTATAAAAAATGAGGAACAAGATGCTTTTGGAAAAACCTGGAAAGACTTAGATGAATTGATGCATAGTGAAGTGATTAGAACCAGCAGGACATTTTACATAATAACAGCAGCATTATGTGATGATTAGCTATGATAGACTTAGCTCTTCTCAGCAATACAGTGATCTAAGACAATTTGAAAGGATTCATGATAAAAAATGCTATCCATCTCCAGAGGAAGAACTGGTGGAGCTTGAATGCAGATCAAAGCATGCCTTTTTTGCTTTCTTTATTTTTCTTGCTTTATAAAAATATTTTAAGCTGTTTTCTTTACAGCATGACTAATATGGAAATACGTTTTATATTACTGCACAAGTATAACATATCAGAATACTTGCCTTCCCAATGAGGGGTGGAGGAGAAGGAGGAAAGGAGAGAATTTTGAACTTAAAATAAAAAAACAAATGTTTAAACAATTTTACATGTAATTGAGAAAAAAAATTAAACTTTTTCTAGTGCCACTATGAACTCTCAAGCCTGTACTCCTTGAAGTTGTCTACTATTTTTGGTCCATATCTTCTTGTCTTTTTTGATCCTCTGTCTTCTGGACCCTAATAACCTAAGGCCTTATCTTACTGGCAAGAAATAAGATCCTAGTCTTGCCTACAAATAGAACAGTATCTGAATTTCTCCTCTCCTTATGAATTACTTGTCACATAAAATAAAATGTTTTCTGTATCTAATGTTTTAAGTACCTCAAAACTGAAGGCAATTGAAGGCAAGAATCACATTTGCATATTTGCTTAAATTTTGTAATGCTAATCAAAGAGTTTGACTAAGAAATTAAAAAGAAAGCAGGAGGGTAAAATTAGTAGTCTGGAATAAGTAGTCCTGGAAAGTAGACTACTTGTCAAAAATGTCAGAGGATCTGGTAGCTGGTAGTAGGTTCACTTACAGGACAGGAAGAACAAGGTATCTCAGAGGGGCTGGGGAATAAAAGAACAGGACAAAGTAGCAAGAGAGAGAGAGATGTGGGCACTGGAAAATGAAATTGGGCCCTAAAACAGGGATATTGGGGGCTTAGTTTTAATGGATAAAGCTAGAGTCACATTGCTATAGTCAGGGACAAGGTCAGCACAGACAGAGTCATCTATGCTGCTTTCTATTGATTTGTGTATCTTCCCTGCCTAAGGACTAGATTATTCCCAAAGTCTAGGTTATGTCTAACCTTGCTAATAAGGGCTAAATGACCAGAGTCATTTAGATGTAGATGTAGTAAGTAGGGAACGAAGTTGATTATCACAAAAGATAATTTTAAATCCTTCATAGAACCCACAAAAATTTCCCAAGTCTATTTTCTTCATGGCCAGAATATAGACTTGGGACTCCGGTTCCTAGTGTCAGTTCAGCAGGAGATTTAATTAATGGTCTAGATGCAAGACTGGTGGAAGCATGAATTTGTGAATTAAATGTAGAAGATAAAGTCAGAAGACTGAGAATTGGAAAGCTGAGGTATGGGAAGTCTATGAGAGTCATTATCTGTCTAGGAAATCTAGTAATCTAGACCAGAGGTGTCATTTATGCTGCATTGCAGCCTGTGGTACTCCATCTGCAGCCCAAGCCAGATTAAAATGTAATTGGGAAATATTTAGCAAAATAAAAATATGATGGAATATAGATAATATTAACTTATGGTTTTCTAAGTCAATATATGGCCTGGCTGGGATCCTTATGTACAGTTTAGTGGTCTCTGTATCTATTTGGGTTTGACACCATTGGTTCAAAGAGCTGATATCCAATAGAACAAGTTTGGGTTCTAGAGATTAGTGACTGAAAGTTCTAAGAGTGAGGGAGCTTGATGTTTCCTTAAGACTGGCCTGGCTTTAAGCAAAATTTTTATTGTCCTTTTCTGAAGCTAGCGTTCATTCATCCAATAAATATTTACATGTTGTTCCAACAGTATCTCCAGCCTCAAGGAGCCTTCAGATAAGGTTGAGGTTATAAAACCTTGGTCTATAGAATCAGATGGGGAAAGGAAAATTCAGGATAGTTGATATTGATTAGTGCATGGAGACTGGACAAGACTTTGGACTCTGGAAGATTTACTTCAGTTCAATTTAGCAAACATTTATTAGTCACAGATTAGTACTAGGAGCAATAAAGTTCAAAAACAACAAGGAGTAGTACATGCCTCAAGTTTCCATTCTTTTGAGTGTGGGATTAGACTGTAGTTTAGACCTTCATCATTCCATGCAAGAGCCTTCTAATTCTATTCCCTTACTCAAGCCTTTTCTTAATCCAATCCATCTTGACAGCTGTTAAAGTGAGTTTCCCAAAGTGCTGCTCTGACCATGTCACCCCCTTTTTACTCCACAAACACCAGTTACCTCTGTGATCACATATGAAGTCTTCTATTTGATATCAGTGTCTTCACAACTATATATAGTCCAACCAAACTGGCCTTCTTATTGTTCCTCATATGCAACTTCATTTCCTACCTCTATGTCTTTTGCACAGACTGTCCCCCATGCTTGGAATGCACTTCCTCCTCACTTCTACCATGACCTCTATGATTGCACTAAAGCACTATCTTCTATACGAGGCTTTTTTCTGGTCCTTTTGGCTGCTAATGCCACAACCTCTCCACTCAACCCAAGTTATATAGTATTTGTTTTATATGTGTTCTGTACATCCCTATACATGTGTGTGTGTGATCTCCCCACTAGAATGTCAACTCCTTGAAGATAAAAACTGTTTTGCTTCTGTCTTTATATACTTAGCATCTAGTATAATATCTGGCACATAGTAAGTGCTTATTAAATGCTTGTTGATTGATCCAACTCTACTTAAATAAATACAAGATAACTTGATCAAGGACACAACTGCAACAACCTGAAGAATCAGGAAAGATTTCCTATAAGCAGTGGCACTTGATTTGAGAGTTGAAGGAAACTAGAGAATCTAGGATGCAGAAGTGAAGCAGGTGTACCTTCCCAACATGAGAGACAGTCTGGGAAATGTCATGGATATGAGGAAAGGTAGATCAAATTCAAGGAGCAGTTAGAGACTGGTTTGACTAAAATATGTGAAGAAGAGTAATGGGAAATGCCTGGAAAGGTGGGTGAGAGCTAAATTATGTAGAACTTCAAAGGCCAAGCTGAGAAGCTTGTATCGTCTTATGCAAGCAGTAGAGAACCACTGAAGATTTTTGAGTAATGGGTAGCATAGTCAGATCTTTGTCTTAAAAATGTTTGGCAACCACATGGATAATGAATTGAAGATAGCAGAGACTGGCAATAAGGGGCTTAATAAGGAGACTCTTCAAATAGTCCAAGTGAAAAGTGAGAAGATTGAACAAGGGTAGTGTTTGTATATGTAGAGAAATGAGTAGGCAGATAAATAGGAAAACATATTGTAGACATAATACCAACAAGATTTTGTTGCCAATTATGTGGGAATGGGATAGAAGAAAAGGAAAAATAAAGGATAACTGAGATTGAAAATCTTAGCCACAGGAATGGTGATAGTACCTTCATTGGGAATGGAGTACTTTGTGGGAGGGTCAGATTTGGGGAAGGGAAGAGAATGTGTTCTGTTGTGGACACTTTGAGATGTCCACAGGACATCCAGATAGAGATGTTCAGCAGGCATCTAGACATACAGCACTCACGTTCAGGAGAGAGGTTTGGTTTGGATATATAGATGGAGTCCTCTGAGTAGAGATGATGATTGAACCCATGGTTGTTGATCTGTGGCCACCTGGGGTCTTTTGCAAAGTTAATGTTGAGTCTTCAAGATCATCTTTTATTTTGATGGTCCCTAACAGATATAGATACTGATTTAGTACCCTGTGTTCAAACCTTAATGGGACAGGGGAAGTTTTAGATTCTGGTTCTGGGCCTGCCACTGTGTATTACCTTTGTCAAACCTTTTTTCCTTCCTGGACCTCATATGTACAATGTGGGGTTTGGACTATATGACTTCAAAGGCTCCTACTAGCTTTAACATTCTTTGTTCCTGAATTTCTTAGATAATTGGGAAATGTTAGTATTAGTTTCAATTCAGATATAATACATCTTTTATTGTTGAAGTTTTCCCAGACTTTATATTAGGACCATGTTCTATGTTTCCTTGATCTTATGCGCATTATATGTGTAACATGACAACTTAGTAGAAAATAGAGATGTCCAGATATTCTAACTGGTAGTGGTTAGGACCACATTGCAAATTACTTCAATAGTGCTTGTCTTTGGAAAGGATGTGGTTTTGACATTTTAAGTTGTACTTAAATCATTAAAATTATATTTTTGTTCATATTCATTGCATTTTCTAAACAGCCCTTGATTACACTGGCCAAGCCTGGGGGGGGGGAATACCATCACCCATTTAATTCTAACACCCCGACTTGACAACATTGTGTTGATTTACCAGTTTGCAATCTAGTGAGACTTTCTTACTGTGTTAAGTAATGAGGTGATGTGCCATGGGCTGGCAAGCTTTCCAGTATCTCATTTGTACACATTTAAACAACTCTTGGCTTGGCAAATCTAATCCTGAAAGAAGATACTTTGTGGTTATATGTTATGCATTTTTATGGCACCTGAAACTCTCTCAGGCATTTGGCAGCTCTGGATATAATTCAAAAGGCAAAGTGAGTGTCTCTGGGTACAAATAAAAGAAAGGCTTCATTTAGAGTATCTATCACATAAAGTAATGGCACTTTCTTCCACCCTGCCCCTCCCACCCCAGGAAGATGTCTTGGGCTGGGGGGCTAAGGAGAAATCTTTGGCCCCACCTTTGCAGACACAATTTTTCAAGGCTGGCTCCCAATGAGATTGCTGCTGCCACAGGACTTATTACAGTGGTCAATGCAGAGCAAAGGTCTGCAGAAGGAAATTCAATTTCCAATCTTTTCCTACTCTCACAGCAGCATGCCACATTTTCTCACATTCTCACTCTCATATGGTGCCAGTAGATTCAGACTTAAAGTCCTATATAAAAGACAGAGTGTTTATCAGTTACTGACTCTAATACCATTTTTAACCCCTTTCAGTAACCAGGGAAGCTTTTCATTTATACCTATGATGAACAGCACTGTTCTGCTAGCAATTTCGGTCACCCTATGCTCTCTTCAGGAGTTTAGATTTCAGCCTTAGAAATTTCCTCACACTTCACTTATAAATCCTGCCTCGAGATTTGCAAGGTAAATAGCATATCTATATTTGTATATGTAATGAGAGTTTGAATTATGTAGCAATACTTTTAATTCTTTTTTAACATTTTTTTCTGGTTATACATGTATATTAACTTTTCTAATACACATGTATCATGTTGAGAGAGAAAAATCAGAACAAAAGAAGAAAAACTCACAGGAGAGAAAAAAAAACAGAAAAAAAATAAATGAACATACCATGTGTTTATTTGCATTTAATCAACATTGTTCTTTTTCTGGAAGCAGATGGCATTTTCTATCCAAAGTTTATTGGATTGCCTTGGATCACTGAATCACTGAGAACCAAGTCTTTCTTTCATAGTTGAATATCACAAAGTCTTGCTGTTACTGTATACAATGTATTTCTGGTTCTACTTGATTCACTCAGCATCAGTTCATATAAATCTTTCTAGGCCTTTCTAAAATCAGCTTGTTCATCAGTTTTATAGAACAATATTATTCCATTACCTTCATACATCACAACTTTTTCAGCCATTCCCCAATTGATGGGCATCTCCCATTTTCCAATTCTTTGCTACCAAAAAAAGAGCTGCTGCAAATCCTTTATGATTTCCTTGGGATACAGACCCAGTTTTGGCACTGCTGGGTCAAAGGATATGCACAGTTTGATAGCCCTTTGGGCATAGTTCTAAATTATTCTCCAGAATGGTTGGATCAGTTCACAACTCTACCAACAATGCACTAATGTTCCAATTTTCCCATATCCCCTTCAACATTTATCATTATCTTTTCCTGGCAATACTTTTAATTCAGTTCAGTTCAACAGACATTTAGTAAGCCCCTACTATATACAAAGCACTGTATTTGGTGCTGAGGGTACAAAAACAAAACAAAACAAAACCAGTCTCTGCTCTCAAAGAGTTTCCTTTGCTTGTTTATTAGCTTCCATTCTACTGAGAATGAAACTGGTTGGAAAGCAGGTCAGTGAACTGACTTATAGGATTAGAAGATTTAGGACTAGAATCAGCCCTCAATAAATTTCATCTCACTCTTTTACAAATGAGAGAACTGAGATCCATAGAGGGAAGTCACTTGCCCAAGCACAAAAACAGCAAAGCCTGAACTCAAATCCAAATCCTTTCACTCCAAACTCTGTGGCTTTTCGCCACCTTTGAAAGTTTTAATCTCAGTTTGATAATACTTTGGATGTTGCCCTTTAATGAAGCCTAATTGCGACTAAGTTACTTCTAGGAACTTTAGCATCTTGCTTCAGATTTCTTTTTCTTTCTCTTCCTGGAACTAAGAAAGCACAGCGTTGGGATTTTGACTGTTTTGAGGTTCTTAACAAATGGAAATCATAGGATCATAGTTCCAGAGCAAAAAAGATGTAAAACAATATGTAGTCTCCCCTTCCCTTTCCATATATTGAGGAAATAGAAACCTGAGAGGAGGAAAAATTACTTGACGGAAGGTCACCTAGGTAACCCAGATCTTCTGACGTCAGAGCCAATGGTTATTCTATTATGCCATGCTTCCTCATAAGACTATCCCACAGAAGTTATTCTATAGACCTGAACCATAATCATTTTGCCTCTGAGACAAGCAACACCTGGAAAGAGACTCTCAGGATTTAGTTGTAGAATTATGATTTTTAAAATTTTTGCCAAAATACTCTTTATGAATGATCTATGAACTAAAAATATAAGCGCCCTCAGAAATCTTGAATATTATAGTAAAAAGAACACTGGATTTGAAGTAAGAGGACTGAATTTTGAACCTAAGTTCTGCTACTTATTGCCTGTGTGATGTCACTTTGGCAGGTCACTGAATCATAAATCTTGAAAGTGGGAAGGAACCCCAGAAGTCACTTAGTCCATCTAACCTGACCAAGAGGCCTTGTCTGTCTAACCTCTGCTGGAGGGCCTCCAAAGAGGAATCTCCTACCTCCTAAGACAGCCTATTCCACTACTAGTTTCTCTTCATCCAGGGAACAGAATTCTACCCCTTTTCAACTTCAACTCATTGTTCCTACTTTTGCCTTCTTCTACCAAGCAAAATGAATCGAATCCTTCATTCTCATGACAGCTTTTCACATACTTGAGGATAACTGTCATGTCTCTTCTAAATTTTGTCTTCACCAAATCCTTATATGTTCTAGGCTCCATGTTTCTTTCATTATTCATCCCTATTGCTTTCTTATAGATACTCTTTTTTTAAAGTTTTTCTTTTCAAAACACATTCACTCTTGCAAAACCTTGTGTTCCAATTTTTTCTCCCTCCTTTCTTCCCACCCCCTCCCCAAGATGGCAAATAATCCAATATGTTAAACATATGCAATTTTTCTATACATATTTCTACAATTATCATGCTGCCCAAGAAAAATCAGGAAAAGGAAAAAAAATAAGAAAAAAAAGAAAAAGCAAGCAAACAAAAACAAAGGTGAAAATACTAGGTTGTGATCCACAGTCACTTCCCACAGTCCTCTCTCTGGGTGCAGATGGCTCTCTCCACCACAAGACCATTGGAACTGGCCTGAATCATCTCACAATCATCAACACTGATCATTGTATAATCTTGCTGTTGCCATGTACAATGTTCTCCTGATTCTACTCACTTCACTTAGTATCAGTCCATTCTTACAGATACTCTTTAACTTGTCTATGTCTTTCCTAAAATGTGGTGCCCAGACTTGAGAAAAGCTTTCTAAATAAGGCCTGCCATGGCAGACTTTAACAAAGATATTACTTCCCTTTTTGGAGACTATGCCACTCTTAATGTGGCCTTGACTTATATTTGCTTTTTGAGCTGCCATGTCATACTACCATCTTATATTGAGCTTGCAGTTGTCTAAAATCCCCAGTCTTTTTCATCCGAACTCTAGTTTAGTCATTCTTCCCCCATCTTGTATTTATGAAGTTAATTTTTTAACCCTGAGGGTAAAATTTTAAATTTATCCCCTTTAATAAATTGTTTTCAATTTATTTAATGTGACAATTGTTTTAGCATGTGGTGATCAAATTTTGGATCTGCAATCTATCATTCAATGCATTGTCTATTCCTTTTGTGCTTCATGGCATCTGCTATTTGATAAGTATGTCATCTCTGCCTTCATTTAAGCCATTGATACTAATTTGGAATGCCAAGGACAGATCATGGGACACTCCACTTGACATCTCTCTCTAAGATGATATCAAATAGCCTCATTGATCCCCAGTGCTTTTTTTTTTAAGAGGAGGTTGAAATATCTTACTTTTCAAGACTTACTTCATATTCTTCCCGTTCACATTCTTCATTCCAGCTAATTTGGCCTACAATCTGTTCTTTGAACTTAACATACTGTCTCTTTTCTATCCATCATCCCTGTAATGCACTCTTGCTTCTTGGAGTTTCTAGCTTCCTTAAAGACTCGGCTCAAATGTCACTTCCTATCTGAAGCTGCTTCTCAGTTTTTCCCATCCTCTCCTTCTCGTACTATGTTGTACCTATTTGCTTAAGTACATGTTGTATTCCTCAGTAGAATGTAAATTTGTTGGGAGTGAGGACTATTTGATTTTTATTTTTGAATCTCTAGCACCTAGCATAAATAGGCATTTAATAAATATTTGATCAGTTAACTAGATGAGCACTAAGATTTCTTCCAGTTTTAAATTCCATGATCCTTTAAAATAATATATATATTTTTTTGCTAGCACAGAAGTGACATGAGAATACTAAATAAAATATATATCTTCTTTCCCTCCCTGCCAACATCCCTATTTTTTGTAGGAATTTTTTTATCTACAGAAATAAATATCACATTTCTAATGTTCCTTATATCATTATAGCTGCTAAGGCTATTGATATATTAACATTCATTTTTTTATACCTCTAGATCAAGTTTTGATATGTATCATGTTTGATGATTGCTATTAAGTTCAATTCTGTGCTGTTGAGTTCAATTCTGTTTTCAGTTCAGTAAGCTGTTACTAAGCCTACTATGTGCAGATCAGTTGGCAAATTATTGAAACTGTATTTCAAAGCAGTAATTATTTTCTGACATTGGTATATCTTTTATTTGTTCTAAAAGGGATATAAGACTTTTTTAATATCAAAAATATTGCTAGGGATGCAGCACCATAAAATATCACTAACATTGTCTGCCAAAGATACCTTCTTTCATACAACAGAACAGATTTAAAAGTGATATTGCAGCATTTTATCTCAAAGATCTAAGCAGCTATATTAGAAAACGCTCCAAATGGAATTAGACTCTGAAATGTAACATCAGTGACAGTTTTTAAAATGTTGAACATACTTTGACCCCATTGGGCCTACTAGAGGGAATATAAGTTTGTGCATAGGAAAGCCTGAAATAGAAAAGTTTTTTTTAAAAAACAGAAAAAGTTACAATAAGCCAGACATTAGAAATTGATTTATATTATGTATTCTATTTGAAGCAAACATTTTTCCTTGAACCTGAAATATAGGTCTGCAATTAATCTTTTCCATGGAACACGCATTTAGTACAAATTGTCCTACTATTGGATAACCCAGTATTTAATGAGCAATATATTTGCAAGCCATGTCTTGAGAAACAGCAACTAATATCAGATTGAATAGTGAAGCATTTGTAAGGGGATTGCTTTATGTTAATACTGAAGAACATTTTATCTTTTCACTTGGTGAGTTAGAAAAACTTTTTTAATGGAAAGTGTGGGTCATAACTCAATTATGAACAAATGTTTTAGATGTTGGGTGTAAGACTTAACTTTCATTTTACAAAGTGTTGCGAAGCAAAATAAGGGGCCCAGTCAAGAACTCAAAGTGAAAAAAAAAAAAGCACTTTACTTTTAATGTATTTTACTTTAAGCCTGAAAAGTCACCTCTTCATTTGAAGCCTGAAATGAATTGCCTTCCCTGATGACTCTGGCCCACACTGAGCTCTCTCTTTCCCAACACTTATTGCTCTGAGTTAGAACCATGCAATTTAGTACTTAATTCTCTCTAGCCTTTTAATGCATGTGTCAGTCAGCCTTGTCTCCCCAATCAGGTGGTAAGGTCCTTTAAGTATGAAAATATCAGTGTTATGAGCTTGTCTTTTATACTCCTCAGCTGCTAGACCCAAATGGGCCTGTAATATCTTATGTTTCTTTGTTGTGGTTGTGGTTGGGATAGCTGAGTGGTACAATGACTAGTGCTGGGGCTGGTATCAGGAAGACTCCTCTATGTGAATCGAAATTTGACCTCAGATACTTATTAGCTGTGTGACTCTGGGCAAGTCACTTAACCCTGTGAGCTGGAGAAGGAAATGGCAAACTACTTCTTTGCCAAGAAAACCCAATATGGAGTCATAAAGAATCTGACATGGCTGAAAATAACTCCCCATTTCTTTAGCATTTTTCCAAAACATTTTCCCCCAACAGCATTGGGAGCTAGCTAGGTGAGCTAAGTTTTATTATCAAGCCTATTTTGAATATAACAAAACTGAGCCCCCCAAAGGTGAAGGGAGTTACCCAGCATCACATAGGTAACAAGTAGTAGAGCTGTGACTCAAACCCAAATTTTGTCTTTTGTCTCTAAAGCCAGTGCTCTTTTCCTACTATACCATGTTGTTTGAAAACACTAGCCAAAATCCAAACCATATGAAAATGTGATTGAGGAAGAGTGCAAAAAACAACTAGCAGGTTTGAACTACAGGAAATTTTATGTATGTGTCTGTCTTCTAGGTAATAGTATCCCAAGAGAAAGGGGGAAGCAGGTCTTTCTCTGCAATTAATAATAATTCCCATTGATGTAGTGCTTCCAAGTTTACAAGGTACCACCACAACAACCCTCTGAGTAATCCAATTCCAATATTCCAAGTGAGGAAATTGAGACTCTGAGAGATTATGTGAGTTGCTGGTCATATAGCTAGTAAATAAATGTCAGTAAGTTTCAAACTCTGAAAGCTTTCCCTTATGCCATGCAACTTCCCAAAGGGTCTAGCTCCCTTGCTACAGTCACTAGTTGTCATAAAGCAGACAACACCTTGGAGCGGTCCATCTTCCTTCAAAATACTGTTTACTAGATGAGCACTAAGATTTCTTCCTAGGGCAGAGTGCAGACCTCTTTTGTCCTGGAATCAGTCATCAAACCCTAATTATGCTTTTGTGTGAACCCATTTACCTATTCCAAGTCTGAATATGCTATTCCCAGTCTGAACTCCATTTTGTCTGCCTTGAATGCTGAATCCTGACCTGTTCCTGAACATTCACTTCCATTCTTGCTGGTATCTCCTTGGCCCATTTGCACCTGTAGGCACTGATTATGGTGACCACACTGCTGCCTTTTCCTTCCTGTGCAGGTTGGCCCTCTGAATGCCAACCTTGATCATTGTCGTAAGACCTTAGACTGTGCATATTACCTCCCAGTTCTGATTGGATGCTCCAGGCTAGCTTTTAGACCTGACACCTCCTGGCCTGTTCTGTCCCCCGGTCACCACCCTCCCCCCAACACACTCAACACTGAAACAAGCCAAGCAAAGGTAATAGCTGGGTAATTGAAGTTTTCCCATAAGATCAGGTATTTCTTTCCCTTTAAAACTTATATATACAGCCTAAAAGCCTTTGAGGTCAGCTGGAATTTCTATTAAAAATTCAAGGTATTCCAGTTATTTTTCTTAACATCACAACTTCTGTTAAAAATGAGAAGGTGCTTCTGCTTCTCTGCCTATTAAAATCCTTTTAACAGAAGATAAACGTCTTCATTCAGTAAATAGAGATAAGGCTTAAATACAAATACCTCTGGGTTAGGCAATGGTCATTTAAATTCAAAATAAGTTATAAATGACTAATACAAATCCTTTCTCAAAAGCAGGTTTTGATAGAATCAGGGAGAGGAACATGAGGGTTTTAGCTGCTCAAAGGATCATACTGTGGTGAAGGGGGCAGGGTTTCTGTCTGGAAGTAGCACAGAAAATGGGAACACCACCAAGCAACTTGACAGTTCCCAATCCAGCTTTAATTTTGCAGTGATCTTATGAAGAATAAACTTGTGTATGAAGTTACTTCAAGGAACAGTACCTTTGCATGTTGCTGTCTTGGATTCTAAGCACCAAGAGACCAGGAACAGTTTGTCTTTGAAATTCTTTTTGTATAGCTCCAAGCACAGAGCTCCACCATTAGGTGCTTAATATGCCTTTTTACAAGATAAGGATAATCTAATTTCCTAAGAAGAAGAATCTAACACCATACTCCCAACTCAAGGCAGTCAATTATAAGATACTTCTAGAAGCCACCTTATTTCATCTTGCCTGATGGTCAAAATATTAGAGTAGCCCTAGGTTGAAGATTTTCCTTTTAATAATAATTGTACCAAACTACCTTCAAGTACTATTATTTTTCATTATGCCAATTAGAAATGATTTGGGCAATTCAAAAAAATTTTTTTTCTTAGAATGTTCCCAGTACTGTGGCCTATTAAAAGGGATAAAGTAATCCAATTAAGAAATTTAATAAAAAAGACTTCAGTGAGTTAAAAGTGATATTTTGTGATCTTGCTTACTGGCTCTACATAGGCCTATTAAGATCATATCTGGAAGAGGGAATATATAAGTAAACATTGGTCTCTGGTTATCAGAATACCTATCTTTCTTTTCTACTCTGCTCTCAAGTTCATCATTTAAATAGCAAGACCATTTATAGTAGACTATAGTCTACTCTGCCTAGAGTTAGTTGTCTATACACATGAGACTTGGGTAGTGATCTTGCTAAGACACAGGCCATCAGTCACATCAACTTTATTCTGACATGACTGTTCACAGACAAGAAGCCTAAAGTATTTCTACTTCTCAACATTTTGAATCTCTGTTTGCACATGAAGGTCTCCTTAAGAGCAAAAGAATTTTAGAGTTTTCCTAGTGAGTCCTTTCTCTTAGAATATATAAGTTCAGAGAATCTCAAAAGATTCCGTAAATCCTAACAAATAATTTCAAGAGGAAGCTGTTGAAACTAGAAATGGGATCTACCATTTAAGAAGATAGGGTAATAATCATCACATACATCATGGCCCAAAGTCCATCTGAAAGGAAGCATCTGCAGTGGAGATGAGACAGTACATCAGGAGCTTATCCTCAGAGGATCTTTGAGGATTGTTTCTTTGAAAGGAAGAGCAAAAGAAGAAAGAATTGTGAAGAAAAGGACAAAGGAAGGAAGGAGAGTCCAAGGTTGCTGTATTCTAAACTGAGCCAACCTAATCAGCATTTTCTAAAGTGGGAATTAGGGAATGCTAGAGCTCAG
The DNA here is from genome assembly GCA_023553655.1 of Myrmecobius fasciatus. Taxonomy (NCBI): domain Eukaryota; kingdom Metazoa; phylum Chordata; class Mammalia; order Dasyuromorphia; family Myrmecobiidae; genus Myrmecobius; species Myrmecobius fasciatus. The sequence goes on along the minus strand of JAJPUD010001171.1, from coordinate 401,242 downwards.
TGATAGCTCATTTTTTGACATAACATTAACCTTTAAATATTGGCATGTACTTATTACGTTTCAGTTGCAATATTTGGAAGGAAAGACAAGTCATCAGCTAGTAGTCTTTCTTAATTTAATTATGGAATTGAAGTAATCATTTCTGCTTCTCCCTGCATAACTTTGGCTGGTCTTTTATAGCACAAGTTTTGGATTAGATGATGAAATCATTGTGAATAATGAAAGGAAAAAATATCTTGTAAAGAATGACACAATCTAGTGTTATGAAGAGTCAGGACAAAATTAGAATGAAAGGGACCTAGGGTCAAGTTCTGACAGACACTTTCTAGCTATGTGACCCTGAGCAAGTCACTTTACTTCACTGAGTTTCCTCAGTTTCCTCACTGTAAAACAGAATTAATAATATTTGAATTTCGACCTTCATTGTGGAATCCTCAATTCATGCTATAAACAACCAACCAAAATTATGCAGGAAAAACAGCAATGAGGAAAGTGTTCTCACAGATGTGAGTCCTCTCATACATCATTAGAGTGTGGAGATGACTCTGGCTCCTTGAAAATTATGTTAGCAGTATGCAGCCTCTGGCAGGTTTCTCTTCGCCTCTACTCTTAACTCTCTGGACTTTTTCACCTTCCCAGCAGCCTTCTCACTATGTATATGCCACCAATCTATGGTCTTTCATCCACCCTTGCAAAACATTGTGTTCCAAATTTTTCTCCCTCTCTCCCCCCCTCCCCTAGACAGCAGATAATCCAGTATAGGTTAAACATGTGCAATTTTTCTGTACATAATTCCCCATTTATCATGGTGCACTAGAAAAATCAGATCAAAAAGGAAAAAGAAAAAGAAAAAAGCAAGGAAGAAAACAACAAGAAAAAAAGATGAAAATACTATGTTGTGATCCACATTCAGTCCCCATAGTCCTCCTTCTAGATGCAGAAGGCTCTCTCCATCCCAAGTTTACTGGAATTGATTTGAATCACCTCATTGTTGAAAAGAGCCTCCTCCATCACAATTGATCATTATATTATCTTGTTACTGCTGCATACCATGTTCTCCTGGTTCTACTTACTTCACTTAGCATCAATTCACGAAAGTCTCTTCAAGAAATCATCATGCTGATCATTTCTTATAGAATAATATTCCATTACATTCATATACCATAACTTATTCAGCTACCTCCCAACTGATGGACATCCACTCAGTTTCCAGTTTTTTGCCACTACCAAAAGGGCTGCTATAAACATTTTTGCACATGAGTCCTTTTCCCTTTTTTATGATCTCTTTGGGATACAGAGCTAGTAGTGACACTACTGGATTAACGGTATGCATAGTTTGATAGCCCTTTGAGCATAGTTCCAAATTGCTCTCCAGAATGGTTGAATCAATTCACAACTCCACCAACAATTTATTAATGTTCCAGTTTTCCCACATCCCCTCCAACATTTATCATTATCTTTTTCTGTCATCTTATTCTTGCTCCACTCTTGACTATCTAGACTTTTTATCTCCCCAGTAACCTTAACCTATCTTCTCCTCTACCCTTCTAGTACCTTTTTAGATGTTTACTTCCTCCAATAAACTCTTGATGGGAGGAACTGTCTTTTTTGCTTGGATTTGTATCCCTAGCATTCCATGTGGTACCAGGTACATACTAAGTATTCAATACATGCTTAATCTGTCTACCAAATTGAAAAAGTTCTGAGAGATGGACTATGTGTCTTTAGTCTGAGGGCCAGCTAAGCTAAGTTTGGAGACACTCAGCATAAGAAGATTGCACAAATGGGAATGAATTTTTTCAGCCACAGTAAATCCTGAGGCAGCTCAATGGAACCTTGGCCCTCCAGTCAGAAAAACCCTAGGCAGGTCATTTTGCCATTGGGAACCTGTATACTTATGTGTTAAAGGGAGGCTAAAATAGGGTTGTTTCAAGAATCAGATGAGATCTTCTATATAATGGGTTTTGTAAACCTTAAAACTATTACCATGTAGACCATATACAGTGTGGAGGAGCTGTGATATGAATTCTAATATGTGTCTTTGAAGATGTTGTATTATTATCAGTTCAAAGGAGCCTTTCTAGAATTCATTAGTTCTAGAGCTCATTAGTGCAACTTCTGATTGTACTTTTCATGAGTCTAAAAAAGAAGCAATCAGTACATTCAGGCATGCAATTTTTATTCATTTAGATGATTCAAATAGTAAATATACAAAAAAGTGATCTTTAGGCCACATCATCAGTGATGTGTGTGTGTGTGTGTTTAGCAGATCTGTGATTTCTTCAATATAGAGAACTCCCAGTGAGGAACTTCCTTTAACTATGCAAATCATTACTGCCCTTAGCAGTTCTAGAGCTGCTGGGAACACTGAGGTAACTGATTTGCTTAGGCTCCCATAGCCACTATGTGTCACAGGTAGAACATGAACCCATTCATCTCTATCTGACTCCAAGGCCAGCTTTCTAACTACTGCTCCCTGTTCCCTCTCAACAATGCATTTTGAGCACATAAAGCTCTTACCTTACTTCAATTTAAGCATTATTTTGAATGTTGGGACAGTCAGGTGATAGAGTACCAGGCCTGCAATCAGAAAAGCTTTTCTTTGTGAGTTCAAATCTAGATATTTCTTAGCTGTGTGACCCTGAGCAAGTCACTTCACCCTATTTGCCTCAGTTTCCTCATCTGTAAAATGAGCTGGAGAGGGAAATGGCAAACCATTCCAGTATCTTTGCCAAGAAAACTTCAAATGGGGTCATGAAGAATTGGATATGACTGAAAAACAACTCAACCACAAATTGTTTGGATTCACAACATGATTTTCATGATGATGTGTTTAAAGGCATGGAAGAATGTGGTTTCAAAAAAATATCAGGTGGAAAGAACTCATGAAATCTGCTTTTCACTTTTCACAAATCTTTTTTTTTTTCCAATTTCTTTTCTTTTGTAGTAGTTTTTTTTTAATTTTTCTAAACACATGTGCAGATAGTTTTCAACATTGATTTTTGTAAGACTTTGGGTTTCATATTTTTCTCCCTCCCTTCTTTATCTCCCCTCCTCTAAGACAGCAAGCAATCTGATATAGATTAAATATATGCAATTCTTTTAAACATATTTCCATGTTTGCCATGTTGTATAAGAAAACAGACTAAAAGGGGGAAAAAAAACACAAGAAAGAAAACAAACAACAAAAACAAGTTCACAAAATTTTGTTGGCTCCATTCTGAAGAGCTATAGCAAAAATAAATTCCTGATTCACTTACATACAGAAAAACTATGATTTTTTTTTCTGACTGGACATAGAACAAGAGCATGAAGAGGTCAGCATAATGGTTTTTAAATTCTATGTCAACCATATTCATTTCTATTTGTGCACACATGTAGTACTAATTTCTAAAAATACCAGCAAACATTTATCAAGCCATTATTGTGTACTAGGTATAGCACAGGGCCATACAAAGAAGGAGGTATGTGTCCTAGCCTCATGGAACCTGTAAAAGCTTCCTCAAGCATCATCCCCCAAATTAAAGTAGAGGCAGGAGCTAGAAAGATAATTGATTTATTTACACTCACAAATAAATCTGACCTTTTCTGTTGTTAATCCTGCCACAAACAAACATTAAAATAGAGACAGCATGCTGAACATAGATATCTATATATGTCAAAGTATCATATTCTCACTGACTATCTCACAGGGCTGTTGTAAGGATCAAATGAGATGATGCACATAAAAGCACTTGGCAACCATGAAGTGCTAGATGAATATGAGCTGCTATTATTAATAACAAGGATGGAAGTTATATTTCTACAAGAGAGTATTTTTAATATATGTGTTTTTCCAGAGACTATTTAAACAGGTGAACATTTGGGTCAAACACAGAGAATACAAATAAGGAAGCCAGCAATAGAAGTAGAATGAGTAAAAATAAAAGTTGCTACCCAAATACAATTGAAAAATATACATGGAATGCTTATATTTAAATTGCTCAGCTATTTATTCTCTTAGAAATTTTGCTGTTCCATGTGCTTAGATATTCACAATGAGCTTATATGTTTTAAATCTGATAGTGTATAATTGGATTATCTGAAACCTAAATGTGGCTTTGCATGATATAATTAGCCAACATTTCTGTGCTTATGCCATTGACTGGTGGAGAAGTCTTTAGGGAGGGAAATGGAAGAGAAGAAAAATAACAGAATTAGAAGATAGGATTCCTGCATTCAAAATGCTTAAAGTCTTTGTATTCTAAGCCTGGAACATAGTAGGGTCTTAATAAATGCTTGTTGAATTTAATCTAGTCAGATAATATGAAACAAACTCTTTACTACAAGTTGGAAGACTTCAGGTTCTATTACAGGTAAAACAACTCAGGATGGCTTACCAACAGTTATGAGCATTGAGGTCTCTGCATCTCACTTATCAGATGGCAATAGGAAGTACTGCTTACCTCATAGGGTGTTGTATCTGAAAGTACTTTGCATATCATTTGATAGTTTTACAATGGTGAAATGTTATTATTAGTGAGAGGTAGGGATGATTAACTTGGAAAAGAGATTTAAGGGGCATATGATGTTGTTTTTTTTTTTTTTTTTTTTTTTTTTTTTTTTTTTTTTTTTTTTTATCCACACAATGGAACAGCTAGGAAACAACAGCATAGCATAGTTATCAGACTTAATGATACTAGAGAATCCCAACATAAACCCTTGACTTTGATGGTAGATTTATAGGCAAGGGTTGTTTGGTCTTAAGAATTTTCAGTTCACAATATCCCAATTCAACTGAATTAATGTTACAAATGAGAAACAATGGCTAGGTTGTCTTTGTACCATACATGCTTTCAAAGCCATTTCCTGATGCGCTTGATATCAAGGAACTGAGCAAAATGTTAGAACTGAATAAAACGTTATTCATTTATATTTGATTTCACTTTAATTATGTGCATGCAGCATAATACATATAGTAATAGCAAAAGCTTTTGAATCAAAAGATCTGGTCTTGAACCCTGGCTTTGCAACATCCTATCCATGTGACTATTTTCCTTTATTATCTGTAAAATAAGGAGTTTGGAGTAACTGACTCATAGGGTCTCTTCTAGCTCTAGATCTCATTGAACAGTTTAGTTTTAATTGGTTCCATTTTTGTTACCCTCTGGTTTAATAAGGAAGCTTGGCAGTAGATAGACAATTGAACTAACAGACTAGTCCTATCAAACTGTAAGGGACTAAACAAGAGACCACAGACTGATTCAAAGGGACAAACCAGTGATCTATCTGTTTGGACAAGGATGGAAATGGTGAGCATGGGTTTGCCACATCAGGCATTCAGTCAATGTATATTCACCGGATGACAAGCAACAAATTCACGTGTTAAATAGAGTCTTTATAACAGGGAGGTAAATGGGGCCCCCAAATGCAGACAGACATTCTATGGCTCTGTCTTTGTACTGAGTTTGTTTCTCTTTAAATAAGTGGATGGCAGAAAATGTGCTGATTCAGAATTTTCCCTAGGTAGAGTCACAAACATGATTTATTTGGGACATTATGTTTATTTTCAAAGTTTTCACTTTTATCCACAGGGTCTGCTGTGGTTGATCCTAATGGATTACATCACTGTGGATTTTGTTAATAAGGGAGGTAAACATCCTAGCCATTTTTTTAAACTGAAAATGCTTGAACTCTTCATCTTCTCTCAGCATTATGAGAAACTGTTCTCTTGAGACACCAAGAGAAAAAAGAAATCTTGGAACCAATCCTGAAGCAGAGGAATAAATCAGAGGCAGTATCACTGTCATCTTGTACCCTGAGATAAAAAATGCTTATCAATTACTAAGAAAAATCGGGCCACCATGAAAAAAAAACTTTCAAAATGATCAATAAATATATTGTTAGTCTTTAACCATAACCTGTGAATTATCCAGTTTCCTTAAATCCCCCGGGGATTGCAAATGATTTTATCCTTTGCTCATTGTTCTTTTATGTATACACAGGGGAATAAGATAGTATAAATCCTTGAGGGTGCTCTGGTTTGGGGGAAGCTATTAGATTGAGAAGCTTCCTGAAAGACCATTCTAGAATTAAAATAAAGGAGTTTTAGCCAAGGAAGAAAATTATTGGTGATCCAAACTTGTCAAACCTTTGAAACAGACATAAGCCTCTTGCTGCAGTCAAATGCTTTTTCAGCATGGAAGAAAAATGCACCCCTAGACTCATCTACCTAATTGGCTATTTGGCCACACTTTTCAGTATCATATATGCAGTGGTAAATCTAGCTATAATGAGAGAATAAAAAGAGTGGCATTTGAATATATGTCTGAGTATTACAAAATCAGATAAAAGAAAAGTCTAATACAGTGAACTCAGCCTGGTTAATTAAATACAATCAGGTACTTAAAAAAAACCCAGCAGGATCACCAAGATGGGATTTACAAGCAACTTGACATATCAACTGTTGTCCATACTTATGAACATGTGTCAAATTCCTTATATATTTTCAGGATTTAGAAATCACTTGACGTTCTAACAGAAATATGGACTTGATTTGATATGAGTGAAATCCCTAATCATAGCTCTATAACTTATCCTACTTTTCCACCTCTCAAGGCCAATAGCCAATCCCCCAAGCACATCCTAAACTTAAGGCAGACACTTAGCAAATTATCACTTCTGTAGATGAACCTCCTGACCATAAGAAGCTCAGCCACAAGGCACATCTACTATGTGAAAAACTGGGACTTCCTGACTTCCAGGGTTATTCAGTTTAACAAAGATTTATTGAGCCCCTAACATGTATAAGCCACTAAGCATACAAGGGCAAAAACAAAAGATTTTTTCCTCTTAGAGATTTTAGATTCTACTGGGGTGGGGGGGCGGTAATGCCCTCTACACACAGAGGAAAATATAAAGAACATACAAAGTTGTTAGCAAGCATGTATTAAACATCTCCTATATGCCAGGCAAACTAATTTCAAGAGGAAGTGTGTATTAACAAGTGGTGGCATCCAGAAAGATCTCATGTAGGAAACAGCACCTGAATTGGGCTTTGAAGCAAGCAAGAGATCCTAAGAAGCCCTGTGGAGAAGGAGCACATCAGTGCACAGGTCTGAGGAGATGGGATGCTGGTGTGTGTATGTGTATATGTACACTCATGTGCATGTGTGAGTGTGCATGTATTTGCAAATGTATGTGTGTATATGTGTGGGAATAGCTAGTAGTCCAAATGAACTGGAAAAGAGAGTGGCGGGTAGGAAGCAGAAAGAAGCCAGAAAAGTAGATGGGGGTCACATTATGGAAGGTTTTCATTACTCAGACTCAGGATTTTATATTTTATCTTAGAGGCATAGGAAGCAAAAAAAAATTTTGAGTAGGGGAAAGACATGATCAGATATGATTGTGTGTGTATATGTATGTATACACACATATACATACATACATACATATGTGTATATGTCTATATTTATCTCAATTTGGTAGGTATATATTGGAGAGGAGAGATCTGAAATAGCGAGACTCTTCAGACTTTTTCATGAGAAGCTTTAGCTTCCTAGCCTAAGGTCAGAACCAAAATACTGGTCTTGCTGCAACTCTGGTGGTGTTTCTCATGCCCTAGGATTGGCTCATTGCTTTGAGCCTGGCTTCCACATCACGCGGCTGACTCATATCAAACTTTTAGTCCCTTGCCACCTCTAGATCTTTTTTAGACAAGCTGTAGTCTAACCATGTCTCTTCCTTCATTTTTGAACCCAAGTCTAAGACTTTATACTTAGTTCTATTGAATTTTATTTTACTAGAATTAGTTCAGTGCCAGCCTGTCAAGATCACTTCTTATCTGGTTGTTTTTGAAAAAAATAAAGAACACCCTAAATAGCTAGAGGAATATTCAGTGTTCACTACTAAGCTCTGCCAATATAATAAAAATGACAGTAATACCAAAATTAATTTGCATTTTAATGCTATACCAATCAAATTATCAAGAGAATATTTTAGAGTTATTTTTGTAAAATAGCAAACAACATCCATTTGGAAAAACAAAAGATCTAGAATGATGAAAGGAAGTAAGGATGAAGGAGAAATAATACTTTCACATTTCAAACTATATTATAAAGCAGCAGTTACCAAAACTGGTATAGGTTAAATTAGAGATAGACAAATAGAACTGACTAGACAAGGGATATTCAGAAACAATAGAAGTAAGAAGTAAATAACCCGCTGTTTGATTTAAAAAAAACAAAACCTAGGAAAACTGGAAAGCAGTTTGGCAGAAATTAGCTTTGAACTAATGCCTTATACCACACTCCACAATGCATTCTAAATAAATATGTGACCTTAATATTAAAGATTGTACTTTTAAAGATATACATGTAAAACAGATCATGTACCTCTTACAACTATGGGTAAGAGATGAATTCTTAACTGAACAAGAGATAGAGGCTATTATAAAAGAAAATAGTAACTTCAATTACTTGAAACTGAAAAGCTTCTGCACAGACATTAAATCATCTAGGATGAGAAGGGAGATGTTCAAATGGGAAAAAAAAATCTTTGTATCAGATTTCTCTGATAAAGGCTTAATTCAAGATATATAAACAAGTAATAAACACATAATATACAAGCAAATATATAATATTGTATGTAACATAATATATAATACATGAAAATATATAAAATAATCCCCAAGAAATAAATGATCAAAGGATATGAACAAAAAGGTCACCAAAGAAGAATAGCAAAATATTTAAAACCATAGGAAAAAATGTTGAAAATCACTAATAATAAGATAAATGCAAGTCAAGACAAATCTGAGGTTTTACTTCATGTCCTGCACATGGGCAAAAATAACTTTTAAAATGGCAACAGTCAATGTTGGAGGTGTTGTGGGAAGAGAAGTATAATAATACATTGTAGAACTGTGAGGTGGTATAAGCATTTTGGAAAACAATTTGAAATTACCCAAATAAAGTAACTAAAGTCTCCATACTCTTTGAACCAGAGACTCTTTTACTGGGTTTATATCCCGGAATCCATTGATAGGAACAATGTTCCTATATATCCCAAAATATTGATGGCAACACTTTTTTGTGATAGCTGAGAATTGAAAACAAAATAGATGCTCAAGTGTGGAATGGTTAAACAAATTGTGGTACATGAATGTAATGGAATCCTACTATGCTACAAGGAATGATATTTGATAAATGTGGAGAATTATGGCAAAATCACTATTAACTGATGCAGAGTGAAGTAAACAGAGCCAAGACAACAAACGCACAATAGCTACAGCAATGTAAATAGAAAACAACGCAACAATGATACCCCTCAAAAAATCAAAAATAAACTTTACAAAACTATAAAGATCATGCTGGACTCAAATGAAGAAATGTGAGAAGACAACCTAAACCTGTCCCTTCATGGAGATGGGAGATGTACAGGTGTTAACACATTACACATGTTTTTGGACTTTTTCAGTATATCTATCAATTGTGCTGACTTTTTTTTTCTTTCTCTAAAAATATATTATTTGTCATATAGGATGGCTTTTGGGAAGGGGGGAGGATACATGGGATACTAGGGCAATGAAAGCAACAGAAAAGATCAATAAAATTATTTTAAAATTGAAAAAAATGATTATTGAGTGTTAGACTGACTTGAACTTCACAACATCCTTATGAAACAGATGGCATAAGTATTTTTACCCCTTATTTATAGTAAAAAAAAAAGGCTTAATCAATGAATGTTTATTTTGTTTGTTTATAGATATTACTCTAATCTCTTGGGATACAAAGACACAATTGAAGACAAAATTAAATAGCACTTGTCATTATATAGCTTACAGTCTGTCAAGATAGAAAACATACTCATGAGATAACATGTACATAGTATTCATAAAATAAATACAGGCTAATTCCATACTCTGAGAGGTGAAAAGACATACCCAAGATGATGCAGCTGGTGAGTGGTAGAGCTACAACTGTAGTCAAAGGCTCTTTCTACTCCATGATGTGGTACAGTTTGTAAACTGTAAAGTATTATAAATATATAAAAAATTCTTAGTGTTTTTACTCGGTAGTAAATTTGGAATCTGAAGAAGTTTAGGTTCAAATCCTAGCTCTTATACTTAGTAGCTTAGGTAGTTATACTTAGTAGCTAAACTTAGTCTTCTGAGTCTTTGTTTCCTCATCTGTAAAATGGGAATAATTATACCTTTTGTATCTACTGGATAGGATTGTTACAAGGTTTATATTTGATGGTGTAAGTAAAGTATTTTGCAAATCTTAAAGCTCTTTATAAACATCAGCTATTATTAGTATTATTCTTTATAGTTAGGTTCAAATAATTCATGAACCTATTTATTAGAATAGTTTTCTTAGCAACAGATGTGTTCAAAATGGAGTGAAATAGGCAGGATTTAACAATATAGAAATTTCATTTTTTCTGTAGTATTTTTTTAAATGGGAAAAGCAAGATAAGCTAATTATCATTAACCATTTGGATTTGATTATATTTCCTCCATTTTCCCCTCTTTTCAGAGGCAATATACAAACCATCCCCATAGACTCTAGGATTAGCTGTGTTTCAACTCGTCATGACTGATGTCAGTGCCTGGGAGAGAATTAATGGTAAAATGTCAGGATGCACTTGGATAATGCAGCTTTACTTCTTAGAGCAACATGCTTCACACATACTCCCTCTGCATTGACGTGGACACAGCTATGACTGTGTCGAGCTAGAAGGTTAAAGAGACTAGTGACAGAAAGTGAATCACTGGTATTAGCCTTATTTTTGTTTTGCAATCTGTTGGCTTGGCTCTGGAGGGGAAAGAGTAATGATTGCTAACTGCCTTTCTCTGAATACCACAGACAAAGCTATGGCAACAGACAGGCACAAATGCTGCTAAGCCTCCTGGTTGCTGGATTTGCCTAGGAGCAACCGCATTATTTTAATTATCTGGGCCTCATAATTAACGAGAGCTACTGGAGCACAGGAAAATCTCCCAAGCTTCAGCTTTGATACATTCTGGCCTGGTTGATGAGCAAGAGTTAGATGTGAAGGTGGACATAAACTCCCAGTGTACAATGCAGAACCACACTGCCATCCATCAATTGGCCCCCATTATTGTGGGTGCACTAAATCCAAGGAAGTACAAAATTGCTGTTGAGCAGTGATCTGTTTCTTGTTTTTCCAGCAGCATATTTTATCGGGCAAATGAGGAGCAGGCAGAGCTAGTCCATTAGATGAAGTGTGTAATGTCAAGAGGGGAAATCATCCCCAGAACAGAGAAGTTTTGATCGGAAATGCTGTCATTTTGTTACACAACTTTCCCATTTGCTAGTGGATGATAAGTAAATAAAAGCCTTTGGGCTATGTTCCCACCCTGCTTATTTTTTATCATCAAGTTAGAAAAGCAAACGGTCAAAAAAGTTGACCCACTTGGTAAAATTTTAAGCTAAAAGCTCTATATGTGCATCTATTTATGACAAAAAAATATTGGCAGCAACTAGAGAAGGAATTTATTGAAATGGATGCTAATGGGTATTGCAGAGATGGCCCCTCTTGCTAGAGTCAGGCAGATGTACCACAGTAGACCAAAAGCATGCTTCAGGAGCCTCTGTTCACTGACTTATAAGATTTCATATCTGAAAGTCCATATTTAACAGCACAGAAAAGTGAGACACATAGAAGGCAAGTGACTGTGTGACTATGTCACTCAGCATGATAGTGACAAATCCAAGACTAGAATCTTATCTTCCATATGTAACCCAGAATGCTTACTGTCTTCCTTCTAAGATACTTAAAATATATTCCCCTTCTCATAAAGCTTGTAAGGGTAAATTCATTCAAATATAAAAACAATTAGATTCTTTAGTTATAGACAACAAATGCATGATACTCAATGCTTATTACTGATAATTACTCAACAGATGGCATTATGCTTCCTAGTTTATATGATGTATAGTAGTGTACAAATGGTAGAGTGAAGCAGAATTTAAGCTGTCACACTCTAAAATACTGTGGCAAAATAATTGATGGATTAGTGTGAACTTACTGTTGTCAATACATATGACTGTGCTTTCTTCTCCCATTTTCTGCATGAACATTAGTCACACTAGCTCTAGGCCCTACTTTACTTTCCTTTGGGCTCTAAAGACACTGGTGAATATTCCTGCAAGGGAGCCAGGGCAAAACATCTCTTCTATAAACTTCAGTTCTTCAAGGGATCTGTGATCTCATTGCTATCCGGATTTCCTCTATCAGTGCAAATAACAACTCATCCATACTTTCTCATCTGGTGAAGTTTTGGTCCGTTCACGAAGATCCTAGAGGCATTTTATTTTAATATTGTGTAGGTACCAATGAATATTTTGGGTTCTTCATCAGATAGTTTTTGCTTCCACTACCTGAACATCCCACTTCCTTGTCAGATTATACATTTCCTTGGTTATATCCCCTATGCCACTTCTTGCACATAGATGGAATTATGTTACAACCTATTGTGTCCATCACATGACTTCCTGTTGAACTTTGGGTCATTTATAACTGATTCTTTAAAGATCATGAATCCTGGGTGCAAATGATGGAAGTTTAAGTAATTTATTTGAAAGTCAATGTTGTCAGACCTGAATGTGATGTAGTAGTTTCTATATAAGTGAAAAGTCTATCCTGGTCCTTAATAATAGTCATGTGCTTTAGAAAAGGAGTTTCATTTATAAAAATAGGCAGACTAGTAATGCATAAATTAATAAGTTTTTATTACGGTGCATTGTAACTTGCCTAATGGGAAGCTCTAGGCTTCCCATTCTTCTTAAACAAATAAGCTAAGGGCAGGAACAAAGCAAAGCAGGAGCACCAAGGAAAAAGGAATTCGAAAGCAAAGAGAGATGGGAATTAGAGATGTTTCTCTGGAGAATTTGTTCTCAGATTTATCACATCCAAGCACCACCAAGATCCCTACCATTTTTTTCTCCTGTACTGTGATGGCTAGGTCTTTATCTTCTTCATAGCAGAGCAACTCATCTCTTTACAGAGTTTTGCTTTTTTATAGGAATAGGAAATTAATCATAGTACCTTCTTCACTCCAAATGTCACAAGTGTAAGAGCTAGCCAGAGCCCTTTTTCCCACAAGTTTAGAATAGTATATAAACCATGAGGTCTGTACTCTGACCATCATCCTTATCCTCTTCAACTCACTCCAATCTTTCCCACTAGAACTTTGGACTCTGACCCTAGGACCGTCCTAGGCTTTGATATTCTATGTTATCTTTCTCAAAACCATGATGTCCTGGCTATTTCCAAACCATGCCACTGCACCTATTTATTACTCACTCTCCCCTGTGTTTCTTCTCTTTATGTGTTATTTCCCCCAAGGGAATGTAAGTTCTTTGAGGGTATTGACACTCTAGCTTTCTTGTTTGTTCTCAGTGTCTAGTGCATAATATGCATGCTTTATTACTCATTCATTCAGTAGATAAGGCTATTGATATAAGAGTGTGGCTTGCAGAGTATTACACAAGAGGCAAGGAAATGAGTTAGGGAGCTTATCTCCTTGTAATTGTTCTTTCCCAAGATAATTTCTGGCTGTCTCAGAGTCCCTGTTGGAGGTAATCACTGGTGAAGTTTCCATAAGGGTCTAAGCTAGATTTGAACATTCCTAAAGTCATCTCTAGTTCTACCTCTCCAAGTACCTGCCCTCTGCTCAGATGTCCTGCTGTTGCTCCAGTCTTAACATGCCCCAAATAGTATTCATCAACTTTTTCTCGGGTTCATTTCCCTTCCCACTTTCTTCATGATTGATTGATCAATTGTTTTATTTATTTATTTATCTTTGTCTGTTCTTCCTTCTCCTTGGTCTTTATCCATATGCCTCCACCTCTCCCATCCAGGTACAAAGTACTCTTCCTTTGAAATTTATTTTAGATTCATCCTTCCATCTTTCCTAGCTGTCAAAGCCTATATCCAAAATTCTCTTGTATTTAATTTATCTATATTTTGTGTGTTTTTATATGTCTGTAAGTTTTTTCCCATGATAGAATGTAAGATCCTTTTTTTCTTTGTATCTCCAGATAGAAGAGACCAGGTTTGAGGAATAGGGAAAAATTCCCCAGAGGCCTTGTTTTAGTATCCAGGGAGACAACCCTGTGACAGCTAGAAATCTTTCTAAAGTTCAACATAGTTTTATCCTGGGCTCTTACCTCAAAGACTTGTAGACATAGATTCTCTCATATCAATGTCTACAAGTCATTTGCAGGCAGGGGCCTCCTCTATGGGGTGGGAGCTGTCTCAGGAACTCACAGGAAGTTTTCTTTTCTGAGCACTGGAGCTTTCTGTGCTGGAGATGGAGTACCTCCAGTGGACCTAGAGAAGAGCACTTTTGACTGCTAGATCAGTCTGGAAGCCCAGTTCTAGCCAAAGTTAGTCAGTCAGTCGACAAGCATTTGTCTAAAGTACTCTCTGTCTCCACTCATACACATACACACTCACACCCACACAGGTGCACTCACACCTCCTTCTGTTTACATATTATATATATAAAACACACACATATATGTATATACACACATATTTGTGTATGTATATATACACCCTTCCATTTGCATAATATATGTGCCCATTTATGTTTATGTATATACATATTTGCATATGTATGTATATAGATATATATACAAAAACATTTTGCCTTCCCTCTGAAATGATTTTCTATTTATATTCCTTCTCTTTCTGTAGACACACACCCCCTTTCATGTGCATGCTATATATATATATACATATCTCTATATAGTATACAAATAGAAGATAAGCTCAGAGAGGAGTAGTAATTGATAGAGGAGTGAGGGGGACAGTTGGGAAAAACTTCTTGTAGAAAGTGGAGTTTGAGCTAAATCATAAGGGAAACCAAGAGGCAGAGATAATTAGATAGTTCAGCAGCAATAAATGTTTATTAAGCTTTTTCTATATGCCAATCACTGTGCTAAATACTGGGAATATAAATACAAGCAAAAGAAAGACAGTCCCTTCACTCAAGGAATTTATGTTTTAACAAGGGAAGAAAACATAAGTAGCTTAAAAGGGAAGGGAGAAAAGGAGAGGAGGAAAATGGGAGAGGGACAGAGGGGAGAGCAAGGTCCCCCCCAAGTTGGGACCTGGTGAAGAAATTCAGAGTCAGAAGCACAGCTAGGAAGGAAATGAAATCTGCCCAGCCTGGGCTTGTCCCCAAAATAGAAGACTCAGAACTCAGGACTTCAGTGGAAGATAGGAGATGGAATGACTGAAGGGTGTTCCAGGGTGAGAAGGTCCCAGGTACAAAGGAAGTTACAGGGTGAAAAGGCAATTGAATCACAGTAGTGAAGTTCAGGAGATCAGGGGGGAGAGAATTTCATAAATGGCCACTCTTCCAGAGAACAGCACACAGAGTCTGGAAGATACCATTCTCTGGATCCAGAACTGCTTTGGCATTATATAACCGTATAATAGGGTATGTAGTTCCTTTATCATTGTTATTATTATTTTTTTAAAGCTTTTTATTTGCAAAACATATGTATGGGTAATTCTTCAACATTGACCCTTACAAAGCTTACAAATTTTTCCCCCAGTCCCCACCCCTCCCCTAGATGGCAGGAAGTCCACTACATGTTAAATATGTTAAAATATTTGACAAATCAAATATATGTATGCATATTTCCACACTTATCTTGCTGTGTAAGAAAAATCATGTCTACAAGAAAAAAAATCTGAGAAAGGAAAAACAATGCAAGCAAACATCAATAGAGAGCATGAAAATGTTATGTTGTGGTCCACATTTCATATCCCTCTCTCTGGGTGTATATGGCCTTCTTCACTGAACAATTGAAACTGGTTTGAAACTTTTCATTGTTGAATAGAGCCATGTCCATCAGAATTGATCATCATATAGTATTGTTGTTGCCGTTTATAATGATCTCCTGGTTCTGCTCATTTCACTCAGCATCAGTTCATGCAAGTCTCTCTAGGCCTCTCTGAAATCATCCTGCTGGTCATTTCTTATAGAACAATAATATTCCATGACATTCATATACCATAATTTATTCAGCCATTCTCTAATTGACGGGCATCCATTCAGCTTCCAGTTTCTAGCCACTACAAAAAGGGCTGCCACAAACATTTTTGCACATGTGGGGCCCTTTCCTTCCTTTAAGATCTCTTTGGGATATAGGCCCAGAAGAAACACTGCTGGGTCAAAGGGTAAGCACAGTTTGATAACTTTTTGGGCATAGTTCCAAATTGCTCTCCAGAATGGCTGGATCCATTCACAGCTCCACCAACAATGTATTAGTGTCCCAGTTTTCCCACATCCCCTCCAACATTTGTCATTATCTTTTCCTGTCATTTTAGCCAATCTGACAGGTGTGTAATAGTATCTCAGAGTTGTCTTAATTTGCATTTTTCTGATCAATAGTGATTTGGAGCACCTTTTCATATGACTAGAAATGGTTTTAATTTCATCCTCTGAAAATTGTCTGTTCATATCCTTTGACCATTTATAGATTGGAGAGTGGCTTGAATTCTTATAAATATGAGACAATTCTCTATATATTTTAGAAATGAGGCCTTTATCAGAACCATTAAATGTAAAGATGTTTTCCCAATTTATTGCTTCCCTCCTAATCTTGACTGCATTGGTTTTGTTTGTACAAAAACTTTTTAACTTAATATAGTCAAAATTATCTATCTGGTGTTCAATTAAGAGTTCCAGTTCTTCTTTGGACATAAATTTATTCCATCTCCACAGGTTTGAGAGGCAAACTACCCTATGTTCCTCTAATTTGCTTATAATATCACTCTTTATATCTAGATCATGAACCCATTTAGATCTCATCTTGGTATGTGGTGTTAGGTGTGGGTCAAGCCCTAATTTCTTCCACTCTAGTTTCCAAATTTCCCAGCAGTTTTTGTCGAATAGTGAGTACTTATCCCAAAAGCTGGAGTCTTTGGGTTTATCAAACACTAAATTGCTATAGTTATTGCCTAGTTTGTCCTGTGATTCTATCCTATGCCACTGATCAACTACTCTGTTTCTTGGCCAGTACCAAATGGTTTTGATGACCACTGCTTTATAATATAGTTTTAGATCTGGTACAGCAAGGCCACCTTCATCAACCTTTTTTTTTTTTTCATTAATTCACTTGAAATTCTTGACCTTTTGTTCTTCCAAATGAACTTTGCTACTATTTTTTCTAGATCTGTAAAATAATTTCTTGGGAGTTTGATTGGTATGGCACTCATGTAGTTCCTTTAAAAAATAGTCACATTACTTTTAAGAATTGTTCCCCTTTCAGTATTTTGTGCAGCGTACCAAGAAACCTCCACTAAACCATCCTCTGATGCTGTCCCATCAATAGAAGTGACCATGGGTTATCAAAGGTTGTGTCAGTGAAGTAGAATCTGTGGTGGGTCTTATCAAGCTGGAAAGACTTCAAATATGTACACAATGACGGACAGGAGTCTGTTGTCTGAGAACCAGCTTAGGGAATCAGAGAGCTTCATCAATTGATCATAGAGGAATGAATTTGTCACCCATAACGATTCCCCCAAAGTATCTACTAGTTCCTAGAGTAGGTGGGATCTGTGTCAGTGAAAGGAATATTTATTGCAAAAGTACATAACTATGACATTGATTTATTGACTTATTCCAAGAAAGATTGGAGATAAGTAATTGTTACCCTTGATACAACAAACAGAAAGATGCAATATACAATCCTATCTCATTCTACTAAAAGTTCTTAGAATTCAGAGGTAGAATGGACCTTAAATATATCCCCCATTTTATTTTATTTTATTTTATTTTATTTATTTATTTTTTTGCTGAGGCAATTGGGGTTAAGTGACTTGCCCAGGGTCACACAACTAGGAAGTGTCTGAGACCAGATTTGAACTCAGGTCCTCCTGACTTCAGGGCTGGTGCTCTAACCACTGCGCCACCTAGCTGCCCCTATCCCCCATTTTATTAAGGAGGGCTCTGAGACCCAAGAAGGGAGATGGCCTGTGCAAAGTCAAATAGCTAGCAAGTAAAACAGACCTAGGGGTTAACCATAGATCTTATCTAAGTATAGATAAAGAAGCCAAACTGATTCTAGCTCATCATAAATATGATTAGAAATATCATCTCATCCAAATCCCATATTTTATGGCTGAGGAAACTGAGGTTGAGAGGTTAAGTGACTTGGCTAAGGTGACATGGATAGTCAAAGGCAGTTATGGGACTTGACCCCATGTTTTTTGACTTTGAGTCCATAGTTCATTCCATTGAACTACTGTAAATCTCTGTGAAGGCCCCAGTGGTGGCAGCAGAATGGTGGTCAGAAGCAGGATGATCTCTGGAATAGGAGGAGTTGGAGTAATTGTTTCAGGGCCCATAGTTTTGGGAGCCACTTACAGCAGTAGTCCAGCTGGTACAGGGAAGTGTTCAGTCAAGAAGCATTTAGTAAGCTCCTATTACATACCAGGTAGTGTGCTAGATGCTGGTAATACAAAGGCCAAAGTGAAGGATTCTTTGCTCTCAAGGACTTTACAATCTTGCTGGGGGAAATAATCTAAAGATTTAGGATTATGTAAAATTGATCCAATATAATTTAAAAACAGCCAGGTGCCAAGTGGATAGAACAATAGACTTGAAGTCAAGAAGACATGAGTTCAGATTGTACCTCACACAGTCATTAGCTATGTGACTCTAGCCAAATCACTTAATATCTTTTAGCCTCAGTTTCATCATGTGTAAAAAGGAGGTAATAATATCTACCTCATCAGGTTGTTGTCATAATCAAATGAAATAATTTGTATAAGGTGTTTTACAAACTTTAAAGTGCTATACAAATGCTAGCTATAATAGTAATAATAATAATAATAATAATAAATACTAGTAGTAGTAGTAGTTGTAATAGTAGTGGTGGTAGTAGTAGTTGGGAGATCAAGAAAGAGCTTCTATAGAAGCTCCACAACTTGATCTGAGTCTTAAAGGAAACTAGGAAATCTTAAGAGGCAGAGATGAAGATGAAGCGAATTTCAGGCAGGGGAGACAGCATCAAGATAAGAGGTAGAATGCCTTATATGAGTAATAAGGCTACTTTGCTTGGGTCATAGTATATGTGAAGAGGAGTAATGGTTAATGAGACTGAAAAGGTGGGTTTGGACCAGGTTTTAAGGGGCTTTTAATTCCAAAGAGAAGATTTTTATCTCTGATCCTAGAGGTATATGGAGCCACTCTAGTTTATTTAGTAAGTGACATGGCCAGAAGCTAGTGGTTCCTCTAGGTGATACTAAAATAGATCTGAGGTTCGCATACATATACTCAATCTTTAAATTTTCCCTGTCAGCAAGACAAAGCCAGTGAATCTACTTCTTCCTTCTTTTGTTTTCTCTCATTTCTCGCACTCCTGGCTGTTCTTTCATGACCTTTTCTTCTGGCTAACTGTGATACTCATTTTCATCCAATTCCTCCCAGCTAAACATGTTGGAGAGGGGAGCACATCTTGTGATTTGCTACAGAACATTACCTCCTAGATGGGATCTCTTCCAGTCAACTTATCATATCTTTTGGTTGAAGTGGTTCTGCCACTGAAAACTTCCCATAGTGCCCCTGCAAACTTTGATGAAACAGCTGGCTTGGTACTAAATGTCTTGATGAATTGAAAATAATGGTTTCAAAGAGCAAAGGCAACAAATAACAGGATAAAATGTTACTTTAACTATTTTTCAGAATTGAAATATAGTCATATCAATTAAATCATTTGGCAACTTCATTGGAAGGTAAAATAGAACAGATGAATAATGTATTAGCTTTTTCACTCAGAACTTTATCAATCAGGACCTTCAAGTACATATTAGATGGACACCCTATAGAACTTGGCCAACAGTGTGTATGTATATCTAAGACAGCACGGATGAATATTGAGTTCCACTCAGAGGAGAGTGAGCTAGATTTGCTTTCAGGAATCTGCCAAGCTATTTTACTTATGTCCAGCTTCCCATGAAAGGAAAAGTATATCTTCTCAATACTGATATTTTCCCAGTGTTGCTGTATTGTAGTGATATCTGGACCATCAACTACTGCTTATGAAGAACTAAAGATGAAAATTCACACCAGGAAGAATGAAATATTATATTGGTGGGTGTGAGTAGGCTGAAACACATAACAGAGGGCAAACACTGAAAAAGAGCCAGAATAAAGAATATTATCAAGGAATTACATGATGAGGTGAAGAAAAGGGCAAGGACCAAGAAGATCCTTTTTGGGGACAGTAGAGATAGGAGTCATCCAAGGTTGGCAGATGTAGGTGTGATTTGATCTGCGTCACTGGAGTGAACTTCTGAATTAATTAGATAACAAATTCTTTTGAGTGTAACACATCCACACACACACATATAATATACATATGTGTGTCATATATACTGTATATTTACAGATAATTATGTATTTATACATTTTTCTCTGTGTGTATGTATGTATGTTTGTATGTCTATGCACACACAGACTTCTCACACAGTATTGTATACCAGTCTCTGCCTTTTTCAGTAAGGGGGGAAAATGCTATTCCCTTATGCCAAATCCCATGCCTAGTCTCTTGCCTTCTGCAGAAAGAGGAGAAAGGCCTCATTGTGCCAAGTCTCCCACCTGGTCTCCAGTCTTCAGAAGTAATACTTTTTCCTTAGCTTCCTTCAGTTGACCCCTGACCTGAACTGCCTAAGGCCCTGAGAGAATCTCACCCTAAGGCCAAACCCCTAAGAATATTGATAACCTACTTGAACTCATTCCTAAATGATTAACAAATTCCTCACTGACTATGAAGTCCCTATCTGGGTATTCAAATTTCCCCTATATCATCACTTAAACCCAATTTCCTCCCCACTACTGACAATTCCCATATCCCCATCCCCCTCAATTCAGTCCTCGATCCCCTCCTCCTCTTTCCCCCCACAAATGTGCTACTTTGAAGCTACTAGAGTGCATGCTCCATCGATAACAAACTTGATTTCATCTTAAATCTTATATTTTCCCACTCCTTCCACTTTTTGGCTCTCACTAAGTCCTGGCTCCTTCTTGATGATACAGCCTTCTTTTCTAGCACTGACTGCATTTGTACTCAATCCCCCACTGATTGAAGTGGCAGAGTTGGCATACTCCTTGCTCCCATTATTAATTACAAGCTCACCATCACTCCATAACCACTCCTCATTTGAAGTTTATTCAATCTATGTATACCACCCGGTGAAAATTCTGGTAGTTATTGTCAGCCAGCCTCCAGGACACTCCCCTTCTTCTCTCAATGAGTTCAGCGCCTGTGTTCTTTCCTCTCTGACTCCTGCTTCTTGTACTAGGAGATATCAGCATACATTTTGATACCCTCCCAAATCCCTTCACCTCCCAGCTCCTCAATTTACTCATTTTACAGGAGATACTCTTCCACACCCCAGCTGTACACAAAGATGGTCATACTTTTGCTCCTGCCAACCCTCACAAATGAACTGCTTCCATTTATGTGAACTCTGAAATACCCTTACTTGATCAAAATCTATTGTCACACCACCTCTTCCTCAGCTTTTCTATCCTCTACCCTATTCTTTATCTTCACTGTGACCTCCAATTCTTTAAGTCCCTAGTTCTTTCCCAAGCCATCATTCTTGCACCATACATTTCATTTAGTATTGGAGATTTAGCATGACTTAAATGAAGGGATATGAGAGCACATTCTGAATGTATTTCTTTCTGGAGGTGGGAATTCTACAAATGTGTACATTTGTGTACAAATGAGTGAAAATACATAAGCATTGCACATTTTTGAGGATTATTTTAATGTATTGATCTGTTGTGATGATTTTTTTTCCTCTCCCCCTTTTTTGTCTTTAAAGATACTATTTGTCTGTGTGACCCCAGGCAAGTCACTTAACCTCAATTTTCATACACATACACACACACACAAAATACTCTTTGTTTTATGGAATGACTTTGAGAGGAGAGAAAATATTAGAGATAACTATGATGATATAAAAAGAAGATGTAAATGAAAATTTATTTTAAAAAATTAGTTATATCATTGAGTCCCATGCATTTAATTATCTCTATGCTCAGATCTAACCCTAACCTCTAGACTTACATCCCAAACTGGATGCCTAGGAAACTTTAGACATGTGTAGTAGATATGTCCAAAACTGAACTCATAATTTCCTCTCCCAAACCTTCTCCATTTCCAAACATACATATCACTTTCAAGGTCATCACCTTCCTCCCAGTCATTCATGCTTACAACCTAGATACCATCCTCAACTCCTCACTCTTCCTCCCTCTCCATCTGCAATATCTAATCTGTTGCAAAGGCCTATTGATTTCACCTCTGTAACATCTCCTGAATACACTCCTTTTTCTCCTCTGACATCACCACTACCTGATGCAGACTCTCATTATCTCACTCCTGTATTATTGCAATAGTCTGGTGGCTGGTCTCTCCTCTCTCCAATCCATTTTCCACTCAGCTATCATAGTAATTTTCCTAAAGTACAGTCAGCAGTAAACATTTTTCTGCTATGAGCCAAGCACTCCTCTCTGCTGTTGATACAAATAAGAAAGACAGTTCCTACCTTCAAGGGACTTAGTCTAATGGAGGAAGACAACAAATGAAAGCTGAAAAGGGAAGGGTGTGGGGAAAAAGTAGCAGACACTTGGGGTATGGTAAATTCCAGGCCAAGGAGTGTAGCTGGTATGAAATGAGGAGTTGGCTGGACTGTGATCCTGCTTTATTTTTTTATGTTAAACATGGTAGAAATATGTTAAATCCAATATATACATACATACATAGTTATACATTTATCTTGCTACACAAGAAAAATCAAATCAAAGCAGAAAAAAAATGAAAAACAAAATAAGATGCAAGCAACAACAAAAACAATGAAAATTCTATGTTGTGAACCACCTTCAGTTCCCACAGGCCTCTCTCTGGGCGTAGATGGCTCTCTTCATCATAAGACCATTGGAACTGGCCTGAATCATGTCATTGTTGAAAAGAGCTATGTCCGTCAGAATTGATCATCATATAATCTTATTGTTGCCGTATACCATGATCTTCTGGTTCTGCTCATTTAACTTAGCATCAGTTCATGTAATTCTCTCCAGGCCTCTCTGAAATCATCCTGCTGGTCGTTTCTTATAGAACAATAATATCCCATAACATTTATGTACCACAATTTATTCTGCCATACCCCAAATGATGGACATCCACTCAGTTTCCAGTTTCTTGCCACTATAAAAAGGGCCACCACAAGCATTCTTGCACATGTGGGTTCCTTTCCTTCCTTTAAGAACTCTTTGGGATATAAGCTCAGGAGAAGGGTATGCACAATTTGATAATGTGAGTCCTCTTTAAATGGAAATTTTGGGAGGGTTTCTTTGCTTCACCCTTCCAGCCTTCCAATTAGAGGAGCAGAGGGTGCTGATGATACTGAGGAGGTCAAAAATACCAAAACTGATGCAGTCTCAAAAGATGATGAATTTAGTGGTGAAGAGGTTTCATGTGAGCATAATCATGATAGAGTCCAAGTCTAAGGAACACAGCTGTTGGGGAAATGCAGTTGTCAAATACTATGGATTTTACTTTCATAACTCCTCTTGTATATGCCCCCTTCTCTCTTGATACTGCCACCTCCTTTGTGCAGACCTTCATCGCTTCACACCTGGACTTATTGCAATCTCTTTCTGATTTGTCTTCTTTCCTAATGTCTCTCTTCAGTCCAGACCATCGTCCACTTAGCTTTCAAACCAATTTTCCTAAAGTGCAAGTCTGAACATGTTACCTCTCCTTTCTCAGTAAACACCAGTGGCCCCCAATCATTTTAAAGATACTTATATGTACATGTAAATATGTATGTCTCTATATGTATCTACCTATGTGTGTGTGTGTGTGAGGCAATGAGCATTTATTGAGTTCCTACTATGTTCCAAGCACTCTACTAAAGGCTAGGGATGAAAAGAAAGGCAAAAGATAGCCAAAGAGCTCACAGTCTAATGAGGGAAACATTATGAAAGCATCTAAGCACAAACAAGCTATATAGTCTATAAACATAAGAGAATCACCAAAGAGAAGGTACTAGGGTTAGAGTGGACAGGAACAGGAAAGATATTTTGTAGAAAAAATTGGGATTATAGCTGGGATTTGAAGGGATCCAGGAAAACCAGGAGAAAAAAAGGATAAGAGAGAATTCCAAGCATGGAGGAGAGTTGGTGAAAATGTCCAGAGTCAAGGAGAGAGAATGTCTTGTGTAAGGAACAACAAGGAGGCCAGTGTTACTAGACTGCAAAATACAAGGTAGTATGTGAGGTGAGGGAGTAGAAGAGGAGTAAGGTGTAAGAATACTGGAAAGGTTGGACACCACCCAGGTTGTGAAGGTCTTTGACTTCCAAATGCCGAGTTTAATGTTTGGTTCCCAGGGTTTTGTGCCGTGCCTAGCATATAGTAGGCACTTAAATACTTATTCATTGATTCAATATCTCAATATATCAAATATATATAAAATCAGGAACTACACAGATGGAACAGAAATATAATGGAATAGAACTCAAGATTCCGTAGAGCTTTTCTTTGGGTTTCCAAATGAGGAAAACAGTCACATTCCTAACCCCTTTCATAGATACAAGCAGCACAGGCATTCAGATAATTGTGTTTTAATATGATATTTATGGCAAATATTTGTAAGGGAGCAAAGATTTGGTGAGATTTAGACTTTTTGCTGCTTCCTTTAGTCCGTTGAAATGTTTAATCATCCAGAATAAATGTTGTATTACTTCTTTAACGGTTCTGTCTACTTGTACTCATTGACAAGAAACATTTTCCTGTGAAATGCTGTTCATAATAACATTTTCTACAAGTACTTTCTGCAGAAATGGGGTTTCACATGACCCAAGTTTCAGTAACTTCTGGAAGCATAGACAATCTGGGCTACACTATGAAGGATGAGTCCACTTCCTTCCCTGTCATTTCTCCTCTGTTTTCTCTCTTGGTTAGTTAGGCTTCCTCCCGCTGTACTTCACTGCTACTCTTTCTTCATTGATTCTCTCTTGAATTATGTTTTGGGGAGGCCCATGGTATACTAGAGACCCAGTATATAGTCCCAACTTTATCCCTAACTTGCTATGTAATTTTTTTTCTCCTAGGAGCTTACATTCTAATGAAAGTGACACACACACACACACACACACACACAACATAAATGTAAAGGAAATAAATACAAAAAGTAGTTTTGTAGGAAGAGTACTAGGAGTTGGGATGATGAGGAAAAGTTTGATGTAGAAGATGGTAATTGATCAGTGTCTTAAAGGAAAAGAGGGACTCTATCTAACTGAAGTAAGGAGAGAGTACATTCCAGGCACAAGGGATGACCAATGCAGAGAGAAGAAGACAAAAGTGTAATGTCATGTGTGAGGAACAAAGAGAAGACCATTTGAGCTGGGGAATGGAGAGACAATAGTATCCAATGAGACTGAAAAATAAGTTGTTATGGAGGCCTGTAAAAGCTAAGCAGAGGGTTTTTTTTTTTAATTTTATCCTACAGGCAATAAAAAGCCACTGGAGTTGATTGAATTAGGGAATCTCATGTTCAGGTCAGTACTTGAGGAAAATCACTTTGTTAGCTGTGTGTAGGAAGAACTGGATGACTTGTAATATGATGCTCCAGAGGGCAAAAAAGTTAGGATTACAACCAAGAATAACCTACCCAGCAAAACTGAATATAATATTCTAAGGGAAAAATGGATATTTAATAAAGTAAGGACTCTAAAGGATTTCTGATGAAAAGGCCAGTGTAAAATAGAAAATATTATATTGAAACACAGGACTCAAGAAAAATATGAATAGATAAATATGAGTGAAAAAATCATAAGGGACTAAAAAAACTGTTTAGATTATTATATGGTATAATGATACATATAATCCTTCACAACTTTTTCATCACCAAGAGTCTCAAGAGTTTCATTAGAGAACCTATGATTCTATTATGTTTGGAGGATCTCAAAAGAAGAATGAAAGAATGGGGAAGAAGAGTGCACTCATAGATGAGGGAAGGGAGAGAAAGAATATAGAAAATGATCTCACATAAATGGGACACAAAAATAAGACTTTAAAAAATGGAAGGAATAGTGGGAAAGAGTGGATAGCATTTAAACCTCACTGTCATTTGAACTGGTTCAAGAAAGGAAGAATATACATACACACAGGTACAAAAATTCATCTTACTCTGTGGATAAGTAGGAGGAAAAGTGGTTAAGAGAAAGATAGGAAGGAGAATATGAAGTAGCATAGATTAAGGGAAACTGTGGTTAGAAGCAAACCAGATTCTTAAAGGACGACATAAATAAGGGAAAGAGAATAGGATAGAGGGAAACACATAGTAGTCATAACTGTGAATATGTGCATGGCATGAATTCACTCAATAAACAGAAGAAACCTGAATCTAATAATATATTGTTTAAAAGAAACACACTTAAAATAGAAAGATACACATAGAATTAAAATAAGGGGCTGAAGCAAAATCCCTTATGCAAGCAGAGGTGGTGATTATGATGTCTGATCCAAAAGAGATAAACATGGAAACTCTACTAGGTACTATAGACAATTAATTAGTATCAATACTGAACATATGTGCACCAAGTGACATAGCATCTAAATTCTTAAAGGATAAGTTAAAGAGTTAAAGAAGGAAATAGGCAGCAAAACTATAATAACTGGGAACCGCAATTTATCTTTCTCAAATCTAGATAAATCCAACCATAAAATAAGAAAGAAGTTAAGGGCATGAATAGAATTTTAGAAAAGTCAGATATAATAGATCTCTGGAGAATATTGAGGAATAGAAAGTAATATATATCTGCTTCTCAGCTGTACATGGAATCTTCACAAAAATTGACTATGTATTAGGACATAAAAATTTCACAAATACCGAAAGATAGAAATGTTAAACTTCTTTTCTGACAGTGATGCAATAAAAATTACATTCAATGAGGGAGTTCTAAAGTATAGATTAAAAATTAATTGGAAGCTTAATAATGATCTTAAAGAATGGGTAGGTCAAAGAATATGTCATAGAAACAATCAGTTATTTCATTAAATAAAAATAATGATAATAACAAAAAGACAACAAGGCATACAGCCAAAGTAGTACTTAGATGAAAATTTTTTTTATTTCTAAACTCATATCAATATGGGAAAGAACAGATCAATTAATTGGGCATACAAATAAAAAAAATAGAAAACCAATATATTTAAAATCCCCAATTAAGCACCAAAATAGAAATCCTGAAAATCAAAAAAGAGCTTAACAAAATTGAAAGTAAAAACAAAACCATTGAACTAATAAATAAAACTAGAGACTGGTTTTTAGACAAAAAATAAAATAAAATAGATTTGATTTTTTATAAGAAGAAAACCAGTGGAAATGGTTTTCAAAAATGGGGGGGGGAAAGTGAATTCACAAACACTGAAGATAAAATAAAAACAATTATCAATAAAAGCAAATGAAATAAAAAACTATTTTGTTCAACTTTGTGCCAATAAAACTGATTACTTTAATTAAATGATAAAATACTTACAAAAATATAAATAGTTCAGATTAAAGGAATATATAAATAGAATCTTTAAATAACCATATCTTTAAGAAATAGAAGTGAAGCAAGTGTCTGTCTATTATCACAATTTCTATTAAATATTGTACTTGAAATCCTAGCAATAAGACAGAAAAGATATTAAAGGTATAAGTATCAGCAATGAGCTGTCATTTTTGCAGATGATATGATGATTTACTTAGAGAATCCTACTGGGATCAACTGGGATAGCTAAGTGGCACAGTGGATAGATTACTGGACCTGAAGTCATGAAGATTCATCTTCTTGAGTCCCAAGTTCAAGTTTTTCACTTATTAGCTGTGTAACCCTGGGCAAATCACTTAACCCTGTTTGCCTCAGTTTTCTCATCTACATCTTCTGAGTTGTAGAAGGAAATGGTAAATCATTCTAGTATCTTTGCCAAGAAAACCCCAAATGGGGTCACAAAAAGTCAGACATGACTGAAAAATGGGTGAACAGCAACAAAGGATCAACTAAAAAGCTAATAAAAATAATAAACAACTTTACCATGGTTACAAAATATAAAATAAACTTACACAAGTCATCAGCATTTAAAGGAAAATTCTATTTAAAATAAGTGCAGACAGTATAAAATATTTGGAAGTCTACCTGCCAAAATATCCACAGGAAGGATATGAACACATAGAACATCCTTTATACCAATTAAAACAGATCTAAATAATTAGAAAAATGTTAATTTCTTATGTGAAGGCTGAGCCAATATAATAAAAATGACAATAGTACTCACAATAATTTACTTATTTAATACCATATTAATCAAATCACTAAAAATTACTTTATTGAAATTGGAAAAATCATAATAAAATTTATCTGGAGGAATGAAAGAGCAAGAATATCAAGGAAATCAATGGAAAAAAATGAAAAGAAAAGGGGACTAGTAGTATTAGATCTCAAACTATACTACAAAGCTGTAATCATCAAAACAATTTGATACTGGGTAAGAAATAGAATTTGGTCAGTGGAATAGATTAGATATACAATATACAAAAGTAAATGAGTGTAGTAATCTAGTGTTTGATAAACTCAAAAATCCCAGCAATTAGGGCAAGGCAAATCTTGCATCTCCAACTCCCTTTAAGAAGATATCTTAAACTCAATCTATCCAAAACTGAACTCATTATTTTCCCCTATAACACCGCCCCCTTATTTCTTATTACTGTAGAGGGCAATATTGTCTTCCCCATCCCTTTAGCTAACAGCCCAGGATCATCCTGGAGTCTTTACACCCTTTGACTCCACATATCCAATGTTTTGTCAAAGCCTGTGGATTTCACCTTTGCAACATCTCTTAAATATGTCCTCTTTTCTCCTTTGGCATTGCCTCTGCTCTGATGCAGGCCCTCATCATCTCATACCTGGACTATTGCAATAGCTTGCTGATAAGTCTTCCTGCTTCAAGTCTTTCTCTATTCCAACTATTCTTCATTCAACCACTAAAATGATTTTCCTAAAATTCAGGTCAAATCATGTCACCCTACTTATTCAATAAACACTAGTGGCTTCCTATTGCCTCCAGGGTAAAATACCAAATTCTCTGTTTGGTATTTGAAGCCCTTTATAACTTAGCCCCCTTCTGATTGTTGTCTTTCATACTTGAAGAGGACCAAAATGACTCTACTATGTTGGAGTCAATGTACAGTGTTTCTGACTGGCTTGTCAGACTAATATAAGCTTGGAAGGCTCTTCTACATATTGGGCACAAATAGTCCATATAAACAAATGAGACGGACATGAATCTAAATTTGTACATCTCACGTTTCTTTTGAACTACTACAATTCTGTTTTGCTTATAGAACACAGAATCTACTTTGATGCAAGTATGCCATTCTGGATGGTCCTGTGCCACTGTCTTCTGTGTCTCACAATTTATACTGGAGTTCTTGAAAGGAACTTTCAGAGTTCCCTTGTATCCTTCTTTTGATCTTCGTGTGAGTGTTTACCTTGTTTAATATAGTCTTTTAGAGAAATATATGTTTAGTATTTGAACAACCTGGCCAGTCCATTGGAGTTGCACTCTCTGCAGAATTTGAATGCTTGGCAGTTTAGCTCAAAAAAAGGAGCTCAGTGTCTGGTACTTTATCTCACCATATAATCTTCAGACTCTTCCTAAGAACATTCAGATGGAAGCAATTCAGTTTCCTGGCATTGTACTGGTATAGTGTCTAGGTTTTACAGACACCC
This sequence comes from Myrmecobius fasciatus, assembly GCA_023553655.1. NCBI lineage: Eukaryota > Metazoa > Chordata > Mammalia > Dasyuromorphia > Myrmecobiidae > Myrmecobius > Myrmecobius fasciatus. The sequence goes on along the minus strand of JAJPUD010001171.1, from coordinate 371,421 downwards.
GACATAAGGTCAGCACAATGGCTCTGAAGACCTTCAGTTTGGTAGGAAGCTTAATACTCTTTACTCCCACATTTTCCTTTGGAGCCTCCCAAACACTGAGCTAGCTCTGGCGATGCATGTGTCAATCTCATCATCTATGTGTACATATCTGCCAACATAAGTGAGCTTATCCATTGATTTCAAAATTTCTCCATTTGCTGTGATAGTCCTACATATGGATGGTATGGTCTTGCCAGTGGAGAATCTCTGTTTTCTTATTTTTAATTATGAGGCCAAAATTAGCACAATCAGCAGAGAATTGATCCATATTTTGTTTGATCTCATCCTCACTAAGCTACCTAGCTATCTCCTGTCAGTCAGGTAGTGTGAAGGCACAGAGATGGAAATATGTAGTCTCATGTATGATGTACAGAAAGAAAGAAGATGCAGAAGAGGGAGAAATGTCCAATGAAGCTGGAAAGATAGATTGGTATCAGTTGTGAAGGTGTTAAAAGCTGAACAGAGTGGCTTATATTTGATCTTAGAGACCATATGAAGTTATTAGAATTGATTGAATATTGTTAGATCTGTGCATAAAGAAAATCACTTTGGCAGCTGTGTGTGTAGGGTGGACTGGAATGGAAGAGAGACTTGAGATAGGGACACCATAATCTAGACAAAAGGTGATGAGGATATAGTATGCTGGTAGAAATGGCAAGGTGGAATGACAAAGAGTGAGGAATTGCAGATAATGCCAAGAATATGAAACTGAGAGACTAGAAGGTTGGTAAAGGAATTGGGGAACAGCTGAAGAAGCTGTGGTATATGGAGCTGATGAAGATGTGGTATCCAGAGAAATGTGAGAAGATTTGTGTGAATTGATGCAGAATAAAATAAATAGAAGTGAAAGACCACTACACATAAATGATCACAGCAATGTAAATAAAAAAATCTCACTAAGAGGAAGTCAAACTCTTGAGTACTTGAAAAACCAGTAACATTTTCAGAGGACAATTAATAATAAAAGTTAATATTTATATGGACTTAGTTAATGGAATGTATTTCTTTACAATAGAGAGGGAGGGAACTATAAGAACAAAATATGTAGTTTTTTAATATATAGTCATTGTATTGGATTTTATCCCCCTTTTTTTGCAAGGGAGAGTTTAATCTGGAGGTTAGAGTGAGAATTAGAAAAATCCTGTGTTCAATGACTGTGATATAAAGACAGAAATCAATAATACAACTTTTTTAAGAAAAAAAATATTGTCTCATTGAGATAATAAAGTTTTCATTTTCATTTGATTATTCCTTTGTTAAGCATACTCTTCCCATCATGACAGGTTTAAGTGGACAGTGGGGGATTATTACAACTCTTAGGAGTATTTGAGAGTGAAATTAGGCTCTCAGTATTTGAACTGTAAATATGCTTGGGAATAGCCTCTTTTGAATAAGATGTTTTAGTATTTCTTATAATAAATGGAAAAAACATGTTAGTACACAGGGAGAGAAGGAAAAATCAATGCCTAAAGCCATTCTAGGCATCTATGTGCAAAAACTAAATCCTTCTGTTACTGTATATTATTATAATTGCTTATTTCCTTTTGTAAGATACATTATGAAACCTATTGTAAAATCAGGCTATGAGTGACAACTGTTCTAATAAAAGGCTTCAACAGCTCCTGAACTTTTGCACCTTAGCCCCTATTCCCAAGGGCCAGCCCTTGGCTAAATTGTGAAAGATGCCTGTTTGTCTTTGGTATTGCCGGGCACATGCCCAGCTCAGTGGTTTTGAGCCTGCTTTCAAGGCACAGCCAGAGTTGGATGCTGGAGGAAGGGCAGACTAGCTATGTAATAGTAGTTGTCACAACCACTAATGTGTCCCATGCAGAGTGAGGAAAGGAAAAAGAAGAGGCAACATGACTCCCAGAATGTCCTTCTTGGCCTAAAGTAGGTACCTAAAATGCCTTCCATGGAGGTACAAAAGATTGGATATCACCTAACCCAAACCAAACATTTTACAGAGGGAGACTATGAGGGGGGGGAACATCAGGATCACACAAATAGTGATAGAGCTGAGAACAGAATCCAATTTTCAACTTATTGCTCTTTTCACTCCACTGAACTTACTCCCGTGATTCTGAAAGATAGAAACCTCCTCTGCTAGATCTTCTCTTCACAATCTATCCCTGCTCCATCTTTCTGGTTTTCTCATACAGTACTTCCATCCTCAGCATCTAGGATCCATATATACTTGTTGTATACTTGCTGTTCCTCATACACCATACTTTGTCTCCCATCTTTGGCTCATTATACTGACTAACCTCCACATCTTGATTTGTCTCCCTTCTTACCTCTTCCTCTTAGAGGCCTTGCTTTCCTTCAAGACAACTCAAATGCCATCTTCTTCAAGAGAGCTTTTCTAGTCTCCTCAACTGTTAATGCCCTCTCCTCTTAGGTTACCTCTCATCTCCTCAATATGTATCACTTATGGACCTGTTTATATATTCATTGACACCCTCTTTAGAATATAAATTCTTTGAGGATAGGGGTTGTTTTTGCCTTTGCTTTATATGCCCAGAGGTTAGCACAGTACATAGTAATTCATATATGGTAAATAAATGCATTTTGACCAATTTATTATTATGGGACTATCCAGTTCCATGCATTCAATTTTCCTAGCACTGTTCTAAATGCAAACTAATGACAAATAACTAGACTTAATAAAATTGTTCACTTTAAGAATCCTTCCAGTTATAAGCACAAACAAAGATTTTCCTTTCTAAAATATATACCAGTTGTTTATGGTCTGAAGATTTTGCCCTCTTTTATACAAGAAACCTTTGGTTTCTTCTCAAAAGAAAATCATTATTATTACACCTAACACAAATGACTATTTCTTGAAACAGATTGAGAAGTTCCCTGTTGCATTTGAAAATCTGTTTGCTTTTTAAAGGGCACCAGGTGTTCAGTGTGGCACCCAGGATTTTCCATTGTTAAAATTACAAAGAAATGAATGAACATATGGATATCCTCTTAATATGTTCCTATCAAGAAAGGCAGCTCTCTAGGCCTCAGATCCACTTGTAAACTATCAGCTGATTGTTCTGTATTCATAATTCAATCTTTACCTCATACTTAACAAAGCTCTGACATAAAATGAAAACTACCACCTGGAATGTTGGTGCACACATGGATACTTAGCATTTTGTACACAACGGGGAATGATTGAGTTTTTCATTTTTCACTGGGATGTTTTAATATTGTATATATACACAGCCACTTACAATGTTTCCCATAAACTGAATAATTCAAAATCCCAATTCCTGTGTTTATTTTAGCTATATCAGAATGAGTTTTAAAAATCTAAGACACTAGAGACTTTACCATTAATGGAAAAGCTAATGCTAATTAACTTGACTCTGTATACCTTTAAGGTACACAGAGTCATTTTTTTCAAATAATATTTTACATAATAATAACATAAGATTCAATTATTCAAATTATATTACCATTGAGAATTTATTTTTAAAATGTATAAAATAAGTAAATTAATTTTGTTTTGCATGACTTCATAAGTATAATTGCTATTCTATTGCTTGCCTTTTCAATGGGTGGGGAGGGACAGGTGGAGGGAGAGAATTTGGAACTCAAAAAATTTTTTTAATGAATATCAAATAATATTTCATCTTGGTACATCCTCTCCTAGTGGTACTGGGAGACAATATTCTATAGTAGAAAGAACGCCATACTAGAAATCATGAAATCCACTGTCTCAAAGTTGAGAGGAATCTCAGTAGATGCCTAGTCCATCATATAACTGAGAAGGGATTCACTCTTCAAACTCCTAAGTGATGGTCATCTAATCTTTGCTTTGACCCTTCCAGGGACAGGGAATATACTACCATGTGAGGCAGTGAATTCCGTTTTGTAAAATTTCTGCCACTTTCTAGAAGAATAAACTTGGACAAGTTATTCACTTCCTGGAACTCAATGCCATCATTTGTAGTGGAAATACAAAGACCTGATCTGTCTTCTCAATGGGGTTCTTGAGGATGGATCAGAAAAGGATGTAACCTTTGCAAACATTCATGTACCAGACAACATCTGCATGTTGATCCAAGATTCATTTGGACATTTAGTAAGCTCCTGTTACATAGAAGGTGAGAGGCAAAACTTTAGAGTCAAGAGAAAATGGGCTTTGAGGTCAGAATGACTTGGGTGTGAGTTCTTCAGACACTTATTGAAGTCAGAGCTCTGTCTCATTCATCTGGGACTTTAAATGTTCTGGGGTTTTTTTTCACTAAGGGTAACACCCGGCTGACTTCCACTGGACTGAATTTACCTACCTTTTCCTCCTCAAACCCCTCACTTCTGCTAGGGCAACCAGATGGTTTCCCTGTCCTGGCTCCTAGTGAACTCTGCAAAGTGACAGGAGGACCCTTTGAGTTGGGAAGATGGACAAGCCCCAAGGCATCCGAATCTGGAGATTGTCCTGCTTCTGGGTCCCATTCATTGCACACAGGCCAATCATAGGATCCCAGAATTTCAATAAATCTGCACAGGAATCTTGGCCAACCCATACCTAAACAATAATTTCCTCCTGCTGAGTGATCATCCAGCATATATGCCAGGCCCTGTGCTAAAGGCCTTTGTAAATACTTTCTCATTTGACCCTGCCTACAATCATGCAAGATAAGTGCTATTATATTATTATAGCAATTGTTGTTGAGGAAACTGAAACAGACAGAGATTAAGTGACTTACAATGATTACACATTTCATAATTGTCTGAAGTTGGATTTGAACTCAGGTCTTCCTGACCAAGTCAGACACTCTCTCCACTTCTTTACATAGTTGCCCTTACAGCTAGCTTATTACAGTGATGACAATGCTTGCTACTATTGTTACTGCTGCTGCTGCTGCTACTGCTTCAAAGGTCACAGTCTATGACCATTTTGATCAGTTTTTTTTTCCACCAATATCCTTCCTGAAATATGGTGCCAAGAATTGAATTCTGGATAGAATATAGTGGGACTACCATCTCCTCATTCTGTATATAATAATGTTATTAGTTGACATATATACCTCTTTACATGGCATCACACTTTAGTCTCACAATAACCCTGTGAATTAGCTTTCATTATATATGTGTAGAGGGAAAAATTGAGGCTCAGGTTTGTCACATCCAGCACTCTCTTGGCTACTCCATCTTGCATTAGCTTTTTTCTTTGTTGTTCTACACTCTCAGAAAACCCGAGTTATAGTCCAAGTTTTGTTATCAGCTTTGTAATTTTCAATTTTGTTTTGCTCTCAGTCAAGTTTCTTCTTTTGTACGATGAGGGGATTGAACTATATTAGGCCTTCTTAACCTTTTTCATGTTGTGGAACCCTTTGATAGTGGTAAAACCTATGGATTCCTCAGAATAATGTTTTTAAATGTACAAAATAAAATACATAGAATTATGAAAGTAATTCATTGCATTGAAATGGAGTTATCAAAATACTAAAAAAAAGTTTATAGATTTCAGATTGAGAACTCTTGGTCACTAGATAATAATTAAGCTCCCTTCTATCTCATTGTTTATTGTTATTCTTTCCTCCCTGTTTTCCTTCCTTCTTCCTTCCTTCCTCCCTCACTCCCTCCCTCCTTCCCCCCTCTTTCTCTTCCTTTCTTCCTTCCTTTCTTTCTTTCTTTTCAGAGAGAGGAACTGAGAAGGAAAAGAAAATATATACATGCATTGTTGTTACAGGGAATAGATAGTAAGCCTGAGGAGCAGAAAAAGAAACTAAAGCTATCTTCAGAATGAAAGTGGTAAACTGAATTCAACATCATGCATGGATGTAGAGAAGAGAATGAAGTGTTTTAGGTAATGTTTGGGTTGAAGGGAGTTGCATCCTGTAACAAGTTCCAGGCAACATATTGGTGCTTAGTTATTCTGGGAGCATGTCCTCTGTTCCTCGGCAGAACCCCTGCACATGTCATTACTGGTGTCTTTACAAGGCATTCTGACCTTTCAACAACAGGAACTGTCTAAGTGCTTTGGGGCCAGAAATGATGCAGGTTTGTAGGTGATAAACACATGCCAGGTTGGCATTTGTTTCCTATACCAATCTGGGCTGCAAAATTGAGGGCATTTGCTATTAGCCATCCTTTCTTTTGGATCTAATTAAGACTATAAATTCCTGACAACCAGCAGCTTATTTTCCTGCATGTTCTCTAAAGTACTTTGTGCACTCTGACACCAAGAGTTTGATACCATCCTGGGTTTTAGGGATGTACATCTGGGATTGCCCAGTCTAGAAGAGCTGACCAAAGTCTGTTCTCTATTACCTGTGTTATCTTCAACACAAACACTCTGTTTTTTACTTGGCTTTTCTACTTTTCTCACAAGTTAAGTAAAAGAGCTGGACTCAATAAGAGACCTTGAAGGTCCCTTCTAGTTGTAAATAAATCCCATGAACCTATAAATGATTTTACTCCAGAGCTTGGTCCTATCTCTGGCCCTGGCCTCAGTTTCTCTACTGCATTGTTTTCCCTTCAGGTGTGCTTTACAAGTGGTCACTGTTCTGATACTTGCTAGCATATCTCCTAAAGGCAAAATTATAGAACATTAAATCTGAAGCAGACCCTATAGATAACCTAGTACAAGTGTCTTGTTTTAATAATAATATTAATGATGGACATTTGTGTAACACTTTAAAGTTTGCAAGATTTTACATAGATTATCTCATTCAAATCTTACAAGCCTTGAAGTAGGTACCACAGAAATTGCTATTCCCATTTACAGATGACCAGTTGAGATTCAAGGAGGTTAAATGACTTACCCCAGTTCCAAATGACTTAGTTAGCTCCAAAGGTTGGATCTGAACCAAGGCCTTTCTGATTCCAGAGCTCTATATATATTGCACTGCCTCTTAATAGAGGGGTAAAACATATAAACAAATAACAGTGATACAGAGCATGACATGACATGTTTTGGGGAAGATCATCCTTCTTAGGCACTTTGTAACACTTGAGATGGGCTTTGAAGAAAATTTGCAGTTATTCTCTGACAACAATCAAAAAATAGAAAACAACACTCTATCTGGTACTAAGAAATAGAGTAGTGATTCAATGGAATAGAGTGCATTCACAATACACACTAGTAAGTGAGCAGAGTAATCTTATGGTTCATTCATTTCAGTTGTGTCCCACTATACTCTAATACTATAACATTGTGCATATACCCTTTGACCCAGCAATAGCACTACTAGGTCTATATCCTAAGGAGATTTGAAAAAGGGAAAGGATCCCTATGTACAAAAAATTTATAATAGCTCTTTTTGTAGTGGCAAAAAATTAGAAATTGAGAGTTTGCCCTTCAATTATAGATGGCTAAGCAAGATTCTGATGGAATAATATTGTGATCCAAGAAATGATAAGCAGGATACTTTCAAAAAAACCTGAAAAGATTTATATGAACTGATGCAAAGTGAAGAGCAGAACCCAGTTAATAACAATATTGTATGATGATCAACTATGAATGATTTAGCCATCCTCAACAATACAGTGATCTTAGAAAATTCTAAAGGGCTCATGATGAAAAACACTGTCCATCTCCAGAGAAAGATCTGAGGGAGTCTGAATGAAGATTGAAGCATACTTATAAAACTTTCTAATTTTTCTTGGGGTTTTTTTGATCTCTGTTTTCTTTCATATGACTAACATGGAAATATATTTTGTATGACTCCATTTGTATAACCTATGTCAAATTGCTTGCTTTCTCAATGAGGGAGAAGGAAGGAAAGCAGAAAATTTGGAACTCAAAATTAAAAAAACAAATGTTAAAAATTTTTACATGTAATTGGAAAAATATATTTTTTAAAAAGAGACTGCACTATATACATACATACAATACTACCAGGAATGTTGCCAAAGGCTTTATATCATACCTGATAATTTTGGAGACAAACCATGTTTGCCTTTTGCCTTGTGCTTTGTAGTGGTATGGGTATTTGTTGAGAAATTAGGTAAAGGAGGCCTATTGCTTCATTATGCCCTCATGTCAGAAAAGCTGAGAGGCACAAGTATAATATAATACTTGACCTTGTGAAGAACTTCAGAAAGGTGACAGAGCTCTGTTAAGGAGTCTGTTATGTGTGAAAAGACTAACTAGCCAACCGATGGAAAGGTGTCCTGTATCAAGTAGTTGAAAGACTGAGCAACTTTCTCATTTACAAATTGCCTCAGAGAGTGGTTGATAACCCATAAAGATAGCCACATACTGTCTATTGGGAAAATGAAATTCTCTAGTATGATGGTGAACATATAAAAAGAGAATGAGCATGTTTTATAGCTTTTCTAGCTTCTTCATTAGAATTTCAGAATTGAATTGGGATACTATCAGCTCCATAAGAGAAAAAGACAGTAACAAAACTGTACAGGGCTAGCCTTGCCTCAAATGGAAAGGATGACTCAGCTATCATCCAGAACTTGCTGTAGCCCACAAACTATAATGAAGCCCAGAGAAATGGCGACAGTAGAAAGAGCATGTGATTGTGGAGGTCACACTGTGTCACTTCAGGTAAGTAAATTTACCTTGAAGGCCTTTGGGTATTTCATCCATAAAATGATGGCAGTAGATTAATTGGCCTTTGAGATCCCTTCTGCCTCACAGTCTAAACTCTTATGAATATTATCTAGAAGTTGGTTTAGACAAACTGCAAAGAGTTTTTGCTTTTCCTCCTTTTTTCCCTGAGAAATCTTTACCTCCTTTCATACTCTGTGGAGGATTAAGGGGAGGGTTTTTTCCAGCCTGGAAGAGCAAATAGAAGAAAGGGAATGAAAGATAGAGACAGGGAACAATGACTATCTCATTAGGGAGTAGGAAAGTGCATCTGTTCAACTTCAAGTATATTAAAACTGTGGTCAGCCATATGTGGTCCGCTTGAATTCATTGGGCACAAAGAAGAGAGAGAAATTGAATCAGTGAATTATTCCAGTGGATGGAGGTAGAGCCAAGATAATTGCAACAATTGTGATTTTTAATATTTTTATACCAAGACTAGAACTTAGGATAATTGATGTGGGGATAGTGGGAGGTAACCTTGGAGTCATTATGTTCAAGTGGAAAAAGATTCTCTATCTCAAAGTGAAAGACAATAGTGTCTAGCCACTATTTAGGTAAATAATTCAGACTTTGATTAGTTTCTGACGACCAGAGAGGACATTGCAGTCTACTGAAAGGTTGAGAGTCCCACTCAGCTCAGACAGAGGGCACAGTTCAATTTGAACATCTCCTGAGATTATATTCTGAGTTACTCCAAACTCCTTGACAAGATATCAACTTATGTGATAATTATCTCCTTGTATGGTATGCTTCATTTCTATTTATGATAGTATGACATACATATATTATTGCTATATAGGGGTATGTGTGCATGTTATATTTCACATGTTATCTATATATTTGATGTTCACAGTGCACTGGAAATGTTATGTCATGTCAGTTGCATGCATAAATCCATACAATCCCATTGTAAATGCCATATATTAGGTACCTGCATTTGTATTGTACTTTGTCGTTGGGATATAGTTGTACTTGATTGCCTGTAACTATTTAATGTGAAGTTATGATGTTCAAGGCAAAGAGTTCTAAAGAAGGAGGGCATTGTGAACAAAGACATACAGATAGCAAGGCAGGAGAGGCTCAACTCTACTCCTCCCCAAACCCAGTGCAATGCAGCCTTTCAAACCAGGCAGTCGTATCCTTTGGAACCCCTGCCTTACTTGCTGACAAACTCTACATTCTTGAACTTTTTCTCTAACAATTTTCACTTTAACTTTCATAAATAAAATATAACCATTTTCTCTAATAATTTCCGCTCTAATTGAAATGTAAATGATGAGAATTCCTCAGAGTCCTATCCTAGAACCTCTTCTCTTCTCCCTCTATTTTATTTCATTTATTGATCTCATCAGCTCTTATTGATTCAATTATCATTTTTATGTTCATGATTCTGAGATCTACTTATCTAGGCCTAGCCTCTCTCCTAACCTCCTGATACCTATTAGACATTTCAAATACTATGTCCCATGAACATTTTAAATTCAACCTATACAGAATTGAACACATTGTCTTTTCCCCTAAACAGTCTCCTTTCTAAACTTCCCTATTCCTCCCAGAACTAGATTTTCCATATCAATGTCATCTTTGATTCCTCACTATTTTACCACCCATATCCAAATAGTGTTGATTTTTACTGCTGTAACACTCTCACATGGACTTCCTTCACTCCTCTGATACGGCCACCCCTCCCCACCTTATACAAGTCTATATCAGCTCATGCCTAGAATATTTCAATTACTTGATGGTTGGTTACCCTCCCTCAAGTCTCTCCTCAGTCCAACCCATCTTTCATTTATCTGTCAAATTAATCTTCCTAAAGTTCAGGTCTGATCATGTTGACATCTCCCCTGCCTTCAAAACTACCATTAGCTCCCTATTGCCTCAAGGAGCAAATAGAAAACCCTCTGTTTGGCAGCCTGACTCCCTTTTACCTGTCCTGTCTTTTTCCATCTTGTTCCCTACTCAATAAACTCTGTGGTACAGTGTATTGACTTTCTTTGAATCTCAGTTAAAATCCTCACTTGTACTTTTTCTGTTCCACTAGAAAAGCTAGCACTTTCCTTGTTGATTATCTCCAACTTATCCTGAATATATATTGTTTGTGCATAGCTGTTCTCACACTGTCTCCTCTGTTAGACTGTCCATTTCTAGAGAACAGAGAATGTTTTTTTAAATATTTCTTTCTATTCCCAGCCCTTAAGAAAGCGACTGGCACATAGTAGGCACTTAATAAATGTCTATTGACTGTTTGTCCCCTGAAGTGAGGCTTGGTGTCTTTGGCAACCTTCTCCTTGAGAAACCATTTGTTCTCTCACTTTGCATGACTCCCAGGGCAATAAAGTAAGTTTGACATACTCTTTGTTCCTACTGCTGCTTCCAGAGTATTTGCCTATCATCATCCCTTGATAACCTTTCTTCCTTGAAATTTAAAATCTGTGAAATCTGTTTATACTTACTTCTCTTCATGCTTGCTGCTTACTGATTTCCAGATCATTCCCTAAACTTTTTCAATGACTTATTGGCTAACTTAGGGCTTTTTCCTCCACCCGATTCCCTGCCATCAGCTTTAGCTACTTCAATCTCCAGCAGTTTATAGTACACAAAATAAGTGTCTAACCCTGCTTTAAGCAAACTCACAGTAAGAAAATTCCTACATAGAAAAGCATTCAGAGATGATTAGTCACTGTCTAAAATTATTCACCATCAGATTCCTTTAAAAAGAGGAACAATGGGATTTATAACAATTCTGTTCACATTTAGCTTTTCAGAAACATATCTCTTTCACAAAGTACAAAGGTCGATACAGGCAGCCCTTGACTAATGTATATAAAACATTTAGGATCATGGGATTTGGGACCTGGAAGGGACATCAAGTGCTTTTTCCCAGTACACCATATGTACTATCTTTTATAAAAATGATTTTTCATTCTGAAGTACTTAGTATACATTTCCCTCCTTGTTTAAAATGTAGAAGGAAAAAAGGATCATCCACCAGGAAATGTAGTGAGGGAAATTTCTTTGATTTTCATTTAATCTTCCTGGATATCCAATGTCATATTTTAGTGTCCGGTGTTATAGGTAAAAAATAGTAGAGAGAAGCCATATCTTCCAAAGGTAGAGTTTAAAAAGGGAAAGAGGAAAAAAAAAACTGGCTGACTGCTTAGTGCTTTACCAAGGCAGAGTCACTAAGTGTGTAAGGTCTATTTTGAAACTTTGCAGGTTCAGAAACTCAATTTGATCACTTCACTCAGGGGTGAAGAAGCTCTAGAAAACTAATACATTGAAACAATTCATAAGAAACTGGTTTGTAAGCCAAAATGCCAATGCATTCATTTATAATAGAAGATATTCCTGGCCAAGAACCAGTGTCAATGATCTGTCTGTGCAAGGTGGTCCTTCCTAGGGGATAAATCTAGTTACCACCTCAAGTTGCAAAACTCAGATTCTTTGTTGAAGTTGAAATAAAAGCCAAGGGAGGTGTATATTCATATCAGACTAGGGTAATCTAATTCATTGACTATCTTCATTCTAAGTATCTTTCCATTTCATGGAACAAGGTAGGTTGTCTAAACTCCAAGGGCCCTCTTCCCTGGAAAAGACAAGAGGAATATTGGTTATTATTATAGTAAAATCAGCAGTGACCAGCAAATGGCCTGGGCTTTATTTCTGCATTGATTACTTATTACTTGGGTGACCTTGAACAAGTCTTTCCATGCTCTAAGAACTAGATGTTTTCCAAAGTCTCTTCCAACTCTGAATCCTATGATCCAGCATTTTTTTCTTTTTTTTCTAGCTTCTACTTAAGCAAATATCCTTTGCTTATGATGAGATTATAAATTAATGAGTTAGAGTTTCATCTTATTTGAGAATTATATATAATTGGAAAGAACATTAGAGATCATTTGGTTCAGTCTCTATGTTTATACCAAGAAGAAAACTAAAATCCTAAGAGGTTTCGCCAAAGAGCAAAGACTTACTCAAATTATAGGCATGGGAACTAGACCTATGATTTCATTAGTACATGGACACCCAGAAGGGGAGAGGCCCTCTACCAATGCATATTGTATCTTTTCTGCAACTTCCAGTCTTACAGAGCTACCTCCAGCACTGAGAGGTATCTAGCAGGGTCACACAGCCAGCATGGGTCAGAGGTGAAAATTCAGTGTATCTTTAGTTTTGAGGACAGTTATATATCCAATATTCTATAATGTCTCTCTTTATATCAACTCAGATTATATCCTTTTTATTTACTTTTTTTATTCTGAATTTAACAAACACAAAAAATGAATATTTTCATATACAGAGTAGAAGATAGAAAGAAAATTGTGTATGAAATCATTCATCTTGGTCCTATACTACTGACCTTTTAAAATAAGTATATGATAAATTCAACATATTGTTTGCAAAATTGTCTTGCTTGTCTATGTTTCCTTATGAAATCCAATTGTGTTCTTTTTAAAACCTTCCAATAGTTCTTCTCTTTCTGGCTGTGTCTGTCGGCCTTTTCTTCTTCTTTCTTCCCTCCTCCCCACCTTCATCTGCATCATCATAAATTATAATCTCTTTTTCAGGAATTTTGTTTTGCTTGTATTACCTACCTAATATTATTTTACCTCTCATTCCTCCCTCTTCTTGTCTTTGTCTGTTTCCCTTTTGAAGTTGATGTATTTTCTAGACCAGATGTGTGTATGTGTATATATATACTCTTCTATCTTCCTTTGTCTAGTTCAAATAAGAGTAAAGTTTATATAACTCTCTTCATACTCCTTCTTCTGTTTGTATATTCTTTTCCAATTATGAGAAAGAAAAATTTTGCTCCTCTCTTTTTTCCTTCCCACACTAGCATATTTCTTTTACCTTCCTTTTTTCTTTTTCTTCTTAAAACCATCAGAACAGAGCCAGTCTAGCCTGTTCTATTAAGACCCAACCATCTAGGGCCAAGTAGAACATTTCTAATATTTGTAGATGTGGGAGAATAGGAAGACCTTTCTGGGCACAGGCCAGGAAAACAGCTACCATACTCTCCCAGTGTAATAAGCACTGAAAACTTGTATACCCCTAGAACTAGCTCTTAAAACTATCATAAAAAGTCTGAAAATTGGCATATTGCCTCCCAACCCCCAGGTAAGCAGAGCCCAACTTTGAGATTAAATTCGAATTGTAGAAACAGGCTGGAAAAATGAGAAAACAACAAAAAAAGAACCATAAAAGGCTACTACAGTAGTAAGAAAGGCCAAAACATAAATTTAGAAGATAACAATGTAAAAGCAGCTACAAGTAAAACCTCAAAGAAAAATGCTAATTGGAACCAAGGCCAGCAAAAATTCCTGGAAGAGTTAAAGTGATAAAATTGATAGAGAAAAAACTGGGAGAGTAACTGAGAGTGATGAAAGAAAATTATGAAAAAGGAATGAGTAGCTTGGCAAAAGAGGCACAAAAAATACTGATGAAGATATCTCTTAAAAACTGGCCTAATAGTAAAAGAGGCACAGAAATTCACTGAAATAAGGAACTCCTTTAAAAGCAAAATAAGACAAATGGAAAATGACAAAGACAATTGGAAATTAAAGAAAAGAACTCCTTACAAAGCAGAACTGGGTGAATGAAAAAGGTACAAAAGCTCACTTCAAAAATAATTCTTTAAAAATTAGAATTGGCTAAGTGGAAGCTAATGACTCTGTGAGACTTCAAGAAACAATAAAATAAAGTCAAAATCAAAGAAAATGTGACATAGGTTATCAAAAGAACAACTCACGTGGAAAATAGATCCAGGAGAGATAACTGAAGAATTATTGGACTACTGGAAAGCCATGATCAAAAAAGAGCCTAAATATCATATTTTAAGAAATAATCAAGGATATATGATAATCAATTCTTATGGATATGGCGCTTTTCAATAGCAAGGTGATTCAGGCCAGTTCCAATGGTCCTGTGATGAAGACAGCCATCTGCACCCAGAAAGAGGACTGTGGGAACTGAGTATGGATCACAACACAGTATTTTCACCTTTTTTATTGTTTGCTTGCATTTTGTTTTCTTTCTCATTTTTTCCTATTTGATCTGATTTTTCTTGTGCAGCATGATAATTGTGGAAATATGTATAGAAGAATTGCACATGTTTAACATATTGAATTACTTCCCATCTAGGAGGTGGAGGGGGAGGGGAGGAGGGAGGAAGGCAAAAACATTTGTAATACAAGGTTTGCAAAGGTGAATGTTGAAAATTATCTATGCATATGTTTTGAAAATAAAAAGCTTTAATAAAATAAAATAAAATCCCATCTTTAAAAAAATAATCAAGGAAAATTTCCCTAATATCTTAGATCCAGAGGGTAAAATGGAAATTAAAAGAATCCACCAATCATTTCCTGAAAGAGATCCCAAATTGAAAACTCCCAGGAATATAACCAAATTCTAGAGCTTCCAGATTGAGGAGAAAATATTGGAAACAGCCAGAAAGAAACAATTCAAATATCATGGAATCACAGTCAGGATCACACAAAATTCAACAGCTTCTATGATAAAGAAGGGAAGGGCTTGGAATATGATATTCCAAATGGCAAAGGATCTAGTACTACAGCAAAGAATAAACCATTCAACAAAATTGAGTATAATCCTTCAAGGGAAAAAAGATATTTCATGAAATAGAGGATTTTCAATCATTCCTGATGTAAAGAACAGAGTTGCAAAGAAAATTTTGACATTGAAACAAAAAACTCAAGAGAAGCATATAAAGATAAGCTTGGAAGAGTAATAATAAAGTACTCAATAGAATTAAACTGTCTAAATTCCTGTATGGGAAGATAATATGTATTACTCCTAAGAACTTTATCATTTTTAGGGCAGTTAGAATGGATCTGCACAGACAAAAGAATAAGTGTGAATTGATTGTGTTGTGATGATCTCCAATAAAGAATGAAGGGCTGAGAAAGAGGGATGCAGTAGGAGAAGAGGGGAGAGGTAGAGTGGGGCACATTTTCTCACATTAAGGAGTTTTTATAGTAGAGAGGAAAATGAGGGGGAATAATGCTTGAACCTCATTCTCATCAGAATTGGTTCAAAGAGGAAAGAATATATATATACACTCACTTGGGTATAGAAATCTATCTTACCTAATGGAGAGTTAGGAGGGAAAGAGGATAAGTGATATGGTGAGGTGATAAGGAGAAGGGAAGATTAGAGGAACAAGTAATCAGAAGCAAGACAGACTTTTAAGGAGAGACAAGATAAAGATAAACAGAGGAAAATGGGATGAAGGTAAATGCACTATTTGTCATAATAACTGTAAATGTGAATAGAATGAGATAACCCATAGAAGTGGATAGCAGAATGAATTGGAAACCAGAATCCAACAAGACTTTGTTTATAAGAGAAATTCTTGGTTCAGAACAACACACAGAATTGAAAGTGATGCAGTCAGGGGTGACATGATCTCAGACAAAGCAAAAGCAAAAATAGACCTAATTAAAAGAGATAATCAGGTGTGGGAAAGCTGGGACACTGATACATTGTTGGTGGAACTGTGAACGGATCCAGCCATTCTGGAGAACAATTTGGAGCTATGCTCAAAAAGTTATCAAACTGTGCATACCCTTTGACCCAGCAGCATTTCTATTGGGCTTATATCCCAAAGAAATCATAAAGGAAGGAAAGGGCCCCACATGTGCAAGAATGTTTGTGGCAGCCCTTTTTGTAGTGGCTAGAAACTGGAAATTGAATAGATGCCCTTCAGTTGGAGAATGGCTGAACAAATTATGGGATATGAATGTTACGGAATATTATTTTTCTGTGAGAAACAACCAGCAGGATGATTTCAGAGAGGCCTGGAGAGACCTACATGAACTGATGCTGAGTGAAATGAGCAGAACCAGGAGATCATTATACACGGCAACAACAGTACTATATGACGATCAATTCTGATGGACATGATTCTCTTCAACAATGAAATGTTTCAAACCAGTTCCAGTTGTTCAGTGAAGAAAGCCATATGCATCCAGAGAGAGGGATATGAAATGTGGACCACAACATAACATTTCCATACTCTCTATTGAGGTTTGCTTGCATTGTGTTTCCTTTCTCTGATTTTTTTTTCTTGTAGATACGATTTTTCTTGCACAACAATGATAAGTGTGGAAATATGTATATATATATATATACATATATATATATATTCGATTTGTCAAGTATTTTAACATAGTTAATATGTAGTGGATATCCTGCCATCTAGGGGAGGGGTGGGGGGTAGGGTGGAAAATTTTGTAACTGAAAGCTTTGTAAGGGTTAATGTTGAAGAATTACCCATACATATGTTTTGCAAATAAAACGTTTTAATAATAATTTTTTTAAAAAGAGAGAAATAATCAGGGAAACTACATTTTTGCTAAAAGATATAGACATAGAAGTAATATTTTAAAATTTTATACAAGTTTCTTAGATAAAGGGTTCATTTCTCAAATATATAGGGAACTGACTCAAATGTATAAAAATAAGGACCCTTCCTCAATTGATCAAAGGATATGAACAGGAAGTTTTCAGTTGAAGAAATCAAAGCTATCTATAGTTATATGAAAAAAATGCTCTAAATCACTATTGATTAGAAAAAGTCCAATTAAAACAACTCTGAGATATCACCTCACATCTATCAGAAATACTGGAAGGGATGAGGGAAAAGAAATACATGAATAAACTACTGATAGAATACTATAATTTCATTTTTTATATTTTGTTTTATTATTTCTTGGTCTCATAACTTTTGCTGGCTTTCCCTTGCACAATTCTAGTTTTCAAGGAGTCATTTTCTTCTTTAAGATTCTGGATCTCATTTTCTATTTGGTTGACCTTCTTTACATAATCTTGTTTTCCTTGGATTTTTTTTTTTAGTTTTTCCTCATTTTCTCTTATTTGATTTTTTGAAAAATCTTTATTGGATTCTTCTATGAATTCTTTTTGGGCAGATGACCAATGTTACTCTTTG
Source organism: Myrmecobius fasciatus (assembly GCA_023553655.1). Taxonomy (NCBI): domain Eukaryota; kingdom Metazoa; phylum Chordata; class Mammalia; order Dasyuromorphia; family Myrmecobiidae; genus Myrmecobius; species Myrmecobius fasciatus. The sequence continues at coordinate 353,857 of JAJPUD010001171.1, read as the reverse complement.
GGATAGGAAAATTTTGGGTTTTTTTTTACTTCACTATCCTCCTCTGAAGATGAATCTAAATCTTCCATATTCCCATGGTAACTTTCAATGGTTGGGTTCTTTCTTCTTTGCCTGCTTACTTTAAAAAAAATTCTAGCAGATTGTTAGTGTAATCACCTCTAGTCCTGGGATATGGGGGATGGTGCCTCTGACTTCAGGTCCTCCTTTAGTCCTCTGGCCTGCAATGGAAACCAAGAATGGCACACTTTTGCAAGTATACATGGCTAGGAGAGTCCCTGTCCCCTTGCATCTGCACTCACGGTGCTGGGATGGTTTCTTCTTGCCCAGGTTACATCTCCAACAGCACAGCTGGGCCTGGTGAATCAGCAGAGATTTTCTGATCTTCCCTGACTCAGACACCTGATTCTCCACATTTTCCAAGAGGCAAAAATTCCTGTGGCTGGGGCCGAGGTTATCCCCCAACACAGTTTACCCCAGGGCTTACCTGCTTGCTATTTCAGCAGAACTAGCCAGGAGGAGTTTACAATTTTTCTTCTCCACTTATCCCAGGAGGACCACAGTTTTTTCTCAATTCTTTGTTTTTAGTACTCTGTTTGCCCTGAGGTGCAATTTTGTCTTGTTTGTGGGGGAAATCTGGAGGCTTGGAATTTTCTGACCTACTCTGCCATCTTTCCAGAATCTTCTCCAATATTTATTTTAAATTATGGTTTTCAATGAATCTGATAATTATGAAAATATATTCAAAAGGAATGTTTTCTACTTTAGTTGTTTTTGGTAACTGATATCTTATACTTTCTTCTATTTTTATCTTTTGATTTTGTCTAACATTTCTTGTCATATAGAATTACTGATTTTTTTGTCTAAGTTTTAGGGAATTCATTGCTTGGGTAAGGTTTACCTTCTATTTTAAACTATTTGTTTTCCTTCTAATTCTTTCTTAAGAACTTTTATTTATTTTTTATCTCTTTAGCTTTCCCAGGAATCTAGATATTCATATAATCCTGTGAAAAATTCATTTTCTTTTGAATCTCTGTTTCCAGATATATAGTTATTCTCTCTTTCCAGGTTGCATTTTTGGGAAACCTTGGATCCATTATAGTACTTTATAGTGAATGGTATCTTTTATTTACTCATTTCTATAACCATAGTTTCTAAAGTGAGACTTTGTTTCAGGACCAGTCTGTACTCCTCACTTGCCCCCCCCCCCCGCGGTCTCTTCCCCACCCCACCCCAAGCTTTTAGGTGGGATTGCCAGGCCCTGCTTGATCTCAACCTGATCACAGGGGTTCCAATGCTACCTCCCATCTTCAAGGTTATTGCTTCCTGTATCTTTACGGTTCAGAGCCCTTTGTGATATTTCAGGACACACTTATAGGGATGTTGTTTCTCCTTGGCCTGGAATGTCCTGGTATGAGTATTGTCTCAGTTGGACTGATTATTACCACACCTGATTGCTTTTAAGGTCCATTCAGTGTATTTTTAACTAACTTCAGGATTTTCAGGGGTGTCCTATGCTCTTTCTGCCTTTGAATACAGAAGCTTTCAGGCTATAGGTTTCTTTGGCAGATCCCTGCTCATACTAGAAGACTACCATCTTGTTTGCTTGTTATGATGCTGATTTTCTGGCAGGGCCCCTTTTCTATTGTCAGTGGGCTTCTGGCTGACTTTTGGTGCATTGGAGGGGTGGAGAACCAATAGGTTCTTATTGGATTTCTTTGATCATTTGGATTATGGTTATTCAGGATAGCATGGTTTTTAGGTTTTTGCTGAATTCAGTAGATATGTGTGATCTGGACTGTCTTCCTCCTTTTAAGTAGTCCTCTTGGCCAGACTCTTCTCAAATTATCTTATGCAAAAGAAAAGAATAGATAAAAGAGAAAGAGGAGGCAGAATAGCATTATATTACCAAGATATTTCCATGTAAAGAAATCCAGGAACCAGAATGTGGAAGAACAGTGAAGAGCATTTGGATGAGGATCAATGAAAAGAGAAATAGAAATGATTTTGTCATCAGAGTATACTTGAGACCACATGGGTAAGAAGGGGAAATAGATGCACAGTATAGGAAAAAGGTCACATGTCTAACATAGAGACTTTTAACAATGATGGAGAATTTTGTGTATCTGGATTTCTTTTTTTTTTTTTTTTTTTTTTTGCTTTTTGCTGAGGCAATTGGGGTTAAGTGACTTGCCCAGGGTCACACAGCTAGGAAGTGTCTGAGACCATATTTGAACTCAGGTCCTCCTGACTTCAGGGCTGGTGCTCTAACCACTGTGCCACCTAGCTGCCCCGTATCTGGATTTCTGTTGTAATTCTCTCTGTCTCTGTGTCTGACTGACTCTCTCTCTCACCAACTAATTTTTTCAAATTGTAAAAGGTAAAAAAAGCATAAGCATTTCTATTCTGGATCATATTATTACCAACAAAAAATGAATTGGTGGAAATTATGGGAACCTTCACAGGAAGGAGGAATGACTACTCCATCATAAAGTTTATAGTAGAGAAAAACATATTTCTAGGGAAATAAGCTGATTGCTCCCTCAAATCAGAGAAAGAAGATTTCAGGAAGTTCAGAGAAAAAATATAGACTCAGATAAAAAACTTTACAGTTCCTGGTCTATATCATGAATTTAATAAATGCCTTTTGGTTTACTTGCTGAGTAACTGAGGAAGTTAGTTCAGGAAGAGATAAGCTCTCAAGAATGAAATTCTGAAGACTTAGAGAGAAATTATTCTGATGAGGAAGAAAAAGAAGAGTTATTTAAAGTAATCAATATGGACACACAGGAAACTCATTGAGCAAGTTAGATTTACAAAAGGCATGGCGAGAAGATGCAAGAAAGAGCCAAGTAATGGAGGATGACTAATCCATCACGTCACAGTCCTATAAAAAATGCCAGAAATGGCAAAATTACAATGAGCTGAGAGTGACAGGTAAAACTAAAGTCTACAAAAGAGGTCTGCTATATTAGTGAAAACAAAAGGACTCAAAGAAGGGACAAGTCACAGCTCAAGGTAAATGGGATATTGATAGCAGATGAAAGAAGAAAGACATAACTGCTCACCTTTTATTTTGTTTTTGTTTTCTCTGCCAAGAGGAAAGCCATTTGGCCTTGAAAAGACAGAACAAAAATGTCTAATAGGCAGTTGAGACTAAAGATATGTAGGGAGAGATCAAAAGAATACCTTTGATTCCCTTGATTTATTCAAGTCTTTAGATAAACTCCATCTCAGGGTTCTGAATTGATTTTGTACCTCGATTGTGAGTCAGTAATCTTTGAAAAATCATGGAAAATGGGAGAAGTTCACCAAAACTGAAGAAGGGCAAACAAATATTCTAATTTTCAGGAAAAAGGATTAACATATGCAAATTGTAGGCCAATGAATTCAACTTAAATTCTGGGCAAAATATTAAAACATATCATTGAACACTAGAACATTTAGAAAAGGAAGCAATAGTCACAAAGAGTCAACATGGCTTCATCAATGGCAGGTCATTCCAGACTAACTTCATTTCCTTTTTTGACAGGGTTACCAAGTTGGTAGATCTGGGAAATTGTATAGATATAGTTTACCTAGAGTTTATTAAAATAGGGATTTTCCAAGATACACTAACATTTTCAAGTAATTATTGGTATGTTTTATGAATCAAAACTGTCATCTGAATTTTCAACTGAGCTCTATAAATATATTTAATCTTATTATGGAATTTTGTTTGAGAATTCTGTATAGTGTTAGAAATGGCTTCTGTCAGGGAAATTTACAAAGTCATGGGAAATACTTCCCTCTTTGGATTTCTTTCAGCAAACATACTTAGAGTTAAAATAATTTATTTAATAAATTTCTTTCTGGCAGGCTTGTACTTTTTGTTTCAGGCAGAGTACTGATTTTTTTTTCTTTCATAATTTCAACCTTGAGACTAAAACCAAGTGTGAAACAAAGAGTGTATGTTTCATTAAGGAAAGGCTTACATTCTTGGTATCTTATTACAAAATGTTCCTCCCATACTTTCATTATTATCTTCACCTTAGCAAGAAGGCATCAATCAGTATTGAGTTCAAGTTCACTGATTTGATATGTTCAGTGTATCATACTTTGGATGTTTAGCTTAGTTTCACTTTTGCTTCAGTATTGTGTAGTTAACCAGTACAAACTACAAAATAACATGTTTTTCTTATCTTTTTTCATCTCCCAACACAATTTGAAGAAAATTATTTCAAAAAAAATTTTTTTAAATCTCATTTGAATTTTCTTTTTCTTCTTTTTAATTGGCATAGCAACATACTTCTTTGTGGTTCAAGGTAGTAAAGAGAGGTACTGCCAAAAACTATGGATGAAAACCTTTGACCGAAGGATGGCAGAGAAATAGCAAAACAGCATTGAGTGCAATGTTTAATTTAGTAGTGATGGCTTGATTGTTGAGACTAACTTCTTTAAGCTGTCTGTACTTTTTTCCCTTCTTGTTCTGAGTCTTTTCCACATTAAAGAGACATGACCTCACTCTTGGGCTTTCTCCCAAGGGTGACAGTAGCCAGACATAGCAAACAGATTCCCAGTGAGTACAGAGGAGTTAACTTCCTTTGCTCAACAACAGCTTTGTAACAATGAAGCGCAAATGACCAGTTCCAAAGAAAGAACACTTCAGGAGAAAATCATTTGTATAAACCTTTGTAATGAAGTTAGAACGACATTACACAGCAATTATAGTAGGAATGAAATCAAGGGATGGTACACTATTTTAAATTACTTGCTCTTTGGGAACCTATAGCAGACTAAGGATGACTGCCCAAGGCAAGTGTTTCTATAACATTTCATTTTTCAGGATTCTCAGTGGGCTTCCAGGATTCCTAGAGACTAAAACCAGTGTGCACAAACTAGACAGAAAATGTAAACCATTTCTACTGAAAAGCAACATATATGTATTTGATAACAGTTTATACCAAACAATTAACAAAGTCTATGTAGATAGCAACCCTTTCTAACCAATGACCCGCCAAGGAACTCTAGTTTTAGGAATTCAAAAGAATGATAAAATTCCATTCCATTTCATTCAATAAATATTAAGTGCATACTACATGCAAGATCGGACCTTAGAGTTTATGTAGTTGAACTCCATAAATTCGCTTCATAAATTAGGAAATTGAGGCCCAGAGTTGGAAAGTGATTTGTACAAGATTGCCTAGCTAAGCCCAAGAAAGTAGGTGTTTTCTTCTAAGTACAAGTATGTGTGTGTATGTGTGTGTGTGTATGTGTACTTGAAGTATTCTTGCAGTATAGAAATCTATGAATACACAAATGTATTTATTCTATTTCATGACATTTATGACTATCACAGTGTAGGAAAGGATAGATGTTGGCTAGAGTCCCTTTTTATTAATAGTTATGCAGTGGGAATTGATGAGTTGTTTCTGTACTCCTTGGTAGATTTTTGTGAATTTTTTTCTGGTATCAATATCTAAAATTTTAATGTAGAAGCTGCACCTGTTGGAAAGGCACAGAATCAAATTAATAGCTGGAAAGAACTTATCCAAAACAAATTAATGTCATATGTCACAACCAGTCATTTACTTTTTATTTACATAATGAGTCAGCAATGTTATGAGCTCAAAGAGCACATGTCCAAAATGAAACTTGTCATCTTAATAACTTGTATTTATATTGTGCTTTAAGATTTACAAAGTGCTTTGTGTGTTAATCTCATTTGATCCTCACAGCATCCATGTGAAGCAGGAGCTATTGTTATACTCATTTTAGAGTAATACATTGAAGCTCAGAGGGTTTAGGGCCTCGAGTCACATAGCTAGTAAGACTATGAGACAGGGATTTCAACTCAGATCTTCCTGACTCTAAGACCAACATTATATAGACCAGATCACCTAAATGAAAATACATACAGAAAAATGATAGAAAAAATACTATCTTTCTTTTCCCTATGTTGAGTAAGCAAAGAACTGTTGAGAGCCTATAAGTGGCTAGAAAGGTAATGCCTGTTGTCTTGTTTCTGTACCCAGGCCTGATAAGTGGCCTTGAATGGATGGTGCTGCTGTTTCTTCTGTATATTTTCAGTTTCTTCTTTTCTACCCTTGAGTAAATAAGTATCAGAAATGGAAGAGACTTGGCTGGGACTTTCTGAGTTTTGCTGTTGTTATTGTTGTTCATCCCTCATTTTCAAAGAGGGCCAATAACAGTTTCACAAGGGTAGTGTTCTTGACTTGCTGAAAGGTTGCAAGAAGTACCAGAGGTACAATCACAGAGTTTAGGAAGGAACCATCTTTGAGAAGCAACCTGTTTGAACTAATTTATAGTAAAACCAATTGGGAATGACTTGTCTATTGGTTAGGTCATACCCAGAAGTGAACTTAGCAGTGGATGCATTTTTAAATCACCCCTTAAAGTTGAGCCTGCTCTCCCTAGTAAAAGAACAAATTTACCTCAGTTTTGCATGTATTTATACTACTGTTCTTACTGTATCTTTTCAGTAAGTTTCCCTTTATTGTCTTTATAAAAGCTAGCTGATGTTTATTTCTTATTAATATACTAAAATATATCAACTGGTTAAATGAGGCCTACAAGATATTAACTGGTCCTGACAAATTATATTGGGGTAGCAATACTGGCAATTGGCATTAAGCAGAACACACTAGAATGGAAGATTGAAATGATAGCATCAGAAAAATTTTCCCAACTCTTGGGGGCCAGCCCTCACCCTCATTATAAAGATAAAACGGCTTCTATTTTAGCAGTCATTTTTCAATTTTTTTTTCAATTGTGTCTGATTCTCTATGACCCCATTTGGAGTTTTCTTGGCAGCAACACTGGAATGGTTTGCTGTTTCCTTTTCCAGCTCATTTTACAGATGAGAAACTGAGGCAAACAGTATTAAATTATTTGTGATGACTATCAGTTGTAAGAGCTTCCTAATGATCAGAGTGTCCAAAAATAGGATAAGTTACTTCATTAGGCAGTGAGGTCCCCATCACCAAAGATGCTCAGACAAAGGTTGAATGGCCACTTGCCAGGGATGTTATATTGGGGATTGATGAATCTGGAAGAACTAAATGTTCTCAGAAATTCCTTCCAACTTAATGTCTCCTCTGAGTCTTCTCTTTTCCATACGTTTTGCCTGTTACTTTTGAATGTTGAGTAACAGAAAGTTAGCAGTTTCTCTTTCAACAGGACAGAAAGTACTTTCTGTGCCTTTTAAAGATTTCTTCCACCTGCACAGCCAAATTTATTTTTCAAAGAAAGAGTTTTCCTGAATTTGATTTTGAATGTGTGAAACTAATTGCTTTTTAAAAGGGAATAAATAATGAATGAAAAAGACATTTTTAAAGGTGCTAACTATGTGTAAAGCACTGTGCCCTAGAAACGCAAGTAGAAGAGGAAGACCTTCCTTGATCTCTAGGAGCTGTCATTCTAATAGAAAAGACAGCATACATGGTAGATTTCAGGTGCCAGTCAGATGGTCCTGAGGGTATGATGGCAAAGCCAATGTTTGTGCCTCCTCTTTAATGTCAGTCCTACTAATAACATCATATTTGTTTCTAATATTGGACCATTTGACAGTGCCAAGGAATTTGATGACAAGAACTTTCTTTTCTGGATCTTCAGTAGTTGTGGCTAAAGCATCTACAGGAGCAGTGGCCAATCTGTATCTCCACAAGAGTTGCTTCCTGAGATGATAGTTGAAGACACTGAGCTGGAAGCATGTCTATTTCAAAGGTTCTTGCATTCAAGATCCTGAGTTGAACCCAACAGCCAGCCCAACATGTAGCTACCCTCTTGATGGAATATAGCTTCTAGGGGAGATAGCATAGGGAGCTCCCCCTGACCTTGGGATGCTTCTGTCCTAACAATCTGTCAATGATTCTAAAGTCTTCTGGCCGTAGGATAGTCCTAGATCTGCCCGTCAGTGAAAACCAAATTCCTGAGACCACTCCTCAGTTCTATCTCTAGGCCATAAAATTAGTATAGCAATGACATGAAGAACTGAATAAATTTGTCTCCTTTCTCTTGGTCCTTTGCTAAATTCTTTTGAAACAGCCCTTTTCAATTGGTGTTACAATTACAATAAACTTTGCCCCTTGATTTTGATATGGGTTCAAGCCTGCAAATTCTTTTGAGATACCTCATGACACCAATCTTTGATCCCAACCTTTTGGGGTCACTTCTGAACCTCAGCACTCTTAAAGAACTTAATTACAGATGAAGGATGGGAGTAGTGTTCAGTGATAACAGGAAGGCCCTATTTCATTTTCTATCCTCACTCTGCCTAATTTATCTTTAAAATTTCAGTAAGGTTTCTGTTCTTAGCTTAACGCTTTGATACCCTTAGGAGTTGTAGTGTGTCAAACTTTAAGTTGTAAATAATTATTACCTTGATATGAAGGAAGCAACATTTTTTTGTTTTTCCCTTTTAAAACATGTTTTGTTAAGGCTTTTTATGCACATTCCTCACCTCTAAAAGAAAATGAGGTACATTTCCTCATCCCTTCTTAGTGCCAAGATTAGACAGTATAATCATATAGCCTTCTACTCCATTTTATTGTTCATTTCATTTTTATTACTGCAATTATTATGTGTATTGTTTTCCCGTTTCTACTTACCTTCACTCTGAATAAGTTCATTTATGTCTTACCATTTTTCTATGAATTTCCTCCTATGAATTTGTCATATTTATTTCTTATATACCACAACTTATTTAGCAAAAATTCCCAATCAGTGGATACTCACTTTATTACCATGTCTTTGTTACCACAAAAAGTACTGCTTTGAACCTTGGGGTATATATAGAATTTTTTTTTGTCTTTCACTTCCCTGGAGTATATGCCCAGTAGGGAGATCAGTCAAAAAGTATGAACAATTTAGTCACTTTTTTCTCAATTACAAATGATTTTTCAGAACGGTTGGATCAATTAAGAGTTCTGCCTACAATATATCAGTGTCCTTCCCGTAGCCTCTCTAACACTGATTAGTTACATTTTTTGTCATTTTTGCAAATTTTATTGTGAAATGAAACCTCTTTTAATTTTCATTTCTTATATCATTAGCAATTTTTGGAGCATGTTTTGATATGGCTATTGATAGTACATGGTTTATCTTTTGAAAACTTGTGTTAATATCCTTTGATCTCATCATTTGGGGGATAGTTATTGATCATACACTTCACTTAATTGTCTCTATATATGGGTATATATGTATATATATACATATACACATATGTATAACATATGTATATCTATGATGTTAGGCTTTTATGAGAGATATTCTGCTTGAAGATTTTTCCCTCAGTTGACACTTTTTCTTTGTATCCTAGTTATCTAGCTTGTGTTCATGCTTTTTAGTTTTATGTACTCAAAAGGGTCTATTTTATCTTTTATGATTATCTCTATTCCTTTTAAAAGAACTATTGTAATTAATTAAAAAGAATTTATTAAGTACTTGATAATGGAAGAGCACTGTGATAGGCAATAGGTATAAAAACATCAAAAAATGGAATGACAGCAAAACCAACAAAGACAACAAAAACCAGGCCATAACTCTAGGAGTTTATATTCTCTTATAGGAAGCATATATACATAAAAATACAAAATAGATTTAAATACAAGATAATAAGATACAAAAATATGTTTAGAGCAAAACAAGATAAGAGTGATAATTGGGATGTTATTTTCTTTCATTTTCCTCTTTTTATGATGAGAACTTTTATATTTATTTGCATATGTATTGTGAATTTATTATGATACATGGCACATAATCTTGGTCTAAACCTATTTTTTTCAAACTGTTTGCCAGTTTTTCCAGTAACTTTTATTAAATAGTGAGTCCTTCTCCAAGTCTGTTCTTATTTTTATCAAACGTTGAACTACTGAGTTGGAGTGTTTCTGGTTCTTACTTAATCTATTCCACTGATCTGCTTTTCTAAATTTTCTTAAACCAGTACCAAATATTTTTCATGATTACTGTCTTATAATAAAAAGTTTAAAAGTGCTATTCTCCCTTGATTCTTACTCATTTTTGTTATTTTCCTTGAAATTCTAGACTTTTGATTCCTAAAAATGAATTTTGTTGTTATTTTGTCTAGTTCTATATAGTAATTCCTTGGTAGTTTGATTGATATAGCACTAACCTATAAATTAATTTAGATGCAGGTTTATTATATTAGCATAGCCTAACCATGAGGAATGAATATTCCAATAATTACTTAAACTCCTTTTATCTTGTAATTATGTTTCTTATAAGTTTTAAGAGTATCTTGGTAGAATGAATCCCAGATATTTTATGTAGTTATTTTGAATAGAGTTTCTCTTTCTTTCATTTCCTCCTGGGATTTATTATTGTTCTAAAGAAGTGCCAATTGTTTTGTAGATTTTTTTTGTGTGTCCTGCTACTTTACTGAAATTACTAATAATCTTGGTTAACTTCCTTGGTGATTTTAGGGAGTTTTCTAGGTAAATCATCACATCATCTGTAAGTAGACTAATTCTGTCTCTTATTTGCTAACATTTATGTCTTTACTTTTCTTGTCTTACCACCGCATTATCAAGAACTATGTAAAATAATATAGAGGAGAGAAAGAATCTAACTAATCTGTATTTGTCCTTGTTTGGTTGCTGTATGTGTGGGAAAGTGTGAACTAGGTTCCTATGAACTGTCTACCATGTTATCTGAGAGCAGAAGTCATTGCTCTCTGGGGACCCAACCTGCCAATTCAAGCAGAAAAAGGGAATGCTGGTATTTCTTTGGTTATTCTTGTTGTTCTTCTTTTCAAAAACCTGGTACAATTTACTTTTTGTCTTGCCTGGCTTTCATTTTTGATTTCTTGAAATATATTTCTGAAAACAGGCTTTTAAAGAACCCAAGGTGTTTTAAATGGAGCGTTTGACTCCACCTTAAAACTCAAATCCCCTCTTGCTTTCATTGAATGACCAATAATAGCTTTAACCCATCTTTTGTCTCAACTCTTACCCAGCACTCATTAAATGGACATGGTCTCAGACAAACTGAGATCTGGGAAATACCTTAATTTATAAAGGCCAATATTAGTCATTACATCCTGGGCCATCTTTTGTCTTGCCACTGGACTTTGATGACTGCAGAAGGGTGAGATTAAGAACTTTTCATAGCTCTGCCCCACTGGTATCCAAATCATAAATAATGTCTTTGGCCCTCTTCAAGAATGAATGTGCAACAATAACAACAGGAAACCTCCTGGTGTTTCTTTGTGGCAAATAATATTAGTTTGTAGTTTAAGTATATACTTTTTAGGGTTTTTAGCAGAAATGAGGGCTATATTTTGTTGGAGGATTTTTCTATTTCTGATTATATAATCACGTATTTTGGGGTGTTGTTAGAAAGATAGACAAAACATTTATTAAACACTTTGAGGCAGGCACAGTGCTAAGCATGAAGATACAAATTAAAGCAAGCAAAAGAACCCCTCAGGAGCTGGAATGGGGTATGCCTGGAGATGTTAGAGACCTTGGGACCAAGCAAAACAAAAGCAAAGCTCTCTTATCAAAGTTCAGGGTGATACCAGGGACTTTTAGAAAGGTTCCCCCCCTCCAGGGATGGGGGTGGGGAAGAGAGTCAAGAAATGACTTGAGTGGAGTTGAGTGGTGCAGATGAGATGCCTAGAGATGTCCTCAAAATTTTCTTAATATGATTAATTTGTACCAATTGTTTTTGCAAATTATTTTTTCTAGTGTTGAACCATCCTTTCACATTAGTGGCATAAATGTGATTTGGTATTAGTAAATATATGGATATATACATATTGCTGTAGAGTTTTTGCTAGGATTATAGTTTATTGCATCAATATTAATAACAATTGGTGGTTTGTAGTTCTCTTTCTCCATTTTATCTCTCCCTAATTTAGCATTAGAACCATACTGATCTCATGAGTCTTTTGACAGAGCATTTTCTTTTTTAACTCTTAAGAACAATTTTTGTAGTATAGATAATAATTGCTCTTTAAACATTTGATAGACTGAACTTGAAATTTCATCTAGACTGGGGTTTTTCTCCTTTGGTAGTTCCTTTCTGGTTTGTTCATTTTCATATTTATGAGATTTTGTTATTTAAGGTTTCTATTTCTTGTTTGGTTAATTCAGCTACATTATATTTTTGTAGATAATCATCCATTTCCTTTAAATTCTCATTTTTACTAGGATATAATTATGTACAGTAGATCATGAAATTCTTTTTACTTATGTTATAAATTTTCTTTTCCTCTATTTTTATCAGATTAGCTAGAAGCTTCTTAATATTGTTAAGCCTTCTAAAAACAGCTCTTCATTTTATTTATAATTTCTATAGTTTTCATTTTATTTCTCTTTAACATTTCAAGATTTTTTTTTCTTTGTGTCTTATTTTGGGTTTGTTAATTTCTTGACTTTCTAGTTTCTTAAATTGCATGCCCAGTATATAATTACTCTTTTTTCCTGTTTTGTTAATGCTTTCAGAAATAACATTTTTTTCTAAGAATTGTTTTAGCTGCATCCCCCAAATTTTGTTATTTTTTCATTGTTATTCTCTTTGAAATAATTGTTAATGGTTTTCGTGATTTGTTCTTTGATTTACTCGTTATTTAGGATATCACAGGATATAATTTTTAAACCTCTCTTTAGATTTGTAGAAACTACGTTTTAATAAGAGACAGGAAGAAAGATCACAATGTTTCTTTTGTGGAAGAGTGGATGTCATCCCATAGAAGGGAAATGGAAAGACCAGGTCATTTAAATAAATTTTTTTTCCATTTCAAAATTTTGCCATGCACTACATACTAATTTTGTGTGTGACCTTGGGTAAGTCAATTCTTATATCTAGTCTTTATTAATCATTGTCTCCTCTGCCACTTTTACCATGTACACTCTGAAAGACACAATCCAACAGTTAGCTATGTACTGTCTAGTTCTCTCTAATTGATTTGTGTGTATTAATCTTGTCTCTACACCTGGATTTCTCCTCAAGTGCAGGCTCTATATATTGGACTCAGTTTGAGGCTCTTAGCATTTTTCATGTCATGGAGTCCTTTGTCAGTCTGATGAAGCCATGGGTGCCTTCTCAGAATAATGTTTTTAAATGCAAAAACTAAAATATGTAAGATTACAAAGGAAACCAATTACACTGAAATCAAGATGTAATTTTTTCTCTTTTCTAACTTAGTGGACCTATGTCCATGGATCTCAGTTCAAGAATGCTTGAACTAGGTGAACTCTAAGACCCCTTTCAACTCTAATATGCTATATCATTCTTACTTCTCTATTCTCCACTCCCCTTTCTCAGGATCCCTCCCCATTGTGCCTAGAATAAGGCTAAGCAAAACACAACCATAATAACCACTATTTTACACTTGAATAGCTGTTTACAAAAGACTTTTCCATACAATCTTGCATTACCTTCCTGTAAGGTAGGTAAGCCAAATATTGGTATTTCCATTTAAATGATGAGGAAATGGAGTTTCAGAGGTCAAGCTACACAGTTTGTAAATGACAGTCTACATTAGACCCCAAGCCTCTTTCCATTATACCCTCCTTCTTTTCCATATAGTAGTATGTGGTAAGCACTATATACAAGGCTAAGGCTGGAGTCAAAAAGAGCTGAATTTAAAACCAGCCACAAAAACTCATTAGCTGTGTGACCATGGACAAGTCACTTAAACCTGTTTGCCTTAATTTACTTAAGAAGGAAATGACAAACCATTCTAGTATCTTTACCAAGAAAATCCCATGGCCAGCATTGGTGTGCTATGCTTAAAGGATCACAAAGAGTAAGACAGGACTGAACAGCCGAATAATAACAATAAACACCTTCTTAGTTTGATTTGTTTTGTGGCTAAATGGTATGGTTCATGTTCAGCATTGTCCGTTTTAGAACTTTCATAAGCACAAATATCAATGACAGATTTTTAAGAAACATCTAGCCATATTTTAAAGTTAGTGCATCACCTTGGCAGGTTGCCTTTATGAACTCTGTCCCCCTCATACTATGATCTTATTAGATTCAATAAAGCAAGGTAAGATGGGCCAAATTTGGTCAGTGTATTTTCTGCTATTTCTAAGGAAAACTGAGGTTATTCTAAAAAATGGTACTCAAGAAGCAATCAGAGGCAGGCAATGGGAATCAAATGTCCTAGCATGGTGTCAGCACATACATTGTAAATAGCAGGCAATATGCTTCCAGTAAAGGACACAAACTCACAGCTCTTAAAGTTGGAAGAGACCTCAGTGAACATCTGGTCTGACCTATATCTGAAAAAGTCTTCATTATAACATGCTCAACAAATGGTCATCCCTCCTCTGCTTGAAAAACCTTTAAGGAGAGGAATCTTTGGATTGGAGCCATTCTATTTTTGGATGCTTCTAATTGTTAGGACTTTTTCCTGACATCCAACCCAAATTTGCCTCTTTACAACTCTCTTGTTCCTGGTTCTTCCCTTTGGTGCTAAACAAAACAAGTGTAACTTCTATCCCACATGACAGTCTTCCATATATTTGGACCTCACTCTCAAGTATCCCTTGAGTCTTCTCTTCTCTGGACTATACACACAGAATTCCTTCAACTGATGCTCATTTGACATGTACTCAAGGCCTTCACCATTCTGGCTGCTCTCTTCTGAACATTTTCCAACTTATCAGAGTCTTTTCTAAACTATGGTTCCCCAATTGAATTCTCCATATGAGGTCTGACCTGGGTGGAATAGAATGGAATCAGCACTTCTGTGCCTCTAGAAGCTATAGTCCTCGAAATGCATCCCCAAAATGAATTAGTTTGTTTGTTTGTTTTTTGGCTGCTCATCCTACTTTTAACTCTTAGTGAACTTGCAGGCAACTAAAACTCAGAGGTGTTTTTCAGAACAACTGCTGCCTTTCTGTATATTTTATATTTGTAGGATCAGCTTTTCAATACATAAATGCAAAATTTTGCATCTATCTTTACTGAATTTCATTTTACTAGATTTAGTCCATTGTTCTAGTACTTGTTGAAATCCCTTTGAATTGTCATTCTGCCAACCAGTGTGTTAACTTTCTCTCCAAACTTCGTGTCCTTAAAGACCTTACAGATTTCTCTGTTGTCTTGTGTTCCTGGATAGCTCTCCTAGTGAATAAATATGTTGTAGCTCGAGTTCAAGTGTGTAGGAGTTAGAGCTGGAAGGGACCTATGAGGCCATCTGGTTCAATCAATTGAGACCCAGAGAAATGGTGCAGGAAGTAACAGAGCCAACACCTGAGGTCCTTAGACTCCAAACCCAGCATTCTATTTTTGGGGATAGGGGATGGGGTGGAGGAGATACTTAGTGTGAAGTGACTTGTTCAGGGTCACACAGCTAGTAAGTGTCTGGGATCAGATTTGAACTCAGATTCTCCTGAGTCCAGAGCCAGTGCACTATTCACTGCACCACCTTTTTTGTGTATTCTAAGCTATGTAAAAATGCATTGCACATAACTTTGTTATGATGTAGTGGTTATTCACTAATTAAAGAAACAAAACTGGGAACCTGCTACATGAGGCATTGTATTCAAGTGTCAATTTGCAGGATCACAGAATGTAGATATGGAAAGGAATTGGGAGGCATCTAGTCCAACACCCTCATTTCTTAGAGAACTCAGACCAAGAGAAGTCATGCAAGTCAAGGTCATACAAGCAGTAAAAAGAAGAGCCTACATTTGAACCCAGGACTTCTGACTCCTAATCTCTAATTTCACAGATTTAAACATGCACTGTGCTTAAAGGCACTGTGCTAGATTTGGAGGGAAATTCAAAATTCCTTGTTGTTTTATAGTCATTTCCATCATGTCACACTCTTTATGACCCCATTTGGGTTGTGTGTGTGTGCGTGTGCTTTTTTTTTTTTTTTTTTTTTGCAAAGATATTGAGGTGATTTAACATTTCCTTCTCCAGTGGATCCATTTTGTTAGGCAATCACAGGTTATGTGACTTGCCCCAGAGTCACACAGGTAGGATGTGTATGAGACAGGATTTGAATTCAGATCTTCCTGATTCTAGGTTCAGTGCTCTATCCACTGAGGTACCGACTGCTTCTTCAAAATTCCTATAAGATCATGAAATTAAAGCTAGAAGGGACCTTCAAGATCCTTTAGTCCAACTCCCTCATTTAATAAAAGAGGAACCTGAAGCCCAGCAAGTTAAGTCATTTGCTCAGAGCAACAAATGTAGTGTCAAAACCTGTATTTAAACCTAGGTCCTAGCACCTCAGTGGTCTTTTGATTGCATAATAATAGTCTTTGCCCTTAGGCTCTGATGTTCCCCCAAAGCCTCCTCTTTTTCAGGTCAAACATCCTTATTTCTTTCTGTTGATCCTCATAGGAGGATCATAGGATAAGATTTCAAGGCCTTTCATTATCCCGATTGCCCTACTTTAAATACTGTATCTTGTCAATATCCTTCCTAGAATGTGATACCATGAGCTGAATGCAGTACTCCAGATGGGGTCTGATCAGACAGAAGACAGTAAGATTTATCATCAGCCCCACCCCTTACTATACCTCTTTTAATGAAAAGTAAAGAGCAGATTCATTTTTTTGGCTGCCATGTTGCGTTGTTGACTAAAATGGAATTTAACCACAAATTTTCTTAACCCCAAGACCTAACAAGTTAGTGTATATCTATTTCTTGACAGCTAGGGAAGTGATCGGAATAAGTGTGATACATTCTTTTCTATGACAATGGGAAAAGTGCTGTTTCGAGATACAGCCATAGGGAACATAGAAGGAAATGTTTTGTTTTGTTTTTTCTCTCTCTTTCCCTTTCTCTCTCTGTCTCTGTTTCTGTCTGTCTCCCTCTTTATCTCTTTCTCTCTGTCTCTGCCTCTCTGTTTCTGTGTCAGTCTGTCTGCCTGTCTCATAGAAGCTTGTATCTGGAAAGGACTTGGAGACCAACCAATATAACTTCATGATATATCTGGGGGTCACAAATGAGAAATACACTATCTAGGGTTACATTGCAAGTTGATGACAGAGGTAGAACTTGACCTCAGAGCTCCTACTTCTCATTCGAAGACTCTCTCCATTTCACCTCACTGTCTGCTGTACTAACTCTGGTCCCAGAAAAGTTCCCCGCCCCTAGCAAATAGTTTTCATCTCCTCCCTTGATGCCTAAACTTATTTTAACAGCTGAAGAAGATTTTTATTCCTCAACCAGAAATCAGATTTAAACCAGAAATTTTCCTGGGGCAGGGAACTGAGGAACTGACATTTCCACTAAGGGATAATTGACCACCTTGTTTCTGGAGGGCAGGTTGGAACCTAGAGAATGGGAGAAGAGTAGTAAGGTACTCATTCCTAAAAGGGATGGGGCGGGATAGAGGAAGGGAAGGAGAACCACCCAAAGATGAAAAAGGTACAGAAAGAAAAAAGCTTGGGGCAGGAGACAAAGCTTGCCTGGAGGAGATATCTTGCCTAGGGCCAGCTTTACTTGGAGATTAGGAGATCTCCCTACTATCTCCCCTCCATCCCCAGATGCCTAACACAACCAAGATTGTTGCTAACCTAGCATTCTGTACTGAAAAAAACAAACAAACAAAAAAACTGGCTCCTGCTGTCCAGCCTAAGCATGATTGATCTGTACCATAATGCTTTTGAAAATTAATTGACAATGTACCAGTATACTAATTTATTAATTTTTTTTGCAGAGAACCTGTGTCCCCTAGCCAGCTCTACTCCACTCCCACCCTTCTTTCCCTCTAGTATTGAGATGCCTGGGAAACCAAATTTGAAGCAAAAGATTATTTATTGATTATGGAATTTTAGGGAGAGAGAACCGAATGACCTTGAGGGATCCTTCATCTAGAAGGCTATAGTTGATGAACTGTGTTGGCCCCACTGGAGATTATATAGCACAGCCCCTTGTACACAGTAGGCACTTAAACATAATTTGAATTTAATTGTTCATTTGAAATGACATGAATATTTTTGTACACTGTTTTGGGGACAGACCTAGAAACAAAGGGATATTTTCTTTCTCAGTTCACTTTGGTCAATTAGTTAAAATATAGGATTTTTGTTTGAAGTCCTTCTTTCACCTATAGTCCTATATTCCCAAGAGCTTTATAGGGCCAAACTCCTAGTTGGCTTTGATTACATTTCAGAGAGCTCCTGAGTTGAGTTGGTTTTCATATATATATTAATGTGTCCTACTTGGAGATGTTACTGACAAGAGGTTTTCCATTCCTTGATCTCTGTTTCTCTTTCTTTTATTCCTAAGGTTCTTTAACCACAAGGTTCATTTTAGAAAGGTTCTATTTTTCCTTTCAGATATGTACTGAAGAATTAGAAATGGCCAGAGCTGGAAGGGATTTCCCATTGGCCAGTCCTTTCATATGTCACATGTATGTACATGTGTTATCATATGTACATATTGTGCATATGTTTTCAGTAAACCTTCTCCACCTGGATCTTGGTTTCTATCTCCAATAGAAACAGCTGGTTTCCACTGAAAAATTCTATTATCATTTTAAGAATGGATATGCCATTAGAAAGGGAGCCATCAAAGTCTCCTCCAAGATAAAGTAGAAAGCATGGGTGTTGTCCTTCTATTTCCAAAGGCTTCTTCACTGATTCACAAACATTTATTAAGCACTTGCTCTTTGCCAGGGGCTAGTGAAGATCCCATATTAAGATAAGCCCCTTTTCTGCCCCCATGGATATCACAGAATAGCAAGACATACTATAGTACTCAATAGTATATAATTAGTATCTGAGAGACACAAAACAAAAAGTGTTGTGTGAGGTCCAAGCGGGGAGATTATTAAGGGTTGGGCAGCATCAATTGGAGAATGGCTGAATAAATTATGGTCTATGAATGTTATGGAATATTATTGTTCTATAAGAAATGACCAGCAGGATGATTTCAGAAAGGCCTGGAGAGACTTGCATGGACTGAAACTGAGTAAAATGAGCACAACCAGGGGATCATTATACACGGCAACAACAAGACTATATGATGATCAATTCTGATGGACATGGCTCTCTTCAAAAATGAAATGCTTCAAACCAGTTCCAATTGTTCAGTAAAGAAAGCCATATACACCCAGAGAGAGGGATGTGAAATGTGGACCACAGCATAACATTTTCATGCTCTCTATTGATGTTTCCTTGCATTGTGTTTCCTTTCTCAGATTTTTTTTGGTAGATATGATTTTTCTTGCACAAGAAGATAAGTGTAGAAATATGTATAAATATATTCTATTTGTCAAGCATTTTAACATAATTAACATGTAGTGGACTTCCTGCCATCCAGGGGAGGGGTGGGGACTAAGGGGGAAAAATTTGTAACAGAAAGCTTTGTAAGGGTCAGTGTTGAAGAATTACCCATACATATGTTTTGCAAATAAAAAGCTTTAATTTAAAAAAAAAGGGTTGGGCAGATCAGGGATGACTTTTGACTCTCTCCAGCATTCTTAGCTTCACACTCAGTAGATCTAATTCTAGGGCTTTCTAATAGGCTACAAACTAATCTGGTGACCAAAGAATATGGAGGATACATGTGTGTCTTACCTCCAGCTGAGGTCTTGACATTGATTAAAGTAATGAAGAATAGAACAGTGTATGCAATAGTCTCAGCTCACTACCCCAGCCATTGTTTTCTTAAAGCAAATACTGGAAAGCCTAAGAAGGTCTTAGTCAGTGGGGTTTTATACTGAAATACACCAGTGGAGCTGGAGCCCAATGAAAATGCACAAATCCAGAGTGAGCCCCCTCAGCCACCTTTTGAACACATCAAATAGACCACATAAGGATAAACACATGGAGTTAGTAGAATTTCTTTGGTTTGGGGGACTACACTTTATAGACTCATCAGTCATTCTAGCTGTTTCTGTCTACATCCACTTCTCCCCCATCCCTGAAATGGGCCCAGTCTAGCTTGACTGCATCAGAAGGCTTCATGGATGAGGTGACATTTCAGTTGGTCTTTAAAGGTTCAGTAGAAGAGAGGGAAGGAAGACATGGATATTCCAGGCATAGGAAGCAGTGTCAGCAAAAACATGGAGGGTAGAAAAGAGGACATGCCCAGAAAACAGAGAATTGCCCAGCTTGCCTGGAAAATAGAGGGACTTATAAAGTTTCTTCCAAGTCTGACTTTGTGATAGGAGTAATATGGCATAAGGATTGAAGGATGCAGTAAGAAGACTGAATGAAAGGTAAAGGAGTTTGTGAAGATTACTTTGTAAACACCAGAGCAAATGGAGATCTTGGAGCAGCTGAGAAACATAACCAGATCTACATATATAGGAGCTTAGTCTAGCATCATTTTGAAGAGTAGTTTGGAGGGAGCAAGATTGGAGGCCAAAAGATTGATTTGGAGACTATTAGAACAGTCCAGGAAAACAGTGGAGATAGAGAGCATTAGGGTTGGGCTGCTTGTTGGCAGTGGGAATCTCAAGAAGGGAACTAATGCTCATCACATTTCTACAACATTCTTTCCTCACATGAACTCCATAAGAAAAATGGTGGGGATATTATTGTCTCCATTTATCTCTGAAGAATTAGAGGGTCAGAAAGGTTAAATGGCCATTCTTCCACCCACCCCAGGCACTCCCCCTCCACTGGTAAAGTTGGAGTTCGAGGTTACATACAGCTCTTGTCTTCTGGCTACAAGGCCAGTGTTGTTTCTTCCACACTAGCTGCTTCCCAAACCTGTTCACATGCATAATTTTACCTTACTCTGAATCAGAATTCCTTTGGCTTAGAATTTCTGCAGTTGAAGTGGTATCTTGGAAGATCCTTAAAGTCCAGGGTTGATTGCCCATACAGATGGAGATACACACACACACACACACACACACACACACACACACATCTGCAGTATGAACTGCTGAACACCGCTTACTGGAATCCACTTATTCTGTAGCTGTAGCTCAGCTTTTTTCCCATTTCAACTACAAATGGTTTGGCAATAAGCCCTGTTAAGTTTTTAAACTATTCTTAATTACAAATGTAATACCCCAAAACAATCAAATAAGCATACAGAACAAGGGAAGAGATCTAACATAAAATCCTTACCCTTTTATACTGCAGACCCAAATGAATTAACAATAATAAAGAAAATGCTTTTCTTCTGTGTCTCACAAACTGAGAAATTACCTATTCCAACCAATATAGTATCCTTCCAAGTCTGATCAAAGTTCCAACACCTTTGGCCTTGTTTTCCTTCCCCCTTTCCTTCCTTCCTTCCTTCCACTGTCATTTTTATGGTATAATAATATTTCATTGCATTAATATACAATAATTTATTAAGTAATTTCTAATTATTAATCATTCATTTCCTATATTTTCTAATTACAAAGACAGCAAGTCTTAGTATTTTGGTTCAGATAAGAATTTTTCCCTTTTAACATGTTTTGGGGATTGAATCCTAGCAATGGAATCATTAGAGTGAAAGGTATCAGTTTGTTTCGTTACTTTTATTATATGTCATCATATTGCTCTTTTTCTTTTCTTTTTTTTTCTGAAGCAATTGGAGTTAAGTACCTTGTATAGGGTCACAAAGCTAGGAAGTATTAAGTGTCTGAGGCCAGATTTGAATTCAGGTCCTCCTGACTTCAGGGTTGGTGCTCTATCCATTGAACCATCTAGTTGTCCCACAGATTGCTTTTCAATTTGTTTGTAGCAGTCTACAGACATATCAACAATTTATTAGACTGTTTACTTTCTCACATCCCTTCCCACATTGAATGTTTTCATTTTTTTGAAATTTATTTTGTCTTTGTAGTTATTTTTCTTTTCATTTCTCTAATCATTTGAATTTGAATAACTTCTCTAGTTATTGTTAGCATTTTTTCCTTCTTAAAATTACTTATATCTTTTGATTATTACTCCATTGAGGAATTTATATATTAATCACATATATATTTATATTATATTTATTTCTACATTTGTATAAATACCAATATATATGTATTTGCATATGTATATATACCAGCTCCTTATATATTCTGTATGTCCAACTTTTATCAGACATGATTCCGGCAATTATGTTTCCCAATCTTTTTTATTAGTTTTATAGAATGTTTTGAAATCTGGTAGTAATAATCCCCTTCTGCTAATTTTCTTTTGCATAGCTCTTAATACTCTTATCTATTTTTATATGAATTATTTTATCATTTTATCTAAATCAATGCATTAGCTTATAGACATACTAAACCTGCAAGTTAGTTTAAATGTTGACATTTTAACTTTGTTGGTTGGTGTCCTTCATTCTCAAAGAGTACCAGAATGACATCACTGTTAAGAGTCAAGTTATTGTATCTGTGGGTGATCAGACCAATACAAGCTCAGAATGTTCTGCCACAGGTCGCACACAAATAGTCCCTGTGAACATTTTGGGGGGGGGCTTTCTAACTTTATGCATCTCATATTTCTTCTGGACGAATTTAATTGTGCTTTGCTAATAGACTATAGCATTTTCTCAAATGAGAGCACATCATGCTGGGAAGTCCTTTGCCAGTGTCTCCCATGTCATACAATCAATTCTAAAATTAAGAGAGACCTTAAGAGTGTCCTATCACTGCTTTGGACCACTTTGTGAGCACTTGCCCTGCATGAGTTCTCCATAAAAATGGTCTTTTTGGCAAGTGTACCTTTGGCATTCAAACGATATAGACTAAAATTTCTCAGATTAAGTATAAACAAGAAATATCCCACCATTTATTCGGTTCATCCTTACTTCCACCCAAATAATTTGAAGTTGTCTTTGTATAGGTCTCTTGTATGCCTAGAAAAGTTAATGTTCAAATATTCAATACATTTTATCGTTGTATTTGTCTTTCTATCAGTTTTATATTGATTCTTGGTATGAGAGTATATAGAATTTCAGATGAATTTGGTGGGTTTATCTCATATCCCTCTACTTTATTAAAACCATTTGTTACCTCCAATAATTTTGTTGTTGGAGACTGTCTTGGGTTTTCTAGGTGTGTAGTCATGTCAGCTACAAATAGATATATTTTAACTTTCTCATTGCTGATGTCTATTCCTTTAACTTTTTTTTCTTGCTTTATTGTTATTGTTATGCTTTGTAAATCTATGTTAAATAGGAGAGGGGAAAGTGGACATCCTATAATAGCTGTCATAAATGCCAATGCTTTAAGTGTTTATTTTATATATAACACTAGCTTTTGTTTTTTCAAACAAATTTTTATATTATGAAAATATTCTTCTATTCCTACATTTTTATGTTTTAAATAAGTGAGTACTGAATTTTATGATGTCTATTTTTTTATCTTTTTGATTAGCTTTATTATATTGATTGTTTCCTGGTGCTACACTGCTCTTACATTTCATTTATAAATCCTATTTGGTCATGACATGCATTTTCAGATATACTGCTATCGTCTATTGATGGATATTTTGTTTAGTATTTTATTAATGATGATAGAGACAGCATGGCATAATGGTTAGAGTGATGTACTTAGAGACAATAAGACTCAAGTTCAAATCTTGACTATGACAAGTCATTTAACCTCTCTAAGCTTCAGGGAAATCTCTAAAGCATATCTATCAAGTTTGAGTTGGGTTCTGATATTCTGGGCAGGGAGCCCTTAGCATATCTGATTAACTCGTTAAGAATATTAGTCTATTTCTCAACTTTATCTGTTTTCAGCTTATAGATCAGCACCATATTTATCTCATGGGAGTCTTCTTTTATATTTTGAAACAGTGTATAAGCAATAGAATTTATTTGTTCTTTAAAAGTTTGGGAGATTTCATTTGTGGGTCCTTCTGTACCAAGAGTCTCTTTGCAAGATAGGGCTGGACTGACCTGTTTGGTTTCTTTTTATGAGATTGACCCATTTAAGTTCATCACTGTTTTCTCAGTATGTGTATTTTATATTGCTAACGATAATCATGAATTTCTTTGATATGTTCAAATTTGTTAACCTAGCACTATGTACAATTATTTATGATAGTTTTGTTAATTTCTTTTATTCTTGCTGTGATTTCTCTTTTCTAATTTCTAATTCTGGTGATCTGGGTTTGTTCTTGACTTTTCAGATTCATTGATTTTAAATTTTATTAGTCTTTTAAAAAAACAGCTCTTGAATTTATTTATCATTTAAATTGCTGTGTTATTTTTCAATTCTATTGATCTCTAGTCTTGATTATTGCTTCTCTCTTTTGTTAGTTTGTTGCTTTCAAAAGTTTTGGTATAATTGTAACAAAAATAAGTTGTTTTTTAAAAAGAGGAACAAATGTTTCAAGTATAGATTCAACTAGTTCTCTATATCTATTATTAATATAGATACTCACTGGTATGTTATTTATATCTGAATACTGCTTTAGTTGCATCCCATGCATTTTGATAGTAGTATCTGTATTGTCATTATCTTTCATATAATACATTACTCTTTTTATACTTTCCTCTTTTACGGAGTCATTATTTATTAAGTAATCTTTTGTCTCCATGGAAGTCTTCACCATTTATTCATTGCAGTATCATGTGTTACTAGTTGTCTTATGTTCTGTAAATGTAGAATCTCTACTTTTATTTGTCTTTATTTTTTTTTTTTTTGTAGCCAGCATGTGATCAACTTTTGGGTAAATTCCATAAATATTTTTAGAAGGATTTGTTCATTGCTTTTTTCCCATTAAAGGTTCTCTATATGTCTTTGTAGTTTATTTAATATTGTTTGGTTCTGTAATTTCTTATTTATCTTTTTTCTTGAACATAGTGATAAAGGGGTGTCAGCATCTCTCATTGTTATTGTTTTTTAATCTATTTCTCCTTGCAAAGCTATGAGTTTTCCTTTATAAATTTTGCTTCAAATTTATGAGGTGCATATATACTTAAGAATGATATATTTCCACTTTCCTAGAATCTTTTAGCATAGAATAATGTTCTTGTTTATCTTTTTAATATTCTCTTGTTTGAATTCAACTTTATCTAATATCATTAGTGCCACTCCCTGGCTTTGCGATGTATCAGTATCATGTTAGTTTTAGACTAGTCTTTCATTTTGAATCTACTTAGAATTTTCTGTATTAAAAGTGATTCCTCTAAGAATCATGTTGTTGTTACATTCTGTTTTTAAATAAATTTTGTGACTCTTACACCTTTTAATGGGAAATTTAGCCCATCTGCAGTTAATATTATAACTCTTGGGTTGAATTTCCTTTGCTTATTCTTTAAGAAGAGAATACATATTTTCTTATTGTTATGCCTACTATAGGTCTCTATAGAACAAATCCAAATAAAATTTTTATGTTTTATGTTACCAATTATGTAGGTTGCTTTTATCAGGAATCCCCTCTCCCCAATTAAATGTAGGAGTTATCCTTTGAGATTACCCTGATATTTATTTTCTTGTCTTGAGGTTGTACATGCCTTCCACCCTAATATTCCCAGTTTCTTTTTAATTTTTAATTTAATTTCAATTTTTAGTCTTTTAATTTTGCAAAAGGAAAGTTCTGAGGTTCATTATATTTTATTAATACCTGTTTTATTGGAATTGTTTTAAAGTCATAGTTTGGCTTGAAGGTTTGTTTGTTATTTAAAGACTTTTTGGATGTAGGTATATATCTCTGTAACTTTTCAAAGTCTGTTTACTTCTCAAATAGCTGTCTCATCTTCATATGATATGCTGAATTTTTCTGGGCAGATAATTCTGAGTTCATGACCCATGCTTCTCAGCTTTATAAATATTGTGCTTTAGTTTCTCAGATCCTTCCACTGTCTTCTTTAAAAAATCAACTTTGATACGAATTATTGTTCCTTGGTAAGTGCTTTCTGCATTTCTTTTGACAGCTTGTGGTATTTTTCTTATCGTTATACTGTTGGGGTTTAGCTATGGTGTGGCTAGTCATGTTAAATGCTGCATTCTTCCCTGTTAAATCCTGTGAGTTCCTTTTAATCTGTATTTTGTTGGTGAGGTTTTTTTTTTTTTTGAGGGGGTCAATTCTGGAAAATTCCCTTGATAATTTCTGAAATATTACCTTTTTATTAAAAAATTTTTTTCTATAATGTTATTAATCCTGAGATTGCCACTTCATTATTTATTTGCTAGACCTTTCACTGAAGTCTTCATATTTTCTAACAATTTGTACAATTCATTGATTTTTTTCCTTGAGCTTGTATTTCCAGCTGCTCTGCATTGTGTGCCATTCCATCTTTGGCTTTAGTAAATCTGTCACTACATGCCTTTGTGGATTTTTTTTTTATTTTAGATTTTTTTTATCATGTCCTTTATATTGTAACTTTCTTAATTTCCTCTCATTATTTTTCCTATCTTTTAATTCTTGTTCTGAAGCAAGAATTAAGAGATTATCTGTCCTCTTTGATTTCTTATTTTATTATTTTTATGTTCTTACCACTAATTTTTTGAACATCTTATTTATCCATGTGATAGCTTTTCTAAGTGGTTCTTTTTCCATGCTTATTGAGTCTTATACTTTGATTTACTTGCTCTTGTAGTATTTTAAATTTTTATGCAAACATTTCATTGCTATACTCATTTTTTTGTTTTACTTGGTTTTTGTTTTCATAGACATGCATACATGTTTACATATATACCAACATATATGCATACATATATGCAAATAAATCCATTTCTCTTTTCTTTGGTGTGTCCATTTGTTGTTTTGTGGGAGGGGGCATTTTGGGGGGGGTGTACTGAACCTGGATCTCTTTAAACTACTCATTCTGACATATTGGATCAGTCTGGCCCATTAATTTATTTTTTAAAATAATAGCTTTTTATTTTCAAAATACATGCAAAGAGTTTTCAACAATCACCCTTACAAAACCTTGTGTTCCAAATTTTCTCCCTCCCTTCCTCTACCTCTGTCCCCCAGACAGTAAGTAATCCAATATAGGTTAAATATGTGCAATTCTTCCAAACACATTTCTACATTTACCATGCTGCAGAAGAAAAATGAGATCAAAAAGGAAAAAAAAATGAGAAAAAAGTAAGCAAACAACAACAAAAAGGTGAAAATACTATGTAGTGATTCATATTTAGTTCCCATAATCCTCTTTCTATATGCAGATGGCTCTCTCCATCACAAGTCCATTGAAATTTGGTTCATTAATTTAAAGAAATTTCCTCTACTTTCCCAATTATGAAATGCTATGATGTGAAAATTGAGGCTCAGTTAAGTAAAGTGACTTAGCTGAAGTCATATAGAAAATTCATGAAAGAAGTGAAATTCGAACCCACCTCTTCTGATTCATAATTCAGTGCTGTTTCCAGTCTATTTCTCTAAGTTGGAGGGTTTTTTTTTTTTTGTTTTGGTTTTTTTGATGTCTGGGTGGTGGAGTGATGGAGGGACAATTTTATTCCTAAAATTGAAGAACTAATGTTAAAATTGATCCAAACTTGGAGTTTATAGATTTAAAGCTAGGAGATTTACAGCCAAGGTAATGGGGTTAGAATTAGAAGAGGTCCATACAAACAAACAGAACCCGTGGAGGCTTTTCCTGAAGTCTCATAGGAGCAGTGCTCAGATTTTAAGCCTCTCCCTCTTGTTCCAAATCCAATGTTCGTTCTTCTGCTATATTGCTCCTCAGCCATCTAGTCCAACCCTTAATTGTACTGAGGAAGAAATGCAAGCCTAGAAAGGGGAAGTAAGTTGGTTGAGTTTAGACAGTTAATAAGTGGTGGAAAAGGCCCATCTCATGTGAATGTTTTTATTCAACAGAAAGGAGTCACTTTCCCATTAAGCTTTGTTCTCAAAATTTATTACCTATACACATTTCCAGCATCCCCTCTACTGGCATTCTGTAGAACTTAACTACAGTCTGGGTGCTGTTTAGCTCAAAACCATCTAAAGCAGCCACACTTATGAAAAAGCAATTGTTCTTCAATTGAACTAGTGGTTGATCACTTCTCAAGCATATATATTAAACATCCAAAAATCCCTTTATTTTTCTTTCTCCAAACTGACATTCAAGAATGTGCAGTAATCCTGCATGATTACTACAAAACTTCCTTGATCACATTTGGATAGGATCTGGATGGAGTTCCCCTGTGTGTGCTCAAGCTGTCAGGGACATGAGCCTGGACTAAGAGAAGTAGCTAGATGACAAGTGAATGACAAACATAATTCCACAACAACTATGGGTCTATGACCTATGGTCTTTTCAGAGGCCACACAGTCTAGTGGAAAGATCTCTGGCCTAGGAGCCAGAAGTAGATTTCTCCTCCTAACTTTGCTGTGTTCTCTCAGATAAGTGGCTTCCCTGCTCCGGGCTTTAGTTTTCTTCTCTCTAAAAGAAGGGAGATTCGAGATGATGCTACCTAAGGCTGCTTCTAGTTCAAATATCCTATGATACTCTTGGCTCAGTATTCTTTCAACTACCTTTCTTCCATGGGCTTAAATTTGCTTGGAGAATCGAAGATTATTTCTTTCTGAAGTTTGCTGATTTGTGGAATTGTTACCAGAAGGGATATGAGGGATATGTGAGAAATAAACAAGAACTATACATGAATGCTGGGGGTGTGAACTTAATTAACTAATGTGTTCATGCATAATCCTTAATTAGAATATTGTCACCTGCCTGAAATATATAGCCACATGTCTCACTATTTATAGTTCCAATCCTGGAAATACAAAGATGTGATGATAACTTGGCCAAGCACATCAGTGTTAGACTTTGATGATCTCATCCTCCAACAGCCCATAAAAGCTTTCAGAGCAGAGGGATGGAAAGGGCTGAGTTTGGCTTGGAGGTGGGGAAGGGAGGGGAGGAAGACAGTTAATACATATTTTTCTTCCTGGTGGATACTACTGCTATAAATCAGTACATACCATAATGCAGTATTACGAACAAAAACTCACATCTCTATAGGACTTCAAGCCTTCCAGAGCACTTTTCTCACAATAACCCTTTGAGATAGATAGTCTAACTCTTAGTATCTACATTTTGTAGCTAAAGGAAGTAAAAGTCCTAGGATGGGAAGATGGGTTGTTTGAGGACACATGCCTGGTAAATGCAAACCTGGGTGTCCTGAGTCTGATTATGAGGCCTTTGCTATTGCACAGTTAAAGAAAGCATGGAAAAGGCACATAGTCATTCAGCTGCTGTGATTATAGGCCTGATGGAGCCCAGAGATATTTAATTAGCTCTAGAACTGGAGTCGAGGAGTGGTAGACAGTGTGCTGTGCTCAGCAGCATGGCAAGGACGTTGCCCCCTTTTTTCCACGATCTTTTAGGTTACGGGATGACTAGAATGTCGCCTGGGTACTCTTTGATGGTGCTGCTCTTGCCAGACATCATTAATCACTGATCTCAGTGAGGCCACATGAAGTCACAGAAGCAAAGAGTCTCAGAGTTGGGAGGGACTAAAAAGGTCATCTAGTGCAAAATGACTGAGAATTCCTTCTACTATATATCTGACAAGTGGTTTTCCAGCCTTTGCTTAAAGGACTTAAAAGAGGAGAAAACTACCTCCTCCCCACACACACTGAAAATGATACTTTCCTTTTAGAATTAAAAACATATTCACACACTTCAACATAACCCATATAAAATAGTCGAGGCGGGGGTTTACTAACATACTTTTTTAATGAATCTGTGATTGCACTAGTATAGAGAATTCCCAGGGAGTAACAAGGCAGACAGGTAAATGCTTTCCATCTTCTAGTCTTGGGGAGTTGCGTGAGTATTGATGAGGTACTTCAGAGCTTAAGTGACTTACTGGATTTACAGAGATGGAGAAACTAACAGCCAGGAAGGATATATTTAGTTTGACTTGGATATAGTTACAATGAAAACTCAAGTTACCACACTCCTGGGTATTTGTTGTCCCCAATGTCAAACCTAGCTCTCTATGTGGGTCAATAATAAGACTGGTGGTGGAGACACTCAGCTGGGATTGTGTACCTGCAAGAAGCTGCAGAGGCTCCATTCACAGGAAGTAGGATCACAGAGCCTTGCTTCTAGTATATTTGGCTCATCCCAAACCTCCTACAAAAGAGAAAATAATTGACAGGAAAGTCTTCAAGAAGTTTACAGTATCTTGGCTGTGGAAGTTCAAAGATCTTAACCTTCCATCTTCACTGTGACCCTAACTGGTATACCTCAGGGGAGACTGGGCTGTTCGAAGAAAATGTTTCCCGGGAGTTTTATGTGACCCATGTGTGGATCTTATACTTCTCGGGAGTCAGGAGACAGCATAGCTAAGAAGGGATCTGCGTAGTGATGCTAGGTCCCACAGGATAGCATCAGATACTTCGTCAGTGACTATAACCTCTTATAACTGGAAAGTTACAGAACAAACCATAACAATATGCAAACTTCTCAGTTGTACACTGGGCCCAACTCAGACCAGTCTAGTGATTCAAGGTTGAAATTCAAATGACATGAGAGCCTTCTAAACCAATGCACTGAACTCTACCATGGAAGGGAGATTCCACAGTAATGTAGCATCAATTCAATTGAGCTCAGCTTCCCTGTCACTGTGCTGGTCATGCTGGAACATTGGAAACCCTAGGGGTAGAGTTCGTCATTCCTTTTTACTGGCTTTGGTACTAGGGCCATGAGGAAACTATGTCAGTGTTTCCAGTCTTGAGCCCCTGGGCTAATTAAGTCTTGAAGACAGTTTCAGTGCCTTTTAAGAAACAGCTAACCTAGCTTGCATGGACTAGGCCTGGAGGAAAAGTTGGTCTAGGGTATATGTCAATTCAAAGAGAATATTGTTTATAACTCATTTTATCTGAAAAAAATCTGTGAGTTTTGCTGGGCTTCAAGCAAATTTGGTAGTGTGATAGGGACATCAAGAAAACTAAGGCAGTCTTGGGCTGGTAAAACAAGTATTCACAGGGCAGCTGGGTGACACAATGGATAGAGCACCAAGGGACCTGACTTCAAATATGGCCTCAGACATTTACTAACTGTGTGACTTAGGCATTTAACCCCGAATGCCTTTCCCCTTCCCCCCCCCCAAAAAAAAAAGGTTGAGTCATAGTGTGCTCACTCCTGGTCAGATTACTCTTGAGGTGTTGTGTTCAGTTCTTAGCAGCATATTTTAGAAAAGATATTGATTAACTAGAGGGTGGTCAAGAGAATGTCACTAATATGGTGAGAGTTCTTAAATTCATATCACATATGGATTAGTTGGAGAAAATGAGGATATTTTCCCTAAAGAATAGTGTGTGTGTGTGGGGGGGGGGCAGCTAGGTGGCGCAGTGGATAGAGCACCAGCCCTGAAGTCAGGAGGACCTGAGTTCAAATGTGATCTCAGACACGAAACAGCTGTGTGACCCTGGGCAAGTCACTTAACCCCAATTGCCTCATCAAAAAAAAAAAAAAAAAAAAAAAAGAATAGTGTGTGTGTTTACATGTATGTGTGTGTATGTGTTTGAGGGAATGTTGGCCGGTGGGAGGGGAGGGTTTGGGAGACATGATTGATAACTATCTTTGTGTACAGGAAGGGTTATCATAAAGAAGAGGAAATGGATTTGTTTTTGGCCCCAGAGGGCAGGCACAAAGGGTAAAAATTGCTAAGACATTCATTTGAGCTTTAGATAAAGAAAGACTTTCTAACAGTTTGGAGCTGCCCAAAAAGGAAATGGGCTTTCTCAGAAGGAAGTGGTTTCTTATTTACAGAAAGCAAAGGGAAGCAAGCAAAGGGAAAGCTAGATGCAACAGTGTATAGAAGCATTGGGCTTAGAGTCAGGAAGACTCTTCTTCCTGAAAGCAAATCTAGCTTCAGACCTTTATTAACTGTGTAGCCCTGGGCAAGTCACTTCACCTTGTTTAGCCCATTTTCTTTATTTGTACCATGAGCTGGAGAAGGAAATGTCAAACAGCTCCAGTGTCTTTGCCAAGAAAATTCCAAATGGGGTCGTGAAGAGTCAGACATGACTGAAATGACTGATCATCAAAACCTCCAGCAAAAGCTGGATAATCAGTAGATAAGTTTTAAAGGAGATTCCTGTCTATATTTACCCATAGGTACATGTTGTAACCCCAATAGAATACAATCTTCTTGAAAGGAGAGTTTGTCTCATTTGGGTTTTTTTTGGTGGCCTCAGGGTTAACACAGTTCCTGGCCTATAGTAAGTTTACTAAATACTTATTGATGAATTGATTCTTGTTCAGGTATGAGTTGAAATAGGTGACTTCTGGGGTCCTTTCCAATTTTGATTTTTCTGTGACAAATCCTATTATAGAAAAGACCATTGTAAAGGAAGATTCCGTATAAACTCAAAGGAACAAGCATTTACTTATATAATGACACCAAATTTTCTGGTCTTGCAGATGTTTTCTCTGGTTCTCATCCATGTCACAATACTTGACTTATTTAGTTTGCACTATAGGCAAGAAGAGAGGAAAGCAAATCTGAACTGTTGCTGAATTCTTTGTAATTTGGCCATTGTACCACCAAGAAAGAATGATCCTTCACCCCTCTAATTTCTCCCACCTTAAATATCCTTGTCATTCCCTCCAGGAAACCTCAATTCCTAAAGCTGCCCATCAAACCATCCCAACCAAGAGAAGAAAGACAGGGATGTGCTATGTGATTGACACTGTTTTCTATGTGATTGACATTGTCTATTTTCTATTAATGGGGTCAAAAGATTCTCACTAACTCATTCAACAAAGGGCAGCTACACATTTGTTCTGTTTTTTCACCTGCTGCCAACAGAGAAGGTAAGGGCCTTGCTAGAGCAGTATATTCCTTATAAGAACATTCCACTACAATGAAAACCTTAGCTGACAAATGGGCTACTTAAGAGTAGCTATGAAGTATGAAAAGGTGCTCCAAATCACTATTGATCAGAGAAATGCAAATCAAGACAACCCTGAGGTACCACTACACACCTGTCAGATTGGCTAAAATGACAGGAAAAGATAGCCATGAATGTTGGAGGGGATGTGGGAAAGCTGGGACACTAATACATTGTTGATGGAACTGTGAATGGATCCAACCATTCTGGAGAGCAATTTGGAGCTATGCTGAAAAAGTGATTAAACTGTACATACCCAGCAGCATTTCTATTGGGCTTATATCCCAAAGAAATCATAAAGGAAGGAAAGGGCCCCACATGTGCAAGAATGTTTGTGGCAGCCTTTTTTGTAGTGGCTAGAAACTGGAAACTGAATGGATGCCCATCAATTGGAGAATGGCTGAATAAATTGGTGGTATATGAACATTATGGAATATTATTGCTCTGTAAGAAATGACCAGCAGGATGATTTCAGAGAGGCCTGGAGAGACTTGCATGAACTGATGCTGAGTGAAATGAGCAGAACTAGGAGATCATTATACATGGCAACAACAATACTATATGATGATCAATTCTGATGGACATGACTCTCTTCAACAATGAAATGTTTCAAACCACTTCCAATTGTTCACTGAAGAAAGCCATATACACCCAGAGAGAGGGATGTGAAATGTGGACCATAACATAACATTTTCATGCTCTTGATTGATGTTTGCTTACATTGTGTTTCCTTTATCTGATGTCTTTCGTGTAGATACAATTTTTCTTGCACAACAGTGATAAGTTTGGAAATATGTATACATATATTCGATTTGTCAAGTATTTTAACATAATTAACATGTAGTGGATATCCTGCCATCTAGGGGAGGGGTGGGGAGTTGGGGGGAAAATTTGTAACAGAAAGCTATGTAAGGGTTAATGTTGAAGAATTACCCATACATATGTTTTGCAAATAAAATAAAATTTAAAAAAAGAGAAACTATGAAGATAAAAATGAGACCCAAATGTGACTGCTCTTTGAGATGGAAAGTTCACAAGGCTGCTAGTGATGCAAGGTGTTATTTTCAGGTTGTGATGTGGCGTTGAGGATACATAGTAGCTCCACACTGTTCTGAGACATGTAAAAAGTATAGACCATTTGGTCAGGCAGGAGTTGTGAAGTAATCCTCTTCTAAGCTATTACTGCTACCGTCAGGAATGTTGACATGTTTCTCCAGAAGAACAAAAGAATCTTTCCAGGATTAAAGGAATCTTATGGAACCAGCTTTGGATTTTAACAGTGAATTCTCAGCTAGTAAGAGGTAGCTAGAAGATCAAAGCCTTGTTTTGCCTTCAAGAGCGAGACAGCACAGGGAAATAGCCCAAATTCCCAAGTATACCCCCTATCCTAGCTACTCCCTTCCCTCCTAGCACCAAAAGAGCATTTTGGTGCTGTCTTAGGAAGCAATGGTCAAGTAATTAAGAATATTAGAGTTGGAACTGGATCACTTAGAGATCAGTGCACCCTCTTGTTTTATAGAAACAGAAACTGAAGTCTGGACAGCAGAGGCCATTATTCCCAATTCCACTGCTAATTATTAATGGAGAATAACCCCAAGTCTAGAATGTAAAATAGCAGTGTATCCTCAATGTATGACACTTAATGATTTGGTGGCATCCAGTAAATCTACCATTTAGAGTGATAGTCATGTGAGATCCTCATCCCATACTCCCAACCCCCAGGGTTGAGTTTTTAAAATGAATTTTTCACAAACACTTGTAGAGATAGAAATGTTTATTTGCGGTCTCAGTTTTCTCTTCTCTAAGTAAGGCTTAAGACTAGATGGTCTTAAAGTTCCCTTTTAGTTCTGACATTCTGTATTCTACTATGCTCCGTCTGTGTTCTGAAGTCTACTAGTTTTGACATGCTCAGCTCCAATGATATGTACCAATCTTATTTCTCTTCAGTTATCTTGACTTCCAGATTTCCACAGCACCTTCCTCACAATAAACCTGTGAGGTAGGCATTTTAAGGATTATTAGCCTCATTTTATACATGGGGAAACTGACCCCAAGAGAAACAAAATGACTTGGTCATGCCCATACAGAACCAAGAATCCAACCCAAGCCTCTCCTAGCTCCAGAGTTAGGCCTCTCATGAAGGCAGGGAAAATAATATCCTAATTTGAAAGCAGGCTGCTGCTGCTGATGATGATAATGAAATACAGCATTTATAAAGGACTTTTAGGTTTCTAAACACTTTATAAATTTTAATTTTATTCATACAATAATAACTTGAGGTACCTAGGTACATGAATTGATCTTTGAAGAAAGATTTTTTGAAGCAGAGATGAGAAGAGAATATGTTCTGGACACAGGTTGAGCAAAGGTATGGAGGTAAAAGATGGATTCCCAAGCTAATAGGTTAATGTGACTGGAATATAGAGTACATGAATGGGAATAATTTGAAAAACACCTGGGATTTGGCTGGAGCCACATTGTGAAGGACTTTAACCAACAAGCAAGGGTAAATAGTTTCTATTTCATCCTAGAGAAAATAGGGAGCCACAAAAGATGCTTGAACAAGAGAGTGTGACATGGTCTAATTTGCATTTTAAGAAGATTTGGAGGGGGGACATCTGTGGGGAGGATAGATTGGAGAGGAAATCAACTGGAAGCAAGGAGACCATTTAGGAGACTTGCAGTAATATATGTGAGAAATGATGTGGGACTGTACTATGTTGATGGTCAAATTGTGGAGAGAAGAAAAGTGATGAGAGATAATTTTTTTTATTTCCAAAACATATGTATGGGTAATTCCTAAACATTAACCCTTACAAAGCTTTCTGTTACAAATTTTCCCCCCTACTCCCCACCCCTCCCCTAGATAGCAGGATATCCACTACATGATAATTATGTTAGAATACTTAAGAAATCGAATATATGTATAGTTATTGCATCATTTTTTGTGCAGGAGAAATCGTATCTACAAGAAAGAATAATCCGATAAAGGAAATACAATGCAAGCAAACATCAATAGAGAGTATGAGAATGTTATGTTGTGGTCCACATTTCACATCCCTCTCTCTGGGTATATATGGCTCTCTTCACCAAACAATTAGAACTGGTTTGAAGCATTTCATTGTTGAAGAGAGTCATGTCCATTAGAACTGATCTTCATATAGTATTGTTGCCATGTATAATGATCTCCTGGTTCTGCTCACTTCACTGAGCATCAGTTCATGCAAGTCTCTCCAGGCCTCTCTAAAAACATCCTGCTGGTCGTTTCTTTTTTTTTTTCTTTTTTTTTTTTGCTGCTGGTCGTTTCTTTACAGAGCAATAATATTCCATAACATTCATATACCATAATTTATTCAGCCACTCTCCAATTGATGGGCATCCACTCAGTTTCCAGTTTCTAGCCACTACAAAAAGGGCTGCCACAAACATTCTTGCACATGTGGGGCCCTTTCCTTCTTTTATGATTTCTTTGGGATATAAGCCCAATAGAAACACTGCTGCGTCAAAGGGTATGATGAGAGATATTTTGGAAGTAAAATAGACAAGACTTAGAAATTTATTGGATGTGGAACTGAGGGAAAGACTCTGTCTGAGGCCATACACTGAGACCAGAAGGCTGGTAGTGCCACCAGAAGAGATAGGAAAGTTTGGAGGAGGAGTAAGCTTAGTGAAGAAGATAATGAATTCATTTTGTACATTTTGAGCTTCAGATTCCTGTGAAATATACAGGTGGAAAAGTCCAGCGGACAATTGGTAATGGAAAAATTAAGGCTAGATATGGGGGAGGGGGTTAGTCATCTGCATATAGATAGTAATTAAACACATGGGAACTGATAAAATTAAGAGAGAAAAGATGGGCCAGGCCAGAATTCTGTGGACCTCCTTCTATATGTTTATGTGTTTGTATGTATGTATATGTATGTTATGTATGTATATTTCTGTGTTACAAGGAAAGGGATGATGATCCAGCAGGAAGACTAAGGAGGAGTAGGCAAACAGGTTGGGAGAGGACCAGGAGAGAGAAGTGTCATGAAAGTAGAGATAAGAGAACCTATACAGGTTAGCAATGGAATGAGAACTGACAATATCAGAAGCTTCAGAGAGGAAAATTGTTTTTTGAGGATTGAGAAAAATCTATTTCATTTCGCAATTAAGAAATAATTGGTCTGTGTGACTCTGGACAAATGACTTAACCCTAATGAGAGAGAGAGAGAGAGAGAGAGAGAGAGAGAGAGAGAGAGAGAGAG
>JAJPUD010001171.1:286481-316910 GCA_023553655.1 Myrmecobius fasciatus | reverse complement strand
GAGAGAGAGAGAGAGAGAGAGAGAGAGAGAGAGAGAGAGAGAGAGAGGGAGGGAGGGGAAAAGGAATCATTGGTAACCTTAGAGGGTAAAATTTCAGTTGACAGGTACAGTCAGAAGCCAGGCTGCAAGGGATTGAGGAGAGATGAGCACACACACACACACACACAAACACACACACACAGAGTCACATACTCACAAACTCATATTAATAATATGAGTAAATCCTTAGCTATCTAGAAAACTCATTTATCTGAAATCCTAAATACCTTTTTTCTAAAGAGCTAAGGTTTTGCAGTAGTTATATAGCAAATTAGTCAGCCTGAGTGATTTTTCCCTAACTTTGCCATTGCAGAAACAAAATTGCATACACTGAAAGTGGCTCCAAATGTCTGGCAAAAACCTTCCATTAATGCCTTTTTGGGCATAGTGAAGTTCCAAAACACTTCAGCAATGATCATCCAGCACTGGGTTGGCTACAAACCCTATTTAGCAAAGAAATAAGATCTGAGATCATCCTGCCAAGTGCAGTGGATACTAAACTGGTCCTAGAAGCACCATTTCCTTCAGAAACAGCCCAGGTGCTTGGTAGATTGGAAAATGGGACATCATCCTGTCAATGTGTGATTCTTCTTGAAAAAGTGAGCACTGGATTTTTTTCCCCCAAACCCTTTTATCCTTCTCTCTCTTCACACCTTCCATTTCACAAATAATAAGCATAATAGCCTTACTTGGGTCATGGTGCTCTGGGCCGATGTGGCACCTGTGGCTAATTATGTGAGAATGATTAAAAGTTCATTGGGCTCAGGAGCTCTCAGATTTGGAATCTGTCTAATATGTTCGACAGTAGAATTGACTGAGAAATTAAAGCTTAGGGGCTGCAGGTGGGGGAATAGAAGAAGCGTTTAGAAAGGAGAGGGGTGCTGAGAGAGTAGGCTGCACTTCTAGCACCGAGTTTTACCTCTTTATTTTTCACAAATGTTGAGTGTTGTATATAATATTCATTTTGAGATTCAAATGAGGGTCATTGACTCCAAGCTTCCGGCAGCATTCTGCATTATCAAGATTGAAGTGCCCAGCGTTATGGGCGATGCCAACTGAATGATGAGATTTCCATCTTCCCTTTCATTTGAGTGACAGTCAGCAGATTTGCTGCGAAGCCCAGACTAGCAGTCACCAAGTTAGAGTTGTGTTGTTTTTCCCCAGGACTCAGAGCTGATTGGAAGGAGGAAGCTGCAGACAGACAGACAGTTCTGAGTCTGGCCTCCCCTCCAGGAGGGGTTCTCAAATGTGATGTGTCTGGGGTGTGAGTGGCAAGGGGGTTGGACAGACTTGTAGTAAGGGTATACATACTGCACCATTTCCTGATTCAGTGCGCTCCAGTCTGTTGCAGGCTGCGTGCAGTGGGGGGGAGGGGCCAGAGCTGATCAGTGTGTAATTTTATACATTACTGAATCAGTGCAGGAGGAACCTAGAGGGACACGGCACCATCTCCTCTCTGGGCTGCATTGTCAGATCTCTCCAGCCCTCACCTCCAAGCCATGCTCTGAGGGAGGAAGACGCTCTCTCCTCCTTCTCTCATCTTGGTAGGAGTGAGAAAGTCATCTCACCATGGCTCTGGTCATGGAGCCTATTAGCAAGTGGCTGCCTAAGCAAGTGGCGGATTGGCTGAAAGGTACGACCGTTTTCTCCACATATTGTCTCTGTGTGCGTTTGTGCTCCCCATGGGCAATGTGCTGTCGGGCTCCCGCGGGGTGGGTGGCTTGTTTTCGGGCACTAGTTAGTTCACTTGGAACTGACATCAACCCCATATGCTGTTTCAGCCAGTGATTCCTTCCCGACCTGAAGGATTGAAGCGAGACTTCCTCGGGGCTGGTGGGAGGGGAGAAAGCCCCGCTGCTGGGAACTGGGAGGGAAGGGGCCGAGGGGGGCGCGGAATGCTTTGGGGTACAGACGCAGGCATACCTCTCCAGTCGCTCCGCACTGTACCTACATCCCCCGTCTTTCCCCCGGCTGCCTGCCTTCTGCTCCTTCTTGATGAGCTCCAGCTCGGCAGCCCCTTAAATCAGGTGATGCGATGCAGTGGTCATACATGTCTGCAGGACTTGTGCCGAGTTTTAGGGCAGGATCCTGAGGATGCTCAGGGACTCGCTGCCCACAATCGGGGCATCTGGCTCACGGGAAATGCCGTGGGAAGGCTCAATTCCGTGGCCTTTCTGGATGTGTGTCTGTCTCCCTCTCTCTGAGTCTCTCGGTGTCTTTCCCCGTCCCTCTTTCTCCCTCGCCCCGGGCTTGGCTTTGCGTGGCTCGGTTTTGAAAACACGGACATTTCGGTAGCGATCTTTAGTACCGTGGACAGTGCAGTCTTTACCATATAAGGGAAGCGCTATACAGAGCCCAGGGGCAGTCAGGCTTTGCCTGGAGAAGGAAACTCCTTAAGACAACTTAACCACCAGCGCAGTGACTTAGCTATACCTTGTAGTTTCCCACACGTAAGCAAGAGAGAAAGTGTTCCCTTCATTTGTCTGCCTGGGTGCACCCTACCTACCAAATGGTTAGAAAAAAGTGAAAGTCGCCGTAATGCTCTAGCAGGATCACCAAGGCAGTATTCTCAAATGGGGAAATAAGGATCCTGAGAAAAACCCACTTTCTTGGCAGGTTGAAAAATTGTTTCTATTGAAGCGCGCCGTGTATCCCGAATCTTTTCTGCTAGAGAAAGCTGGAGGGTTGGGGAGGGAGAAGAGAGGCTGAGAAGAATCGGTTCTGAGGAGAAGGCCCCAAGTGGAAATTTTTACATGCATATTAGTCTGAGATGTGTCAAAAGCCACCTGCCCTCTGAGGCAGTTTGTAGCCTCTGCAGGTCTGTGACTTGCCAATCTTCAGGAAAGCCATCAGAGCTAGTCATCCTGATCTAAGGTGTGCTTCAGTGTCCTGAAATATGACTGCCAGTTGGGGGTCGTCGCAACCTCCCCCCTCCTCCAGCTTGTACCCTTTTATCTCTAATCCTGGCTTCTGAGGACATGAACAAGATGGGGTGGGGAGGAAGGAGAGAGAGCTGCCTTCCTTAGCCTTTTTAGCTACCAAATCACTGTAGTGGCAGGGCTGGTTATTCTCAGCACTTCCTGAATATTAGGTACCTGGGTTTGCAGCCGCAGAAGTGAAATCCATCCTGCACCACCAGAAGAGAAGCCCCCCCCCCAGTTTGGCAGCATTTGTTGAATTCTCCTAACTGCAGGGCTGTGGGGGAAGGAGGAAAGGAAGGAAAATGGGAGGATTATTACAGATGAATGTAAATAGTGAATCACAACCTAGAGTAATAATGTGATATATGACTGGTGAATTAAATCATACTTGTTGCTGTATCTCCAAACCTGTATTGACACCTCAAGAGCTGATGCCATGAAATCCTCAGTAATGGATGAAATGAAACCCTAGGTAACAGATTTGTCTACATTAGGGGATTTACCCACTTTGCTCTCTCTCTCATTTGGTTTGCCTATTGCAAAAGAACAAATGGGCTGTGGTTTTTCCATAAAGAATTTTACTATTATGTTCCTATTCCACACACACACACACACCAGTCTTCTAGGAGTTATAGGAACTGCATTTATCATCTTAGAGAAGCTCACCTTCAGGGTTTCAACATATCAGCTGCATATCACCTATTACATAAAAGGCTCAGGCAGTCTCCTAGCACTGCCTAACAAGTTTGTAAATGTGGGTTAAATCAGAAATAAACTATCCATGTTTATCTATTCTAAAATGGATATGTGATTTTTGTTAGCACTCTGATTGCCTTGGGTGTGTCAATATTCCAAGTACCCCTGGCTACACCCTCTGCCTCCTAAATAA
The DNA here is from genome assembly GCA_023553655.1 of Myrmecobius fasciatus. Taxonomy (NCBI): domain Eukaryota; kingdom Metazoa; phylum Chordata; class Mammalia; order Dasyuromorphia; family Myrmecobiidae; genus Myrmecobius; species Myrmecobius fasciatus. The sequence continues at coordinate 313,061 of JAJPUD010001171.1, read as the reverse complement.
CAATAACATATATTTTGAAATAGTGCTTCCAAGATGCATCTGCAGCCCTGGGAGACGCACCTCAAAGGCTCAGTAGCGTCAGTATGCCTTTGCTCCTCACTTAACAGAAGGACAATTAGTTCAGAACTAACTTTGCTGTCATCTTCCTGATTAGCGCCACTTTACTGCCTGATTTTGCTTGGCAGATGGTCGTTTCATTACTAATCAGAATGAAGCGCCCTATTTCAATGATACCCACTGTCTCTGTAGGAATCACTGTGGGATAACCCACTCAGAAGAATTTACCTTGAAAAAAAAAGACTCCCAAGTCTGACAAGGCACCCCAGTACATTATAGTGTGACCCGCCCCTGGCTCTTCCTTCTTGTTTAAATGGATTTATTTTAGAGCTGTGGCTATGCCATGAAAAGTCAGCATTTCCTCGAGTGACCTAGATATAGACCATGAAATGTTCTGCTGTCTGCTTCCAAAATTGGGTCCTCCCTCAGGTTTAAGGCCATTGAACCTTGGCACTCAGTCAGAAACCTGCTTTTTACAACCAGGTCACTCTGGCACAGACAACTGTGTGGCATTTTGCTTTGGTTTGGTTTGCCTTTTCCCTCTCTCCCTCTTCCTTCATAAGAACGGTGTAAGAACAAGAGTATGGAGATTAATTAAGGGGTTGCAGAGCATTTGACCAGACTGTCTCAGCTACATATGTCCTTGTGTAATACAGTTGGTATTGAAATAAGGAGTCTAGCAGAAGAGCCTGCCTGCCTTCCTTCCCTCCTTCCCCTTGCTCAGGGAGAGCTAGAGCTAGAGCTAGAAAGATCTCTCAAAATCCAGAAATTTGATTCCCTGATGCTGATCATCAGGTCGTTGCTACGGATTTATTTAACACCTACTGTGTGTCCGGTGTATGCCAGGGAAAAACATCGAAGCCTTGTTCTCCTGTTGTAGCCAATAGTGAATTAATTAAGTAAAAGCTAGAGTTAAAAAATGCATTTCTTTCCCAGAGGCATATATGATGTGTGGTCAAGAAAATGTTTACATGCTGATTTCATTTTTCAAAGAAATATAGTTAATAAGCCATGTCTAGGCTGCTTTCCCCTCAATCACAGCCATTTGCTATTAGAGACTGACAATGAAAGGGAAAGAATGCTTGACTCAACCCGGAGACATGGTGGCTTCGATCCTGGCATTTGCTACCTGTGTGGCTTTGAACAAGTCATATCACTTCTTAAGGATCAGTTTCCTCTTCTGTCAAATAGGAATGCTAATTCTTACCCTGCTTCCTTAATAGGATTCTGAGCATCACATGAAATCAGAAAGTGCAAGTGCTTTGCAAATTGTGAATTTGAATGGGGGGATTGCTTCTCTTCTCCCTCTGGCTAGCTTGTCTTAGGCAGTTTTTATTAGCTCCCTCACCCAAGGATGGGCAGCTCATATCCCACTCATTTATTTAGCTAATTGCTAACCCTTCTGGGCAAGGACTTGGCAGTGGAGGAGGAGGCTGAAATACAATGCCCTGGCTCTTCCTCTGTCTTTCACTTGTCCCTTCTCCTCTTACTCCAGCCTCTGGAGGGAAGTACATTGGGAAAGAGCAAGAGCCTTTGATTGGGAGCCAGAGGATCCAGATGCGAGAGCTGGTCTGCTATTTGCAATCTGTGTGACCTTGGGGCAGCTACTTTCTCCTTTTTGGGCCTCACTATCTCCCTCTGAAAATGGAAGAAGGTAGACTAGATGATTTCCAAACATCCTTCCTGCTTTAAGCTCTGCAATCCCTGTATCCTGGCTAAGTGCAAACATGTTAGAATATAGACATGACCCAGCCAGACCAGTTGCCACAATATTCTTTGCCCTTAAAAAATGAAGTTGACTCCTCAGTTAGGATGGTAACTTATGCATGTACCAAAATGTACCTAGAGGACTTTGAGGACCTTGATTCAGTCTAATGTTCTTTAAAGTGTCAAAAGACATTAGTTCAAATCTTGCCAGATACCACACCCCCCCTACTTCCAGCATGCTATCTATGTGAATTTGGCAAGTCACAATCTTTCAGTCTCAGATTTTTATGAATGAGGTTGATAATCCTCACATCTGCTACCTCAAAGGCTAGTTATGAGGGAAGCATGCTGGAAACTAAAATGAAATAGAAATGGGAGACATCATTATACTAAATGATAATAGCAGATACTGCTTAGATTTTGTGAGCAACTCAGGGTTTTCACCCAATAAGGAGATGGGGGTGACAAAAGTTGATCAGCAGCTAGAAACACTTAGAAGAATACAAAAAAGATCAGATCTTTGTTAAAACCAATAAATGGACAATATTTCACTTTCCACAAAGATTTATTGTTTACTATGTTCAGAACACCATATAATAAGCAGAGATTAAGAAGGACAAAGTTCTTGTCCTTGAGAGTTCTTAGCCTAATAGGGGGATGCTAGTAGCATCTGGAACAGTTAGGTGGCGCTGCAGTGGATAGAGCACCAGTCTTGGAGTCAGGAAGACCTGAGTTCAAATTTAGCTTCAGACCCATCCTAGCTGGGTGACCCTGGGCAAGTCACTTTATCCTGTTTGCCTCACTTTCCTCATCTGTAAAATGAGCTGGGGAAGGAAATGGCAAACTACTCCGTATTTCTCTCAAAGAAACCCCAAATGGACACATGAGCAATTGGATATGACTAAAATGGCTGAACAATTATTTAAATGTTTCATTTCCCTCTCTTTAATTTTACTTCAATTATATCTACCATTATCTAGGGTTACAAATAGAATGGAAGTATCTTCCTAGGTGAAGAAGAACAGGTAGGTTTGAATCATTCTCCCTCACCTCCATCCCTTCTCATCTATATGTAGACACCAAAATTGAGACGGGGAACTTCTACATTTACTGCTAAAAGTGGCTTTGAATTGCAACCTGCAGGAGAAAAGAAGAAAGCAACAAAGTGGGGTGGAGTAGCAGTTGATCCTGGAATATATGGGAGGAGTGCAAAGAAGAAGGGCAAGAAAAATAAAGAGATCAGGTACTAGCTGGGACATAGATGATTCTCCTCTTTTCTAAAGCAAAACAAGGATTTTCCAGTTGAGTCACATTTTAAGGTTGACTTAAAATGCATCCAGCTCTCAATTATTTGTGATATTGGGGGAAGAAAATACGTATAATAGCCTAAAACATTGAAAAATCTAAAGATCTTGAAAAGTCACATTTATTTTGATAATAAATTTACCTTATGGACTATGCTTTTCTTGGGTTAAAAATTAATTATTTTTTAATTTGATTAAAATTTAATTTAATTTAAATAATTAAAATAATATTTAAGCACACATGTGTGATTACAAGAGTCTCAAAGGTATATGAAGGGGGCAGAAAGGGGAGAGGTTGGCAGAGTACAGAGTAAGGGAGAAACAAGTAAGGGAAAGTCATCTCACAAATTCATATTTGCTATGGCAAATACAGTACAAGTAATTGAGAGTTTACCTCTGTGTGTGTGTGTAGTATGTGTATATACACATATATGTATATGTACATATACATATATATCTATATTGCTCCTATGTTTACTCATTGTTTTATTTTTAACTGATGTTTTACTTCTGTACTTCTGGCTTCTGGCAATACCCACCTCCCCAAAGGACTCAATTTTTAAAAATGCAATAAACATAAATAGCCTGGTCTTATAAATAAGCAGATTTTCTTGGTGAGGGGAATCAATAAACTGTGGACCCAGCAGGCAAGTTTGATATGTGGATTTCTTTTAAAAATGCATGGAGAGCATCTCTCTTCTTGAAAAGAAGTATTTTTCTGAGTTTGTCACTTGTATCACAACTAAAATCCAGTTACCATGGGCCACCAATTTGCCATTAACCTCACCAGAAGAAAGAAACCTGCTTATTTTAGGGCAGAGGCCATGTTTGATGCTTTCACTGAGCTCCTGATTAGGTCTGTTCTCTTTAGCTTCTATGCTGACTCACAGAAAAAAAAAAGACTAGAAAAAGAAAGAAAAAGAAAAAAAGCTATGGCTGTACTCACATTTGGCCACAGAGCTCTTTGTCATCTGATTTTTCATTTGTCTATTTTAATGATCAGTTGGTTAACTGACAGGCATGACTGGCCATGTACTGGATTTAGTCATATAGGTGAACCATTTTTCCTATACAGTGGTTGCCATTTCCTAGATTCTGCCTATTTTCTCCTTGCCCCTTCATTTTCCTTCTTACTGATGGAAATTTTTTTCCTTTTCCATTGTGAGCAATGGAAGCTAGGCCAGCTGTTCAGACATATCAGTGGGCCCTAAGTGATTCCAGTTGCCCATTCAATTAAGATGTTCAAAATCATGACTAATGTGGATTATTGTACAATAACAATCTCATATGGCAGTGATGGTCAGTTTTGTGATAGATCAAAGTAATTGGATCAATGGGTTTATTTTGGTGGAGTTTGGTGGTTGTCTACTGATGAAAGTATAGCTGGCCCCAGAGTGTCTCATAGTTACAGGCTAAAAAGAAGATGGAAGGATGGTGGGAAGAATTGGAATGACAAAGAGAAGACTGGGGAAGCCCTGAGTACACAAGATCTAGGATTTTATGGAGTTGTTTATTAAATCTTTTAATAGTTAACCAGAAGAAAGGGAGCATTTTGAAAATAAATCTGGAGAGGAAAGACTTAGGCTTAACTGGGAATGTGGGAATTTTCTTGCAGTGTATCACTGAAGGTTAAAGATTAACAGGATTATTTTACCTCTTTAAAAATGACTTCCAAATGAGATACCTCTGTCAGTGTTTCACTGCTGTATGATATTAATAACAGACCCTCAAATCTCTTTGGTATTATAAAGTTCTCTCTGGTATTATAATAACTTATTTCTTTTATTATAAAGTTCTCTTATTTACTGTTGGGCAGCTCCTAATTGCAGAAGCATATCTTAAGAGTCCTTTGTAATCCCAGAAAGACAGAATCTTTAATATCAGTTTGTGTTATATTAAAAAGCATCCTTTCAGAAGTCAACAGAAGCATCCTGAACTATCTTGCTGTTGATCTAGATGGTCCCAGAACTAAAGTTCATTAGATAATTTTGCAAAGCTTACTTGGCTTTTCTGCTATCTACCTGACAACAATCAAATATCAAAATATCAAGATGTTTCTGTATTTTGGGGTCTCTGTTTTGGAATTCAGATGTCCAAAAAGTCTAAAGGACAATATTTGGCTTTTATGAGTTATATCATCAAGATGGCTAAACTAATTTTGACAGATTAAAATGTTAGTGTCTATTCAAGAGGTAAATGTGTATCTAAAGAGAGCCTTATTGGGAGGCAAGGTGAATTGCAGGCTATTTGTCCCAAAGCATCTCTCTCCACAAATCTAAAATTCCACATTTAGAAATTCATTCCTTTGAGTCTGGAAAACTTTTGGGCCCTTCAGAATCTTCTCTTCAAAGTGATAGGTGTATAGATAAAGCCAGCTTTATGGGTACACAAAGTGATCTCAGGAGTCTTAATCCCTCAAACGTCTCCCTCTACTGGCCTGAAATTCATTCCTTTGGGGCTTAAAAACTTTGGTCTTCCAGAATCCTCTATTCAAATACAAATTGATTTGTGAACAACAACCCTAAACTATTATCTATATTAATCTCACGATCATGGCCTTCCTGAAACAGGTTTCAGGATGGGCACTTTGGGGATGGGCAAGAAAACAGTATGGAAAGGATTGATGAGAGAGCACAGAAAACAAATTTGGTCTACCTCACAATTTTGTTTTAGGGCCAAGGCTAGTTGTGAATAAATTTAATAACTAATTTCAACAAATAATTATAGTGAAGAATCCAAAGCCTCCTATTCTGACAGTAACTTGAGAGTCCTACTGGAACATTAGCCCAATGATGCCTAAAGCAACACTCCCTGCCTCTCTCTCCCTCTGTATTTCCTAAGAAACTTGTTTTCCTGATTCTTTCTGAGATATACTCTTATTATTGTAATATAAAATGTAAAAATGTAAAATATAAAAATATGATTCATGTCCATGGGAACATACAAGAATTCTATCCAATCACTGGATCTCCTAAGAGATTCGATAAAATGAACCAATAGGTTACTAGAATTCATGGATTTTCTCAGGACTAACTAACATGGGTTCTGAGACTAGAAGTCTTATGCCCTTTCTTTTATTGAATTAAATTCTAATAAAAGAACAAGATACAAGGAGACCAAAATCCCAGCTTTCAAATATTTAATCTGATTTTAGAAAGTCTCCGTTCATTTTACATTCGAGTCAGAGAATGTTAAGAGCTTAGAAATTTAGTCCAATTGTCTCTTTCTGGGGAGGTGGAAACCTAGGCACAGAGAAGGGAAATGACTTACTCAACATCATTTTTTTTTTACCAGGAGAGGTAAATGCCTCCTTCTGTTTCTTCAGAGGACAGACCAGCCTCTGACTACAACCCTTAATGTCTCTTTCCTACCCTCTGATACATGTTTATAGGCATTGTGGTCCCTACTATGTGCTTTTGGGTAATCTCTAGTCCTCTTCTGTAAAATAAGTTGTACTCAATGGGCTGTAGAGTATCTTTGAGCTCTAAGCTTCTCTAATTATTTTATCTGTATTAACTTTATCTTCACAATTAGCTTTTAAGTTCCTTGTACAGAGGCAGATCCTTCTACCTCCACCAATTGGTCCCCACCCCAACACATGACCTAGCACAGAGCTGGCATACCACAGGCACTCAGTCAACACTTGTCTGATGGATGAGACACCTTTGATCCCAAAGATCATCAAGTGGCTATAGTCTGGTCCTTGTTTGGCCTGAATGACCACATTGTGCTGAATGTTTAGGGATGCCCGGAATCTCCTTGGGTTGAAGATTCAGAAAAGCAGGGGAGGAGTACACTCTCATCCTGGAGACTGAGGGGAACTCCCAGACAGCAGGGCCATTCCACTATTTGCCAGATCCTCAGTCCCTCACCAGAGCTGAGCAGAATACCACTCTCAGTGGGGAGATCAGAACAGGTCTAGGCCTTGAGAGCCTCTCCAGATTTCTTATGGAGAGAGCAGGGAGCAGGAGCAAAATCTGGTACCAGTGCCTCCATATTAGGTACCTGGGGGAAATAACATTTAACTGCCCCCCCTACCATTCAGTAATAAGTGTCCTCTCCTGAAAAGCACCTAGTTTTCTTACAAGATGAATCCAATTCTAACTAAACCTTTTAACTAAAGACAGACATTTTATTTGTACAGATAGCCTCTTCTCTGGCCTTATTTGTACTTAACCTTTCAAAAAACACTTAGAACATCAGAGCTGTAAGGGATCTTAAGAATCATTTTGTCCAAGCCTCTCATTTTTATAGAAAGGAAGTATCCTAGTAAGGGTCACAGAGCTGCTTCCTGTTTTATAGGACAATGTTCTTTCCATTCCTCCATCTCAGGATTTATTCTGTAGAGATCCCATATTGAGTCTTTAGTGAATATGTTGTATTCTTTCCCACAGAAAAAATGTAAACTTCTTAAAGGCATCAACTCTTTCATTTTGGGCATTTGTATTCTTCACAAATAGCACACTGCCTGGGACATAGGAGGTACTTAATAAGTGCTCATTAAATCAAATTGAATTGAATTTGGAAACTGAATTAATCCACAAAACGTTATTACATGGCTCCTGAAATGATGTCAGAGAATTTCCCAGCTGTCTGTGGCAGATTAGTGATTACGTTTTGTGTCTTCAAGTACATTTTATTTAAAAAAAAATCAACCTTGGTTGCTGAAAACCTACTTTTCATAAAATTGATGGCACCAACACGTTTCCTAGGCCCAGCATGGTCACCAAGCCTGATTTTTAAAAAGAAAATGGCCTTTACTTCGACCATGTACCTTCTGATAATAACTTCATGTGAAGTAGGTTATTCTGAGTTGGTACTGATTGATCGCAATGATTATCTGCAGAGCAGCTGGTAGGGAAGGTGCTTTCAGAAATGATTGTTCATATATAAACACTCCTTTCACCAATGCAACCAAATTTTTTATTATTATTATTATTATTACGACTAAAGTTCTCAGGTCTCAACAGGAGATACAGCCTTGGAAATACAAAAAAAATAAAAATTAATTCAGTTGGTAAGCTGATTAGCTGGGCTGCATTGATCCTCGTTCAGAATAATTCTATGTTTAGATGAAGGGTTTTCCTTAGCATGTAATTCCCTGATTTCCAGCTGGCTCATAAAAGAGGGGAAGGAGGGAGGGAGAGGGAGCAGGGCTGTCAGTGACGCCAGGGGCTCATTAGCAGTCCCATCACACAAGCTTCTGGCGAATCCCTTTCAATCTTTTTGCTTTTCATTGAAAATCAACTACCTGCTTTGTGGGAACATGTCCTGATGAATCCCCCCATTTTGTACAATCTTTTTAAACAATTATTTAAATTGTGGGCCCAGTGAGAAACCCCAGGATACGACAACGCTTTCTGGGTGTTCAGTTTGTAATCTCTCAGCTTTGTTCTCTCCAAACCCCATCCTTTGACCGTCTGCTACAGGCAAGAGCATTTCAAAATTGGAAAAGCAATGTGTCTAAAAGTCATAGGAGAAGCCAAAAATATTGGCTGGATTTGGAAACCAAAGGAAGCTCAGAGGTAACAAAAACCTTTAAGCCTGAAGTGAATTAGTGTGTATGTGTGTGTGTGTGTGTGTGTGTGTGTTTGCGTATGCGTATGTACACACACACACATCCTTAAGAAAAAGTCCTTACACCATCAGGCATAGGTTAAAAAAATTCTTGCCACGTTGCCCTTATTGGCCAATTGGAGAAATGAAATGAGGCATTTACTGTTCCAGTTCAAAAATAGCACTTGGATTGATTGAGACCTGGGTTTCTGATTCCCATAGCTCATGCCAGCCGTGACCATGGTACAGATTCAGTACTGGATGCTTCTTTGAACCCTTTTCCAATCAGCCAGTCATGAGGAAACAGGAGGTGAACTGAGCTATTATTCTCGCAGGGCTAGCCCTGATCACCTCCCTCAGTTTACCCTTCTCAGTGGCATCTTTGCTTCCAGTGTAGCAGTTCTGATGGAGCCTACTAAGACGGCCAGGATTTCCTGGCCAGCTCCTGATCATTGGGAATGGGAAATTGTTGTAAAAATCCTAAACCAGGTGGTCAGTACAAAAACCAGACCTTGGTGAGCAATCTGCCCAGCCCTAAGTGTTTGTCCCTCTTTCCTAATGAGATTCATTAGGGTCTTGTCCATGGCAGAGGAACTTCTATCTAGCTTGCCTTTCCTAATGGACCCACCCAACCTTTGCCTTCTGGAGAGATGGAGAAAATGGTATGGGCCAGGATCACTCTTTTGTCTTTCACAGAGAAGAAATGGAATTTTTCTCCACTAAATGCTACTTAGAAGGATCAAAAGTGATGATGAATATGGACATGTTCTGTGAGACAAAGTCTCTGTTTCCTCTCCTGTAAAATGAGGGGGCTGAATTAGGGAATCTCTAAACATCTCTTCTGGTTCTAGATTTATGATTCTTTATCCTAAGCACCTTGAGGTCAGGGACTGATTCATTTATATCTTGGGTTCCTCAGCATCTAGCACAGTGCCTGGCACATAGCAAATAATTAATGTGTGCAGAATTTAATTGAATTGAAGGTCACAAGCCTACAGTTGTCCAACACTTTGAATACAAAATTGCCACATTCAAAACTCCTATTCTAGTCCACCCAGGAAAAATAATAACTCAAAGAAGGATTTCATTGTAACTTAGGCAGAATCAATGCAAAGACCATGACAATGACTTTGAGAAATGAAGATTTTACCTGTCTTATTTGAGGAAGGGAAAAAAATCAATACATTGTCAAGTCCAAGAAAAGGTTATCTCAGAGGCTAGGTCAAGTATGATCAGTGTGAGTATAACCTTCCAACAAGGAAAAAGGTGTCTGGCCATCTAACTTGATGAGGCCATTGTCCCCTTTTTAGGCAAGATAGGAAGGCATAAGGATGTAGGGATGGGGAAAGGCATCAAGAAATGACCCCTCTCTAAGACCAAGTTAACAACCAGCAATAGAAACAGCAACATGAGTGAAAAGGAGGGAGATGAGAACTATAGTAATAGCCAACGTTTATATAGTGCTTACTATGTATCAGACACTCTTCTAAGTACTTTACAATCATACTCTCCTGTGATTCTCACAATGACTCTGAGGTAATTGCTATTTTTTTCTTTATTTTATAGATGAGGAAAATGAGGCAAACACGTTAAATAACTTGCCTGGGTTACACAGCTATCTCCACTGTGCCACTAAGCTGGCCTATGGAGATGGGAATAATGACTTAGGTCAACCATTATATCCAATAAGCCTCAGGTAACCTCTTTCTCTAGTTACCTCTTTCCTTTCCAAAGAGGCTTGCCTCTAATCTGGTCTCAGCGGCTAGTTCCCCTTCAAAGCCTGATGTTCATCTGCCCTCTGCCCTAGCTAAGGTTAGGGTATGAATTAGGGATCACAGGATTTTTGAACTTGAAAGAACCTTAACAGTTACCCAGTCCAGACTCCTCTTTTTCCATAAGAGGCTCATGGAAGTGAAGTGATTTTTTCAATGTCACTTAATAAGCGCTAAGTAGGGAGATCTGAACCCAGGTCTCCTACTAAGTTGAATGTACTTTCTGTTGCACAACATTGCCAAAGATTTTCTTCCCATTAACCTCCTTATAAACTAGGGAAAGAGTGGGGAATTCTTAAAAGTAATGAAGAGATGGATCCCCCAACCCTATCTCTCCTTGTGCTAAACCACCCTAAGCTAATTCAGATCATCTTTGCCTATGGTTTTCTGTACCTATGAACTCAAATCTAAATTATGCTCAGTTGCTATAAGTAGCTAAAGAGAATTAATGGTTTATTGTAGATCATATAACAATAGTAATCATGACAATAACTCATATTCATATAGTGTTTTGAGGTTTGGAAAAATGATTTCTGTATCTGATTTGATATGAGAGTTGGAGGGTACTAGATCACCCCTACTAGATCACCCCTCCCTCACTTTACAGATGAGTTGTTACATCACAAAAAAGACATCTGGGGTTTCCAAGCACAGAATGCATAAACATATTAAATATAAACTTCAGTACATCAGTTCTTTTAGTTGTGGATATTTCCTTTATTGATGTAGATCCAGCCAGGATTTATAACCATATAGTATCCACCAGGAGAATATTTGTGCCAAAAATAGTGGGAGTTTTACCTGGGTAGCAGGGTCATTGCAAGCACTGAACAGGTTTTTTAGATGCAATTCAGACTACTGTCTCCTTCATATTAAATTCTGGGTCCAACTTATCCATCTGTAGTGCCTGTCTCAGATACATACTGTTGGACAAACTCAATGGAATTACTATCCAGTTGCAAAGCATATTCAGGGTAGTAGACATTTTTATCCATTTTATTTTTCCTATATGGATTGCTGGCTTAATCTCTTTTGAATAATCTTGAATTTCACTGAGGAAGTCCTATAACATTTTAGTATCTAGTGCAGTCAGCACAATGTTATGCACAACATCATATGGGGGAATGCCCTTCCATTTAGACCTGTAGTAATTGACACTCATAATCAGATCATTGTTAAACATCTCTGTGTTCATATTTATTAAGGACATAGAGATAGTTTAAATATACGTGGAACAAAATTATGCAGATAACTTCTTGGTGCTTAAGTACATTCTCCAGTTTTGCTGGCATGAACCTTGCTGTAATAACCAAACTTGAAAGGAATCCCTCTAACTACTGTCATCCAAAATTCCTGCTTATGAGTCATTTGGTTTTTGCAAATGAGCTTTCAAACCTTTCAGGGTCTCTTTGGAACCTGTATGTGTTACTGAAACTAAAGCAAAATCATTTTGGCTTATTGTCTCCTTTTTTTATACTTCTCCTTTCACATTTTCTAGTAGGATGTTCTCCAAGGAAATTTAGTTAATGTGAACAGGAATGGGCTAAACAATCCTTCTGTTCACTTACCCTTGCTATTTATCACTGAAAGCAAAAACTGAAGTCCAGGACCCAAAGAAGATAATCCTGCTTCTTTCCCAGAAGGACTATCTGATCTGATCTGATCTGGTCTGATCACCTGCTCAATAAACAAGGTACATTTATTAATTAATCAATTCTCTTTCTCTAGCTCTATGAATCAGCTAGGTGACATACTAAATAGAGTGCAGGGCCCAAAGTCAGGGAGACCCTAGTTCAAATTCAGTTTCAGACCCTAATTGGTTGTGTGATTTGTCAAATCAACCTTTGTTCTCCACACTTTCCTCATCTATTAAATGGGGATAATAACAGAAACCTAACTCCTAGGGTTATTGTGAGGCTAAAATAAAATAGTATTTGCAAAGTGCTTAGCACAATGATTGACACATAGTAAGCACTATATAAATGTTAGCCATTATTAGCTATTATTTCATGGCTAGAATACTATCTCCTCTACCCCATGATTCTGAGTCACTAATCAACTCTAGCTTTCTTTACAAATGGGTGGGAGAATGTTTTAGCAGGATTTAGGCTAGCAAAGTACAGTGAACTCTCAGCAAAACTATATGTAGCAGCTTCCTGGTATTTTTAGTATTTGCTATTTCTATGTGTGTTTCTTTGAGGGGGAAGTCTATTTGATTGGCTTGATAGTGGAACAGATTTACTCAGGATAAAAGTTAGAACACTAGGCTCTTCTTAGGAAGAAATTGAGCAAAATTTTACAACTCACAAAGATTAGGAGACGGAAAGGCTGGGTCATGCACAGATTTGGCTTTTGTCAAAGGGGCGATGACATAGCCGATCCTGTTTACTGCCATTCCTAACTTTGACCCCTCAGGACTGTGCAGCCTATGCACACGCTATACCTTTTCATCAAACCTTATCTACCATAAAAAGTGTAATGGTTAAGGCAGTATGTGTTTTAGCACTACGTATGGTGTGAGTATGCCTTAATTATAATATTGATCTTTCCTTTACTGGAGATAAATACCATGACCTTAATGCTTAGCTAATATGGGAGAGGAAGGGAAAAGAAGGAAAGAAAGAAGGTGGAAGAAACAAAGGAAGGAAAAAAAGGGAAAGAAGGAAGAAAAGAATGGAGGTAAGGGAGGGAAGGAAAGGAAGGAAGGAAGAAAGGAAGGAAAAAGAAAGGAAAGAAGGAAGATAAAGGGAGGGAGAGAAGGAGACAGGAAGGAAGAAGAAAGGAGGGAGGAAAGAAGAGGATGGAGGAAAGGAAAGGAAAGAATGGAGGAAAGGAAAAGAAAGAATGGAAGAAAGGAAAGCAACAGAAATGAAAGGAAGAAGGAAAGGAAAGGAAAAATGGAAGAAAGGACAGGAAAGAGGAAAAGAAAGGAAAGGAAAGAATGGAGGAAAGGAAAGGAAAGAAGAAAGGAAAGAGAAAAAGAAAGGAAAGGAAAGAATGGAGGAAAGGGGAAGGAAATAATGAAGGAAAGGAAAAAAATAATGAAGGAAAAGAAAGGAAAGAATGGAGGAAAGGAAAGAGGAAAAAAGGAAAGGAAAGAATGCAGGAAAGGAAAGCAATGCAAAGGAAAGAAGGAAGGAAAAGAAAGAAGAAAAGAAAGGAAAGAATGGAGAAAAGGAAAGGAAAGGAAAGAATGGCAGAAAGGGAAAGGAAAGAAAAGAAGGAAGGAAAAGAAAGATGAAAGGAAAGAATGGAGGAAAAGGAAAGGAAAGGAAAGGAAGAAAGAAAGAAAAGGAAAGAATAGAGGAAAGGAAAGGAGGGAGCCAAGGAAGGAACAGAGGAAAGGAAAGGAGGAAGGAAAGGAAAGGAAAAAATGGGGTGGAGGAAAGAGGAAAGGAAAGGAAAGAATGGAGGAAAGGAAAGGATAGAGAAAAGCAAGGAAGGGAAAGAATGGCAGAAAGAAAAAGGAAAGAAAAGAATGGAGTGGAGGAAAAGAAAGGATAGAGGAAAGGAAAGAATGGAGGAAAGGAAAGGGTGGAGGAAAGGAAAGAGGAAAGGAAAGGGTGGAGGAAAGGAAAGAAAATAATGAAGAAAAAGAAAGCAACAGAAAGGAAAGGAGGAAGGAAAAGAAAGGAAAGAATGGAGTGGAGGAAAGGAAAAAATGGAGGAAAGGAAATAATGAAGGAAATGAAAGAGGAAAAGAAAGGGAAGGGAAAGGATATGGGAAAGGGAAAGGAAAGCATGGATGAAAGGGAAGGAAGGCCTTTTTGATCATTGGAGGTGCCTTGGGAGCTTTCTCCTCCTTAGAGGGTTTCAAGAAGGGGCTCTTCCTAAAGAGGCTTTAGATGATTCTTGTTGAGAAATTGGTTGTACTAGATGTTCTTAGAGAACCTTTGTAACTCTTACATTCTGTAATTCTGCAGTTTTGTGATTTGGAAAGTGGTTCTAGGTTAGACTAGTTATTGAGTCCTTGGAAGAAAGGATTTTCATTCTTTGAAAAGTTGTCCTTATTTATTTTGTGTAACTTATTGAGTACTTGCTACACACAAGGAGGTTTGCTGGGTGTTGTTGAGGAAAGAAAGTTAGATGACTAAGACATTTGCTGTTCTCATAAAGGTTGTAGGCTAGTGTCTAGAACCACTTTTAATTTAAGTAAGTATAGCGATTCCATGAAAGAAGTCTAGTGTCATGGAAATTTAGAGGAGCTATAGAGCTTAGGGAAGGCCTCATGGAGAAGTCAGCTTTTAACATAGGCCTGGAAGTACAGGCAGTTTTAACATGCTAATATGTGAGGAAATTCCAGGAATACAAACTACTTAAGACACAGGATCCTGTCCTGTTTCAGGTTTGTCTCCCTAATGCCTAGCATAGTATATTACACATAGTAGGCGCTTCATAAATGTTTGTGAAATCGCAATGAATTGTTGAATGAATGCTAAGAAAAGGTGACCTTCTGATTCTGCCTGCTTTCTGTAGGCCAAGATATGAGGGGAGACTAATGGAAGAGAATGTGCCAAAAAAGCCTCAGAAGTCCAGGGGCAGATCACAGGTCAACTAGTACTTAGTTCATAAGGATTGGCAGTGGAGTCCAAATCCTTCAGGTTCCTCAAGAGCAGACTAAAAAGGTAGAATCTGATATGGCTGGAACCTAGAGCATGTGAAGGAAAGCATCACTTGCTAAATCTGGAAGAGTATGCTGAAGCCAGATTATAGAGGGTTTGGAAGGCCAGATGAAGGATTTTGCCTCCTACTGAGGGAACGATAGATTTTTAAACGGGGAGTGGTTTGGTCAGAACTGGAAGCAAAGGAATTAGGCTTCGATTAGAAAAAAGAGAGTGTGGAGGTTGAGTGGGCTGGATGGGAGGCTAGCACTATGATAATAAGGATAATAGAATCCCAAGTCGTGTTAGGGACCTTAGTCCAAGTCCAATTTAGTCCAAGCTTCTCGTTTTACAGACATGGAACTTTAGATCCATAAAAGGAGAGGAAATTGCCCAGTCCCACAGATAGTAGCAAAACCAGGACTGCAATTTGGATTCTCCAAATCCTGTGTGAGATTGTTAGTCAACAAGAGATGAATAAAGGGAGAAAAATGGGTGGGCTCAGCTAAGGTAAAATAGCTTGGATTCTCATTTGACAGTTTGCAGTGATGTTGTCCAGTAGCCTGGTATCCGGGGCTGATCAGATCTGAGATAGCACATTTCGGGTAAGGCTGGATTCTGGGGCTTTGTTTTGGCTTGGGCTTTAATTACTACCTAATCATGTAGCACTTAACAAATTTCAGAGACCTAAATTTAAAGCACGGGCTACCAACCAATTCTCTTTCTGATGGTCAAAAGGGATCGGGGAGTATTTTTTTTTAATCAACCAGAGGGTTATAATTCCAGGAGGAACCCATTTACTTTCTGTTGTAATGTTTAGGTGTTGAAGGGGGGAACTTATAGTCAGTCAGCATTATCTCCTCTTTGGCCCTCTTCCCCTCCCATCATTTCCTCTCTGTTCTTCTCTCTCCCCTCCCCTAGTCTCTTTCCTTTCCCTCCGCTTCTTTATTTGCTACTTTCCCCTTTCCTTCTCTTCCCTCTGTCCTTCCTCCACCTCCCTCCTTTTTCTCTTTCTTCTCTTTCCTTCCCTCTCCTGGTCTTCTTTCTCCCCTCTCTCTCCTTTCCCCCTGTCTCCTGCCCGATTATCCCTCTCCTTTTCCTATCTCAATTCTACAATTATTTTTCAAACATCTGCTTTGTAAGCACTGTGCTAGGTCATAAAAAAATAAACCAAATGCCTCCAAAAGCTGACTCTGTGGGGGGAAAGAGGGGGAGATAAAACATATACGTAAATAATTATGTGGGAAATGGACGCGGGGGAGAACACTAACGACTGGGCTATAGAGAGAAGCTATCTCCTCCCCTTTCTCGATCCCGGGAGAGCACCTTCTGGTTGTCTGGGCTGAGATTTCAAAGGAACAACCTGGGAATTACGAGCCAAAAGGGATGTTCTCTGCCCGCGCTTGGCGGCTAGTGATTATTTAGCCGAAATCTGCAACGTCACCTTTCCCGCCTAGCCCATGTAGGGAAGAGCCCCCGACTTTGTGCCTGGAGGGCTTTGAGGTTACTAAAGCACCCGCCCGGGCTCCCGTGCCCCGAGACACAGAGCAGCCCGCGGGCCGATCCCGTGCAGCTTTTCTTTCTCTCTGCCGAGAAGGAAAAAGCCGAGGCGCTGGGCCTCGGAAAGTTTGCACTTCCCCAGGGTCACCCAGCTACAAGTCTCTCCACCGGGGAGCGGCGGGTCGCTCCCGGGTGGACCGCTTCCCACCGGGCACAGGCTGGGGGTTCCGACGGCTGGGCTCGGCAAGGGAGCTTAGCGCGGGGCTGTCCCCGAGGGCCAGGCTGGAGCTAGGGGGCTGCGGCTTCGTTTTCTCAGAGAACGGGCGAGCGAGCTGGCGAGCTGGCCGCTGCTGCAGCCCGAGAGCTAGCCCCGCGCACGCAGCCGGGAGGCGGGAAGGGGCAGGCCAGGTGCTAGCGAGCCGGCCCGGCGGGGCCGGTGACCTTGGCCGTGGCTCGCCCCTAAGATTCCCGGGCGAGGACCCTCGTGTGACGCAACCGACTCCGGCCCCACCGCATTGGCTCGGCCTCCCGGGCCACCCACAGCCTCGGCCCTGGCCCCAGGCTCTCGCTCTTTTTTCCATTCCCAACCCGGCCATTGTGTAGAATGAAAGGAGAGCACGGCTCTGAAAGAGCACGGGGAACCGTAAAGCACCCACAGAAGCAAAAGGGATTATGCTTCCCACCGCGCCATTCATCTTCCTGCTAACAGCTGAGACAGGCTTCTCCTTCACGTCTTCCCGCAAAGCCGCCCTCCCCACCACGGGGCGGGGGTGTGCCCTTTTCACCAGCAGCTTGCAGGCTTCGAGGATTGGGGAGAGGCGGCAATAGCAAAAGCAAATGCCCCCCCTCCCCCGACGCCAGCTCTGCCTTAAGCTGCCAGCTGAAAATGATACTCCTCTGCTGCCCACGGAGGACTTAGGTTCGCCGGCGGACACGGAGCTTCGGCATCTCTCCGCTACTGTAAAATGAAGCGTTCGGACTAGCTATCTTGTCGGGGCCTGCCCCCTTCCCACTTCCCCCCCCCCCCCAAACCCAGGGTCCCCACGCCAAGAACAGAGCTAAATCTCCCTGCATAGCCGCTAAACAGGGGCTAAGCGCCCGGGGGTGTGCAAGCTAGGGGGCCGAGGAAGAATTGCAGCCCTCGGAGCCGAGCCGGGCTTACCCACCTGCTGGGGCCTTTGGGAGCGGGTGGGCCTTTTCCGACATGGGGGAGGGAGCACTGGCCACTTTCCCGTTTGATTCTGACAAAAGACCTTTCCGACTATGAGTTAGGGATGGGGAGGATCGCTCCGGAAAGTTCTTTGAGATCTCTGAGGAGATCGGTGAACACACCAAACTGTGGGGCAAACAGTAAAATGCCTTCCGTAATACGCTAATAAATTGCAAGAATGGCCCCCCGGGGAAAGTAATCACTGGTTTTAGTAATTCTTTTTCTTTCTTTCTTTCTTTCTTTCTTTCTTTCTTTCTTTCTTTCTTTCTTTCTTTCTTTCTTTCTTTCTTTCTTTCTTTTTCTTTCTTTCTCTCTCTCTCTCTCTCTTTCTTTCTTTCCTTCTTTCCCCCCTTCTTTTTTCTCTCTTGTCATCCTTTTCTTTTGACTTTCTTTTCCTTTTTTCCTTGTTTTTTCTGTCTTTGCCTTTCTTTCCTTCTTCATTTTTCTTTTCTTTGCTTTCTTCTTTTTCTTTCCTCTGTTCTTTTTTCCTTTCTTTTTCTTTCTTTCCTTTTTCTTCCTTCCTCCTTTCCTTTTTTCTTCATTTTTCTTTTTTTTCCTTTCTTTTTTCTTTCTTTCATCTTCTTTTGTTTTTTTCCTTCTTTCTTCCTTTCTTTTTTCTCTTTCTTATAATCCTTTTCTTTTGACTTTCTTTTCCTTTTTTCCTTGTTTTTTCTGTCTTCACCTTTCTTCTTTCCTTCTTCCTTTTTCTTTTCTTTCCTTTCTTTGCTTCTTTCTTCTTTTTCTTCCCTCCATTCTTTTTTCTTTTTCTTCTTTCTTTCTTTTTCTTCCTTCCTCCTTTCCTTTTTTCTTAATTTTGCTTTTTTCTTCCTTTCTTTTTTCTTTCTTTTCCTTTCCTTCTTTCTTTTCCTTTCTTCCTTTCTTTTTTCCTTCCTACTTCATTTTTCTTTTCTTTCATCCGTCTTTTGTTTCTTTCTTTATTTTCCTTTCTTTCCTTCATTCATTTTCTTTTTTCTTTTCTTCTTTCTTCCTTCCTTTTTTCTCTTTCATCCTTTTTTCTTTGTTTTCCTTCTTTCTCTTTCTTCTTTCATCCTTTTCTTTTTCTTTCTTCTTTCTTTCCTTTTTTCTTTCTTCCTTTCTTTTTTCCTTCCTTCTTTTCTTTCTTCTTTTATCCTTTTCTTTAATCTTGCTTTATTTTCCATTCTTTCCTTCATTCTTTCTTTTTTCTTCTTCCTTTTTATTTTTTCTAAAGTTCTTTTTCTCTTTATTTCATTCTTTCTTCCTCTCTTTTCTTTCTTTGCCTTTCTTCCTTTCTTTTTCTTCCTTCCTTCTTCCTTCTTTTTTTTATTATTCCTTCCTTCCTTTCTTCTTTTTTCCTTCTTTTCTTTTTTCTTTCTTTCTTTGATCCTTTTCTTTTTTCTTTATTTTCCTTTCTTTCCTTAATTCTTTATTTTCCTTTCTTCTTTTTCTTTTCTTTTTTATACTTTCATTCTATTTTCTTTCTTTCCTTTCTTTTTTCTTTCTTTCATTCTTCTTTGGTCTTTTCTTTCTGTATTTTCCTTTCTTTCTTTTCCTTCCTTCTTTTTTCTTTCTTTCTGAAGTTCTTTCTTTTTCTTTCATCCTTTCATCCTTTTTCTTTTTTTATTTCCATCTCTTTCTCTTTTTTCTTTCCTTCTTCCTTTTTCTTCATTTCTTCCTTTTTTCTCTCCTTTCTTCCTTTTTATCCTTCTTTTCTTTCTTTTCCTTTTTTTCTTTTCTTCATTCTTTTTCTTTTTTCTTTCTCTCTCTTCCTTCCTTCTTTTTTCTTTCCTTTCTTTTTGCTTCCTTCCTTTCTTTCTCAAGTTTTCTTTCTTTGTTTTTTCTTTCATCCTTCCTTCCTTTTTCTTTCTTTCTTTTCCTTTGTTTCCTTCCTTTTTTCATCTTTTCTTTCTTTCATCCTTCCTGTTTTCTTTCCCTTTCTCTTTCCTTTTCTTTTTCCTTCTTTCTTCTCCTCTCTCTTCCTTCCTTTCTTTTGCTCTTTCTTTTTTTTTAAACAGGGATATTGTCTCTGACTTAGAGAAGTTTTTAGTTTTATTTTCCTGCTCCATCCCACCATAAGCCCAACCTGTAAACAGGTACAGGATGTACATGAGAACCAATGCCCTTGTAATCTGAGTACCTGGATTGATGTGATGGTTCTGCCATTTGCTAACTGGCTGACTCCCAGTCAACATTTTTTTCTCCTAAAAATGAGAGGATAAGGCTCTCTAAGGTCTCTTCCATTTCTAAAATATTAGAATTCTAATTGGTGGACAAGATGGCCTCCTTTGGGGACATTGAATGCTTTGGGAAGTGCTTCCCAGTGAGGAGACTATTAATAGAACCCTAGATATACTTTATCACAGCTTTTGGAAATTTGCTTTCGTAATAGACTTTAAAATAAATGTGTTCACCAAATATGGGACAGTCTTTGGGATCACAGGGACTGGAGGTATTGGTGGAACAGGCAAATGCATAATCAGGAAGTGATCTAGAACATATTCCAGAAACAGGGAAGAATAATGACAGCTTTGTTTAATCCCTGGAGATTATAAATACACAGGATAAGACATGGAATTCGGGACACTGATGATACTGTATCCATCAGAAACTAGATATTATTCAAAGGTCTGATGTATTGGGTAGGACCAATTTAAACAAGCTGCATTCAGATCTATAGTAAAGCAAAAAACAAACAAACACAAAGAAAAGAAAATATCTGAGCACAACATACTTTAGACAGGATGGTATAAAAGAAAAAAAGAATTCAACTGCAGAAGACTTAGTATCTAGAATGTCTCTATCAGCAACTAGCTGTGTGTTTTGGGATTTGTCACAATCTCTCTGAGTCCTTGTCTCTTTCTTTGTAGTATCACAGGATCAGTGATCAAAGGATAGAAGTTAGAGTCAGATTTCATTTCTTCACATGGAGAACTTATTTTTTTTTCATTTTATTAAAGCTTTTTATTTGCAAAACATATGTATGGGTAATATTGCAACATTGACCCTTGCAAAGCTTTCTGTTACAAATTCCCCCCCCCCATCCACCACCCCTCCCCTAGATGGCAGGAAGTCTACTACATGGTAATTATGTTAAAATACTTGACAAATTGAATATGTATATACATATTTTTACAGTTATCTTGCTGTGCAAGAAAAATTGGATCTACAAAAAAAAATCTGAGAAGGGAAACATAATGCAAGCAAACATCAATAGAGAGCATGAAAATGTTGTGTTGTGGTCCACATTCATATCACTCTCTCTGGGTGTATATGGCTTTCTTCTGTGAACAATTGGAACTGGTTTGAACTATTTCATTGTTGAAGAGAGCCACATCCTTCAGAATTGATCATCATATAGTATTGTTGTTGCTGTGTATAATGATCTCCTGGTTCTGCTCATTTTACTCAGCATCAGTTCATGCAAGTCTCTCCAGGCCTCTCTGAAATCATCCTGCTGGTCATTTCTTACAGAACAATAATATTCACATGGAGAACTTTTTAATAATTTGAATCCTCCAACAATGATCTAGGTTGCCATGATAAATACTGAGCTCTCTGTTATCAGAAGTGTTCAAGCAGAGGCTAGATGGCCACTTGTCTGGGATAGTGTAGAAAGATTCCTTCATGGCGTGGGAAGTTAGACTAGATAACTGAAAAATGTCTTTTTAAAATCTAAGATTCTATTCCTACCTCTTAAGGTGCCTTTTATTTCTGCTTCTATAATTCTCTTATAGTAGATAATAGAGATCTGCCACACTATGGTGTCAGTTTATATTGTCAGGATTCTCCTGTGTCAAAAATAGATTAGTTTAATGAACTTGGACAATAAGATTGGTGTTACTGTAAGTTTAAACTAGAAAGCCATCTCAAACTGAACTAAAATAATTCTGATAACTTTCTTTTCTTAGAACAACTTTGAGGTAAATATCAAGGCAAATATTACTAATGTCATTTTACAGATGAGGTAAGAGAGTTCAAGTAGCTTTCTTTTCATCATCCTTTTACTCATAAGTATCGGAGACAGATTTCAACACCCAGATCTCCTGACTCCAAGTGCCACAAACTGTAGCAAACTGACCCCTATTTGAGGCTGCCTCTCAATAGGGGTATACCTTTTCTTTCCACTTGTTGAGACCTTACCAGCATTTTTAAAGACAGAAATGTTAGATATTTTTTTGAGCAATTGGGAATTAAGTGGCTTGCCTAGGGTAACACAGCCAGTAAATGTTAGTTGTCTGAGGTCAAATTTGAACTTAGCTCCTCCCAACTTTAGGGCTGGTGTTTTATCTACTGCACCATCCTAGCTTCCCTTTCAGAAATGTAATTTAGAAAGACTTTGTTCCAGATGCCTTTCTTTGCTAAATCAAAGAAACATTTGCGGGCACACACCTGACATATAAAGGTTTATCAAAAGGGTAAACAATCCAAGATGAAGATTTCTGTGGTGAACAAAGAACATTTTCTTAGAAATTTGAGGTTATTGATATTTTTACCTTCTAGTCTTCCCTCCTCCTTTGGTCTTAAAAGGACTGGTAGACATAGTGGGTATGATAGGAAATGCATGGGATTGGTCAAGAGGGTTACAAAGATGCTGGAATAGCAGCTTGTTCTATACCAGTCTTCTTCAGGATGGGCCTATGCTAGTGGTAGGAGAAAGGGGAGTACAGAGAAGAATCTGTAGGGATTTGAGAAGACATTAAAATAGCAAATAGTAAAGGGGGGAAAGGAGGACTTTTAAATAGCACTTCCAGTGTCTGAAAATTGCATCTATGTAAAAAAAAAGCAATATTCCTATATTTCTCGGGATAACTTGAATCTCAGTGTATCATGCTTCCTCAGTTATAGAAGTCCTCAAGAAGTCCTCAAGTGATTGGCAGATGCTATGAAATTGATAATAATCATTATCCTGTAGGTAATGTGTAGATCTTACTTTTCCTATTCAGTATGAGATTATCTAATTTAATCAAAGGATATTAAAGTTGGAAGACTTATAGGATCATAGATTTAAAGCTATAAGGAACCTTAGAGCTCCAATCCCATCGAAGAGGAGGAGACTGGAGCCCAAGAGAGGATCAGTTATTTCAGTTAGGCTAGGAAGTAGGAGTGTCAGGTTTGGAACTCAGGTCTTGTCATTTCAAATCTTGGCTTCTTCCATGATACCATATTTGTTTTAACCTAATGGAAATTGGGAAACAAATCTGACACAAATGTTTCTATCTTGTCTTCTTTAAAATCTGTTCAAGCCCACTACATCCTTTCTGTTTGACCTTGGCCAAGTCACACAATGTTTCCATGCTTACATTTGTTCATTTGTGAAGTGGGAATGCTAATATTTCCATTACCTACATCACAAGGCAGTTGTAAAGATGCAATCTCCAGAACATGCAAATCCTTCACAATTGCCACTTTATTGAAAAATAAAGAAATAAGCATTTATTAAGCACCTACTGTGTGTCAGGCACTGCACTAAATGCCTTACCAATATGATGTTATTTGTTCCTCAAAATAATGCTGGGAAGTAGATGCTATTATTACCATTCCCATTTTGCAGATGAGAAAACAGAGGTTTTCAGGCAAACAGAAGTTAAGGGAATTGCTCGGGATCACAAAGCTAGTAAGTGTCTGAAGCTGTCTTCCGGACTTTTGGATCAATAGGAATATCTAGGTGATGTGTTCTCTCAACTGAGCCCCCTAAATGCTCCTGGTGATTCACTTTTACTGACTTGAGTTGCCTTTAGGATGGCAGGAAAATGAGTTTGGAAAAAATGAAAGCACCTGAGCCCCAATGAAGAAATTCTAAGAGAGAAAGAGGAAGAGAAGATCTGGAAGGTAGAAGAAAAGAAAGGGAGGATTTTGGTGAAAGAAAAAAGAAAGGTAGGGATAGAAGAAAAAAGGCAGGAGGAAGAAGAGGGGAGGTGGTAGTGGCGATGAGTGAGAAAAAAGAGGAAGGGGAGAGGGAGATGGAGGAGTAAATGAAGAGGTGGAGGGAAGGAGGAAGAGGAATAAGAAGAACAAGGAGATGATAGAAATAGGAGGGTCAGGGGAGGAGGAAGAAGAGGACCTGAAGAGGAGGGAAAAAACATAAAGAGGGAGCAGTCAGTGACCATTTTGAAGTGCCTACTATGTGCTAGGTGCTGAGTCCTGTGCTAAACTACAGGCTATAGGAGGAGAGGTTGAAAGAAGGTTGCTATAGGGGAAAAGAGGAGAGGGAAAAAGAAGGTGAGAGATTGAGAGAGAAGGCAAAGGACAGAAAGGATGAGTGCTAGGGAAGAAGCAGAAAGAGGGTGAAACTTGTGGGGGAAGTGAGGTGCAAGGACCAAGGGAGAAAGAAGAAGAGAGTTGGGGTCAAAATGGGAAGAAGAAAAAGGAGCAGGAAGAGGAGAGTTAGGAGGTTGACTGTAAGGTGGAAAGAGTAAAGAACCTTGGTGAAGGATGGGAGGAAAGATGGAGCAGAAGGCCAGGGAGCATACGGCTTAAGAGGAGGAAATTGAAGGAGAGTACAGTTGAGAAAACAGAGACTTGATGGACTCCATTCCCTCACCAGTCAAAACTGCAAGGAAGGCTCAGCAGATTTTATTGTGACCAATCCTTTCTCCTTTGCTAAGGGCAAGCTTCAGTCTGCCTCCTGCCCATCTACCTTCACTATGTGGAGATTCTGGAAAGCACTTTCCTTTCCTATAGGTTTTACAGAAAGCAGCTATTGTCAAAGCTCCTTTTCTTGAGGCAGAGATAGGGACAAAGAAACTGGATCCAATGTGGTCCAAAGTGGCCCAGCCCAAGGCCATCAAGAGGCCCAGCAAGATAGAGGCTAGGTGAAGAGAGAGCATGGAGGAGCAAGTCTGTCCCTGGATTTCTGCTTGTTTATCTTCTAGTTGCAAGGCTTATGTCAGGCCTTCATTCCTTTGGAAAGAGCTCATGCTGTGAGTTGAAAGGACTTCTTAGAGACTGTGCAATGAAATCGAGTCAGGGAGAAACCAAGTGACTTGTCCAAGGTCATACAGCTATCAAGTGACAGAGCTGGATATTAAATCCAGTTCTCATTTCAATTCCACTTGGTCTTTCCACTATACTGTACTGCCCGCTGTTGCTGGGACTGACTGGAAGCTGAACATTTTGCTCTCCTAGCTGGATCTTCTGTATTACAGGAAGTGGGGTTGTGGAGGTATAGAAGATTGGCTTAGCATAATGATTGAAGAGCTCTTGGGTTCTGTTCATTTTTTAGCTGAATAAAACTAGCCTTTTTCACAGAATGGTGCTGATGGTGGCAGCGGTGATAGTGGTGATGATGGTGATGGTGGTGGCAGTGGTGGCTGCCATGGCAAGGGAGATAAAGCCGGGAACAGGGGTAATAAACTTGAGGAAAAGGAATAGACTGATGGGAGTGAAAAGCCTGATTCTGAAGAGTCAGGTGTGGGGGAGGTGGCGGGACAGATGTTGGTGGTCAGAGAAAGGAATCCCAGCTGCCGGGAGCCCGAACATCATTTGTCCTTTTTCTCATTGCCTGGGGCCGTCCGAAGAACACTCCATAACTCCTGCTGAGTGGATGGATGCGTTTTCCACCCTTTAGGAAAACTCCCCTCGAGTCCCTTCTCCCTGCTCCCTGCTGAAGAAGGAGCTTTTGGGCTGGTTGTCTCCCTCTGTTTTGGGGAGGGACCCTCCTTCAGCCTTTGCCCGTTCTCGTGGCCGCTGTGCTTATCTCCCCCCACCCTGTTACCACAAATAGTTAACTGACCCCCAAGCTAAAGCTCGTTCAGATAGCTCCGGACTGGCGGCTCTTATTCACCTCCTGGGGACCGGAACCGGGGTGGGAGGCTAGGTGGGGGCCCCGTGAGAAGCCAGGGGCTAAGTGGTTTCCCGCGCCCCCCGCGCTGCCTCTTGCCGCGGTGGAGCTTGCCCAGGGTTACTGGTGCGCCCTGTGCGGACTGACGCCAGGATCCCGGCATCTCGGGCTGAGAGCTGCAAAGAACTAGAGACAGCGGACATCATCGGAGGACCAGGCGGTGCAAATGGCAAGAGCGGGCCGAGCGTGCGGGCGCGGGGGCCCGCTCCTGGGCTAGGCTAGGGAGCCATTTGGCCACGGGGGGTAGGGGGGTGGAATCCCGTCTGTGTCCCAGTGGAGGGGGCCGGCTTCTAACTCCCAGGCTTCATTCGAGAGCTCCACGGCACCCTTGCGCTCGCTGTGAGCGGAGGGGCATTCTCGGCGGCGCTGCCAGAAGATGCAAGCTCCCCTGTAGCCGCGAAACGTGTCGGCGGCCCCTCGCCCCCGCCAGCCCGGACTCGGGAGAAAGGTACGCCCTTCTGTTCTTGGGGGGATTGGCTTTTGCTCCAGTCCGGGCCCCAGCTCCCGTAGGTGACAGCAATGAAGGGAGCAAAGCGTGGGCATTTTCCTGAGCTGCTAAGTGTTTGGGACGGGCAGGCGGGGAGCTTCCGCAGCGGGAGTCCCTGCAGCTGAGCGTGCTGAGCCCGGCCTCCGAGACAAGCGCCTCCAATCTCCTTCTCTTCTCGTTTCATTCACAGCCTTGTTTGCAAACGTGGGGGAAGCATGCTTTGGTAGGTGTGACCGCCAGCCGGTTTTTTTTTTTTTTTTTTTTTTTTTTAAGGAAATAAAATTATGCCGTAAACCTGAACGGTTTTTTCTTTTGGAGAATCTGGCTTTAATAGATTCACTTACAGTTATGGATTTCCGATCTTCATTATTTAAACTGAACAAAATCGTTTCTCGGATGCTGTTGTCAAGGTCTGATATTAATGAAAATGATTTTTACAAAGACTGAAAATAGGTGTCGGAGGGGCAAAATGCCGTTTTACTAAATGAAATTGATGCTAAGATGGTCTGTGGCTAGGGTATGTGTGTGTGTGTGTGTGTGTGTGTGTGTGTGTGTGTGTGTGTGTGT
>JAJPUD010001171.1:234593-286471 GCA_023553655.1 Myrmecobius fasciatus | reverse complement strand
TGTGTGTGTGTGTGTGTGTGTGTGTGTGTGTGTGTGTGTGTGTGTGTAAAACAGAAGGATAATCTCACGCTCTTGAGTAACAGGTGGGATCGTGGAAGACAGCTATGGGCTAGGGAAGGGAGTGCATCATAGTAATAGGGAAAGAAAAATGCCAGAGCAGAGAAGGAGAAAAGAAAAGGTTTGATTGAGGAAAAAGCTAGCTTTAGCCTGCATCTTCCTGGAAGCTGTGAAGAGCCAAGTGCCTTCGGAAAGAAAAAAGCTGTTTCCCTTGGTGAGAAGCAGTCCATGGGTTTCTGTGGCAGGAATCTTCTGTTAAGTGAGATGAGGAAATGGAGCTGGGAAATCCTTGTTGGGTTTGGCATTTGCCAGAAGCTAAACCATCTCCCGGCTCACAGAACTGTGTCACTCATAGGACTTTTTATGTTCAGTGCTAAAAAATTATTTTAATGAAATGAATTCTGCTGTCAGCAAATTCAAGATGCTCAGTTACCTGGTTCAAATGGGGGGCGGGAATCATTATTAAAATAGAGATTTGAATTTGTGAGAGTCAGGAGCTTTCCAAATGAAGCAGGGAGAAATTTTACATTTTCCTTCAGTGACCTTCTGGCTTTAAACTATATCCATTTAACAGCCATTTATTAAGCCCCTCCTATGTGCAAAGGGTAGCTAGGTGATGAGGTGGAATAGAATCTTAGGCCTAGAGTCCGGAAGACCTGGGTTCTAATTTGACTTCAGACATTTCTTAGCCAAGTCACCTCACCCTGCTGGCCTCAGGTTCCTCATTTGTAAAATGAGCTGGAGAAAGAAATGGCAAACTATTCCAGTATCTTTGCCAAGAAAACCCCAAATAGGGTCACAAAGAATTGGATACGACTTTAACAGCTGAACAACAAAACTGTGTGCAAAGCACTCTGGCTCTATCCAAAAGCCCACTACACTAGTGCTGCTACTTGGGGGGGGGGGGGAAGACTCAATTCAGTGGGAAAAGAGAAAAAAGGCATTAGCTTTGAGGAGGGGATTAAATCCTAACTTCTGGTTAGCTCCCGGGCATCTACTATCACCTTATGCCGCCAAAACACTCAGCTATTTCTCCCATCCTATTCCCTCCCCTATTCTTCCTTGTCTCAGACCTCATCCCTCCCCAGGCCAATTCTTCCCCAATCTTCTCCCTCTTCTTAGTTTTAAATTATAGGAGCTGAATGATTTTTTCCAGTTTTTGATGAAATAAAAACATAGGAGGAAAGATGGGAGGAAGGAGAATTTTGGTAGTTTGTTCTTAATCCCTTTAATTTTAACACCCCCTCTTCTCTTCTCCTATTTTATATCTCCCTTCCCCTCAACATGAATTTTTTTTTCTATTTTTAAGGAAAGAAAAAGAAAGCCTCTTTGAGGATCTATTGCTGTCTTCTCACTTACTTCTCCTCCTAATCCCTTTCCCCATTCTTCTTTTTCTTCAGTCTATTCACCTTTTTCTCTTCTCCCTTTCTTCAGAGATCACAGAATCAGCTGGAATTTAGAGATTATCTGATCCAAGCCTTTATGTTTTAAAGATAAGGAAACTGAGAACCATGAGGGTGATTAACTCAATCCAGCTTTTTTTTTTTTTTAACCTAATGACATTTTGAAAAAGAAAATATTCCAATTTAGTTCCCCTTCTCCCTTTTTATTTGTCCCCATGTCACTACTTGGGAGCTGTGACTTTGGGCAACAGTGCAAGGACCTATTCTTCTCCCTCTCTTTTTTCCCTTCCCTCTCCACCCTTTGCATTTTAATCCCAGATTGTCTCTGCTGCCCCTCAGCTCTCCTAGCCTGTTCCTCACACTCATTCTTCTGCTCCAAGATACTCTCTTACAATCTATGTGTCAGTGTCAGAGCCAAACTTAAACCGAAATTTTTTGACGCACAATCTTTTCAACCCTCCAGTCTCCATAATTGACTCTCCTTCTTCTCTCCTTCATTCCTTCCCAACCCACCTCCGAATTTCTGCATTCCTCCCAAACCTCCCAATCATTCTCTCCCTTCTTCTTCTCCTCCTTCACTTCTTCCTCCTTAGGATCATAGTGTTTAAAGTTGGAGAAGAGATCCTACAGATCAAATGAGCTAATTAATGCTTTATAAATCTTCAAGTGCTGTATGATGCTATGTATTATTATTAGTCCAATGGCGTCAATTTACAGTTAAGAAACTGAATCAAATGACTCATCTGAGTGCACAGAGCTGTGAGTGTCAGACTTGAGACTTATTTCCTCTCTTCTCCAATTCTAGTTCTCCCTCTCTTGCCCCATATTGTCTGGGAAACAGATTGGATCCCTGATCACCAGATTCTAATTTTTTTTTTTATTTTTCTATGATCCATGGCCTGCTCATTCTCCTTCCCTTTTTTCTTCCCCTTGCTCTATACTCTCCAGTTTTCCAAATTCTTTCCATCCCTGCCCCCATCCCCTCCAGTCAATTAGCCAACAGGCATTTATTAAGTGTTTAGTACAGGTCAGCCATTGTGCTGAGGAATGGAGATAAAAAGAAAAGTAAAAATAGTCCCTTTCCTCAAGAAGTTCACATTGGTTTCCTTATTTTCTTTCTTTCCTCTCTCTCCACTCTCTTTTCTCCTTTATCCCTCCTTCCCTCACCATTTTTGTATTTGGAGTTGGAAGGGATCTTAGAGGTTATGGAGTCCAAGCCCCTCAGATATATCTGAGGAAACTGAGACTTAGAGAGCTGAAGTGATTTCTCTATGTGGCTAGTCCACAGCAGAGACAGCTCAAGCTCAGGTTTTCTGCCTTTAAATCCAGCATTCTCTCCATTTTACCATATGTTCAATTCCATCACGAATCGTTAGGTCCAGAAGAGACTTTAGAAGTTCTCCAGTTCAAAGATCTCATTTTACAGGGGAGGAAACAGAAAGTGAAGTAGACCTTTAAGATGTACAAGTTAGATATATGTATGTATGTGATCACTTTTCTCCTTTGAGTTGAGCCTCACAGAAACCCTGTAAGGTAGATGCTAAATTATTCATCCCATTTTACACATGAGGAAATTGAAGCAAAGAGAGATTCAATGACTTGCCCAGGCTCACACAGCTAGAACGTTTTTGGAGGCACGATTCCCACGGAAATTTTCATGACTTCTAACATTGCTATGCTCCTTAGATTCCCCAGCCGTCCCAGGGTCTTTCCTTCTTGACTCTGTCAGAATATCCCCCTCTTCATTTCTTATCATTCTGGTTTACCCATACACCTTTTCACTACCCTTAAAGCCAGACAATTGACTTGAGTTATTTTTCAGCTGGATTCTGCTAATGCATCACAGAAACCAGGGACAATGCAATGAGATGGAAGTCCGAAATAGGAGATTTTAGTCTGAACTCTGACCTTGACTTACAGAGTGACCTTGGACAACTCACTTTATCTCCCTGGGCCTCCATTTCCTCATCGTTTGAGAGAGGGGAGCTGGATGATTCCTAATGTCCCCTCTAGCTCTGATGATTTGTGACTGTGATTTAAGTGATTAGATTGCACCACTGAAGGTCAAGGAAACCTCATAGTCTTTTGCAAATTGTGGTAGTGTCAACCAATTTATGGATTTATCCTCTATTGTATTCATATGAGGACATAAAACAAGGCAGCCTAATTAATTATACCATGTCACATTTTCAGGAAGTGTATTTATTTGAAAATAATTCAATTAAACTTGGACATTGGTAGCTTATGTTTGTAATTAGTGTTTCACATTGTCTCTTTTGATGGATATATTAGCTTGGATATTTTCAAAATTCACTTTGTCATAAAATGTAGATGATCTGATTAGTCCTAATTATTTTGATTATGGGACTATTGACTTGGATACTTGTAGGGCTTTCTTTTTAATAAAGATACCACTAATATGCTCTTGCCAATCTGAGTCCTTTCTCCTCAGTGTTAAATGGCTTCTAAGGTGTAGCGCAAAAGAGCATTGGTTTTGGAATATGAGTCCCAGCTCCACCATATCTTTTGTTGTGTTACTTGAGGTGATATTGTCCCTCTCTGAGCTTCAGTTTCCTTCTTAAGAGGAGCTTGGATTAGATTATTTCTGCCATTCCATGATGTTTGATCCTGTATTTCTGTATTCATGTGACCCCTCCCCAAAGAGGTTCAGATTTGCAGTCTAGCCTCACTACAACTCTACCCATTGGTATTTCCCATAAGGCAGTTTGACTAGGCCACCTGCTGTTTCAGCACCCCTTAGATTTCTAGGGTGATCACGTGGGAATTAGGTCTCAGAGAAGCAGGATCATCTACTTTTCCTAAATCACTTTCTATAAAGCCCTTCCCAATCCCCAAGAGATTTAGCAAACTCATCTCAAAATAGAGACTAACTTTACAGGGGTGAAAATGCATCCCTAGCACTTTTTCTTTTGTCTTGTGGGTTCTAATGGGTTACAGCTGTGATGATCCAACACTTTCCAATAAATCCAGGCCCCCAAGCATGGAGAACAGATTAGGTTTCTGGCTATTGCAATTTCAAATGAGCAGTAAGATGGCTCTGTGTTTTCATGTGTAATCTTTATTGGTTCTGTGACTAAGAATGAAGGATGGCTACAATTTATAAATTTTTCCCAACACAGGAACCCACTACATATTCCCAAATACCACTTAGATATATCTCTGTTGCTGATGGCTGGAAGGAGATACTCTCAAGTAAGTGATTCTTTGGATCGAAGTTATACACTTGGAAAACTGCCTTAATACTGTCAGGCCCCAAGGCCGTCACTGGGCACAGAAATGCAATCATTTACTGATAGCCTGTGCCAAGGGTTGGCAAGTCATGCGTGTGTGTGCTGAGAACACAAAGTCTACTGCCATCAAGCGGCAGGAGGGAGCTTCCTTTCCTCAGGCCCTTTCTCCTTTTGTGATAAGGAAGTCCCTCCCCCTCTCCCCTTCTCTCAATAAGAGACTAGGAAAAAACCTTCCTCCCACTCTCCACCCCCCCCCCCGAGGGTCAACAATGACAATATTTGTTCACATGTCGGTTGCATTTTTTAAAATTAATTTTTCATTATTTATTGATTGATTTACTTTGCAGTTAACAAGATGCTTCCTCTTAAGTTTTACTGTGCCTGTTCACCACGACAGCCCAGAAGTAGGGAGTTTAGATATTAGGATCTCCTAATTAACTAGCCGCTAAGCCTCATTTCTCATTTTGATGGTCTAGCACAGTCATCTTGAGTGCACTAGCTAGGAGACCCTCTCCTGTATTTGGATGAGGTGTTAGAATATGTATCTGGTGGCTAGAAGAGGGGGTGAACCCGTGAAGTTACAAATCAGTAGGGGATCTGCCTCATGAAGGGGAGATCAGGCACCAAGAAAATCACAAATCCCAGCAAAAGAAGGAAAAAAGGACCCCCCACCCCCACACCATACAGAAAGCCCCTCAAAGAGAAACCGGCAGGTTTGACAACCAGACCCATAAAGAACCATCTTGTTTCTTCCCCCACATCGTTTGTCAGAGCCGCAAGGGTGTTTAAGTGTTGACCATATGGTTGCCTGTCTGCTCTAGTGCAGTTGTAGTGTGTTTTGCTGTATAACATCTGAAATAATCTACCCAAGTGTTTTATTTTCTTCATTTGCAAACATGTAAAGTGTAACTCTTCGTTTAAATAAAAAGTTAAATATATGCAGAGGCCATATTGCCTTTGGCTGGGTCTGAGAACTGAGTCCCTTTGCTGGGAGCTAATGGGGTTCTGTTCATAGCCCAAGGCAGAAAGAACATTCTAAAGTTGCACCCAACAGCTTCAGCCTTGCCTCTGGAGGAAAATCCTCTTCTAGCGCCCATCCTAGAATTTTCTTAGGCTAATGGTGGGCCCCAGTTGGCAAATAGAAAAACTGCCCTCTGTGGCTTCTGTGCTCCCCCCCCCCCCAAGCATCCTGAAGAAAGGGAGGGAACAGGAGTGGCTTTCATTCATTTCTGATCGGATTGCATGAGCCCTGGGGACCTGGCTGTGTGGGGCCGGCTGGGGGGGATTGCGTTCTTTGATTTTGTGATGGGACGCTGAACCCCTCTTTGGAAAGTAGCCCTGGCATTTACAGAACCCTGACAGGATCCCTAACCTTGTGAATTTGTTTTTTTTTTTTTAATTTTTTTATGAACTGCTCTCCAAATCCCAGTCTTACCCTTCCACACAACCCCCCACCCCCCAGTGCAGTGAGTTTCAAAGTGAACAATTAGTTTTTTTAAACCGATTGAGGACTAAAATTCAAAATCCAACCATTTTAATAATTGACCTGAG
Organism: Myrmecobius fasciatus; assembly: GCA_023553655.1. Taxonomy (NCBI): domain Eukaryota; kingdom Metazoa; phylum Chordata; class Mammalia; order Dasyuromorphia; family Myrmecobiidae; genus Myrmecobius; species Myrmecobius fasciatus. The sequence goes on along the minus strand of JAJPUD010001171.1, from coordinate 280,209 downwards.
CAGACATAATATGGGCCGGAGTCCCTGCTTACAGTAGCCCCAGCCTTTTAATGCCTTTCACATCCCCAAATGAATTACTTGACATGAATATGTGGGGACCAGGAGAGACTTTGGATCACTGGCTCTTCAACTGCCATCACCACAAGGGAGGGTTGCATCGGAGGCTTGGAATTAAGGAGAAAACAATTCCTTGTGAAATGTGGGCAAGTGGAGTCTTCTGCAGGGGTAGGAAGACTTTGCCTTATCTGTGCTATAGTTCTCCGGGTTCATACCTCCCACACGGGTAGCTGACATCCCAAATGCATCTAAATGAGAAATGCCACGTCTCGTCAATATCACTCCATAATGGTCTATGGGGCGGCCATTCCCAGCACGCTGATAGCTAATGTGATTGACATGCAGAAGGAGACAGACAGGCGGGCAGGCAGGAGGCAAGAGCCGGCACCGGGAGGTGCAAAGCCACCGAGGAATCTGTGGCAGGGAAGCCTGGCACACGCTACACTGCCCCAGTTTTAGGAAGAGATGCAGACACCACAAAAAGGACTAATTCAGTTGGTAAACTGATTAGTTGGGCTGCATTGATCCCGTTCAGAATAATTATAGGTTTAGATTAAGGGTTTTCCTTAGCATGTAATTCCCTGATTTCCAGCAGCCTGGAGGGAGGGAGGGAGGGATGAGGGAGAAAGGGAGGGAGAAAGGGAAAGAGGGAGTTAAGGGGGAGCATGGACCTGGAGCAGGAATGCTGCTGACGTGCACGAAGCTCATTAGCATTCCCATCACAAGAGCCTCTGGCAAACCCCTTTCGATCTTTCTGCTTTTCATTAAATCACTACCTGCTTTGTAGCCACCTAACACCCACAGTGAGGCTCCCCCATTTACATAGCGCCTTCCTGGGTGTCAGCCCCATACCAGGTATGCTGTGATCAGCTTCTGAGCCGGCTGCAATAAAACATTGTAGGTATTAGTTGTCACAAAAAACAAAAACAAAAACAGAAAATGCAAAACCAAAACCAAACCAACACAAACCATGAGAGATAAATTAGATACCCAAGTCCATTCTTGGTACCTCTTGTTCGGAAATGCTGCCTTTCTTGGCAACCTATCCATCCATCCCTCTACCTGTCTTGGATCTTTGGAAGTTACTTTTTTTTTTTTTTTTTTTTGCATTCCAGAAAAATGCTTTTTAGAATTGTAACGGTTCCCAAAGATACAAAGCACAGCTCACTTAAATACAGAAATCCTGTGGGGCAACTCCCCAGGCTGGGAGGCTGCCAAGAGGACTTTCCCTCTATGCAATTGACAATCACGTAATAAATACAATGGAATAGCGTCTTGTCTCTGGTGTTCCGGTTAACTAACAGCCAGTATTCCATGGCTTTTGAAGCTTTTTTTGTTATTGTAGGAAATTTCCATTTCTGCATTAGTAAAGAATATCATTCTCAGCTGGGCTTGCTTCTAAATAGAGGAGTTTTTAACCTGGGATCTGCCACCTTATATATATATATATATACACACACATATATATATATATGTATGTGTATATGTATGTGTATATATATACATATATATATATATATACTTGGAAAACTTCATTTCAATATTTATATATATGTGTGTGTATGTATATGTACATATATATAATTATATATATGCATGCATTTAAAACCATTATTCTGAGCAGGGGTCCATAAAATTCACTAGACTGACTGCCAAAAGAATTCATAACATTAAAAAAAAAACCTTAAGATAGTCCTTAAATCTAGAGTTTTCTAAAACCACTGAATTCCCTAGCCTAAAAGCCAGGACATGTTTCTTTAGATAAACACACAAGTTCTGCAGGGCTTAGACCATTCTCTTCAGGTTGCTGGAAAATCAGGTGACGTGGTCTTTTAGTTTTATTTTTGGTTAGGATTCTATCAGTGTATGGAACTTCAAGTATAGATTCTTCCTCTGCAAATGGTCAATGGTGGCTATACTTTTAGAGTTGTCTGAGACACTGAGAAGTTTGGTGACTTGGCCATGATCATAAAGCTAGAATTTGTCAATCCAGGTATTCTTGGGCTAGGAACCAGTATGTGTCAGAGGTGGGATTGGAACCCTTGTCTCTCTAATTCTAAAGTCAGACCTCTATCTACTGTTCCTAGTTCTCTCTCCTCTCTCCTGATCCTACCTACCAGTGGGAAAATACAAAACAAGAAAGAAGAACTTAGAGATTTGCAAAGTTGAAAAGAACTTTAAAGACCATCTCAGCTAGTCATGATTCCCCTCAATAGAATCAAGCCTCTGCCTGAACCCCTCCAGTGAAAAAGTTTCACTCCTCATAAGGCAGACAGCTTAATTGTTAGAACTTGTTCCTTTCATCTGTATTAACTTGTTTAGGCACCAGGTATTCTTTTCTGCATAGGACTAGGATTTATAGAGTTGGTTTGAAAGAGTTTATATGCTATGGCACTTTCCCTCCCTTCTTCTAATGACTCTACCTAGAGCAAAATGTTCTCAGATAAGCACCCTTGAAAACTTTTCAGACAGTTAAAGCTCTTTTGAAAGTTAAAATTCATGATCTCCTTTGTTCTTATGTCACTTTTAGAATAAGTGGGTTATTTTACAGATGGAAAAACTGAGGCACATATGTAAAACAGAGGTAGAAACAAAGGAAAGAAAGGTACTCCCCAAAGAATTTACTGTGATAACAGATACTATGGTTGCAAGCCTGGAGGCCTTCCCCTCCACCCAACTCCCTGCACTTATTCTCTGGCTCTTCTGTCTCTCCCTCTCTCTTTTTTTGCCCTCCATTCTTTGCTCTGTCTCTATGTCCTTTTTTCTCTTCTCTTCTCTTCTCTTCTCTTCTCTTCTCTTCTCTTCTCTTCTCTTCTCTTCTCTTCTCTTCTCTTCTCTTCTCTTCTCTTCTCTTCTCTCTCACACACACCACAACACACACACATACACACGACTGTTGAGTTGTCAGATGTGTGTGAATATGAACAATGGGTAAATGTATTGTGGGTGCACATAGAATGTTGCACCTTTTCCTCCATTTACTTGTTAATTTCATAAAATGAAGTTGCAAGGAAAATGACAATAAGCACATTTAATAATCCTTTTATAGAACATGTGGCTTAAGTAAAAGGCTGTGTGCAAGCAGGTCAATTTACATAACTCACCTGCTTTTGGTATGATATATACAAAGCTCTTTGTAAGGCTTTCACAAAATATATTCAAAACACAATCCACATCAAGCACTCAAATCTTTTTTTTTTTAAATTTTTTAAATCACTCAAATCTTAATGTAAGTATGTGTCACGGTCAAAAATTGGACATCAGCTTCTCAGAGGAGTCCAATAAATGTCAGCATCAAGCAAGAGACAAATGAAGAGCAGTGGGTTAATTGCAATGTTGTTGCAAGGAGACAGGAGTGAGATCTTGCACATAAGGACCTTCAAAATTATTTTGAAAGGAGGCACGGAAGGATAAAAGAACTCACAATCCAAGACAGGACTGTGAGTTAGCTGCAGAAGGGAGTACTTTTTGTAGGGGAAAAGGAGAATTTCCATTTGAGGTCCATTCCCTCTCACAAAGGTTCCCTCCTCAATCCCTTACCACTAGCTGGAACAATCTTCCGCTGCAGAAAGAACTGTGATTTGTAGCCTGGGTTCCGTCCTCTTCCAAAGATTTCAAAGGCCCTTCCAAAGAAGACAACAACATAGCAATTAGCTTTCTGATCTTGACTCATTTTTTATTTAGCTGCAGACATCAGTCCGCCATCCAACATTTCCTTTACTCAATGCTCAGACTTTTCCTGGTATGTGATCCCTTCTACTATGAGTGAGACTGAGACTTTATAGCCACTACCACCCCAGCAGCAGCAGCAGCAGCAACTAACATTTAAACAGCGATTTAAATTTGCAAGATATTTTACATATTTTATCTCATTTGACCCTGACAACAACTCTATGAGGTAGGTGTTATTATTACCCAGTTTAAGAAATCTGAGGATAATAATAGTTAAGTGACTAGTTCACATGTCTGACTCTGAATTTGAACTCAGATCTTTCTGATTTCAAGTCTATATCTAGCTTTTAAGGCTGTCTTCTAATCTTGTACAACCTTTCTCTAGCACTCTTTGGAATCTCTTTATTAGATGCTGAACACAGCCATCTTAAGAGTGCAATGGTAGTCTCAGGTGTACCATTTGCTATCAATTAAAACCCATTAAACCCCACCCAACTCAAACCCATCCTACTCCCAATCTCTTTATTTAACCAATGTCCTTTAAATAAGAAAAGCAAATCTCTCCTCTGTATCAGTGTTTCTGTGGGGAAGGTTTTGCCCTTTTCTAAAGATACTAGCAGGCCAGAGCTGTCACTTTGCTGCCTTCATGAGTCATAGGTGGTCCCCAGGCGGTCCTTTCTTCTTTCCCTATTCACTCTATCCCTCTCTTGCTCTCCCCCTCTTGCTCAGTCCCTAATAGATTTCTTTATGGGAATTTCCATTATGTCCTCCACTGCTCTCTCATTTCTCATAGACAGTGCAATTCAGTGGCGGTTTGTGCCACATGTTCCCCCCCCTCAACTCCCCCAGGTAGATTGTAAATGGAAAAGGGTGGGGTGAAACAGGAAAATATTCAGTAGTTTTGGAGGCCACTCAGAGAAATTCAGCCTCTAGCTCCAGTGTCCCTGAGGATAATAAGCATCTGTAAAAGCCTCCATACCCTGTCAGCAGTGTGTGCAGTCAGGAGTTCCTGGTTTTTTTTTTTTTTTCACCCTGCAGGTTGAATAGGATTTTCACATTATAGTATGTAAGCCGGTTAGTTAGGAAGAAAAAAAACCCAACCCCAAAATAAAAAACCCAGCACCCTGCTGAAGAAATGTTAAGGAACAAAGGGAGAAAAAAATGCAGATTGAAAAAAATAATTACGGTATAATTTTCCTTCCATAACTTAAATTCAGTGAAAGAGGAGATTAGAAAGCAAATGAAAGACAGGCTATGCCTCTGGTACTCAGAGTATTTTACAACCGTGAGCAATTTCCTACTGTCAGAAATGACACAAATGATATACATCCATTCAGTGTCCCATCTTGTTTCATAAATCCTTAAGATTTAATCAACGGACAACTTGAATTTCCTTTATAAAGGTATTTTCTAAATTGGGGTGGGGGGAAAGTAATTGCCTCTTAGGCAATAGTATAATCAGATGTTTCTGGCAACATTTCAGTGTTCTATTCACAGGTGTCAATACTGCCCAAGCATCCCCAATCCATGGGGGAGTCTAAAAGGAGAGGAATCTACTTATTTTGTGGCTAATGAAAGAAAGCAGATAATTTATGAAAATATTTGCTTGGAATTTAAGCTTATGGTAATAATTCCGGTGTTTAGGTTTTTTTTTCCTCTCGTTGGGTCAGAATATGTATACCTTTTAAACATACTTATTTTAAAAAGTTCTCTTTTAAAAGTTACCCCAAAATTTTTGTATAAACTGGCTGAACAAGATTCATTGTATTTGCTTTTTAGTGGCCTTGACCCCCCTCAGAAAGGCAGTATTTGCAAAAGAGTTGCTTTAAACTCTAAGCTTTCAGCAGACTCCATTTATTCTGGGAATAAAGATGTTCATTCTTGGAGGAAGTTCAAGCAGGAAGGAAGGCATGATGTGCCAGAACCAGGCTTCTGGCACTGAGTGAACACATGTCAACATCCAATCGGATTTTAACGTAAAAATGGGGGTTTGAATAAAGCACTTAATTGGCACCTAACTGGAAAGAACTACTTTTAAAAGACATCCTATTGCTCAGCCCCTTAATTTTCTTCATTATTTTGTATGAATGCCTAGCACTGTCCTTCTCTACACCTACCTTGTATTATAGCCAGACCAGATGTGCTATGTCCCAAAAGACATTATACTTGTCCATCCAAGCTAAGAATGTGCTGCTCTCAATGTTCACCCATCATTTCAAGGCCTAGTCAAAATGCCAACTTCCTCATACTCTCGCCATAGCCAGAAGGGGCTCTCCTTTCTCTCCTTCTGATCTCTATGGTGTTGGGTTTGTTCTTCTGGTCTGACATCTATCCTACTCTACTTTGTTTTATTTGTGTACTTGGTTTATATTCCTAATAGATCATGAACTCTAATGAAGGCAGGGACCACAGAGTCTAGATCAGGTTAAAACCTTCTACATAGAAGGTACCTGATAAATGCTTGTTGAAAAAAGAAATTTGTTGAATGTGTAGTTTTTTTTGGCACAAACATTCTAGTTAACAACTGCTGGAAATCATTTTAAAAATCATTTCCCCTTTTCTCTTTATCATCATTCATTCATTCATTTTTATGAATATCTTTGATTTCCCCCTGTCCCTTTAAAAGCCCTTCTCCTTGATATGTTGAAAGTCTTTCTGAAGAAATCAGATATTATGTGTAAAACTGTATAAAATGTATACAAGATAAAAAAAAGTACAGTTAGTGGCTAGGTTAAATTAAGTTAAAGGATTTTCATTTTCAAAATACATTGGCTACTTCAGGGTAAGAATTGGTTGACTTTCCCCCTGCATGCTTCTTGGCTGTTCTTTTACCGGTTAATTTGGACAATTCTTGGGATCACACTTAGTTTATCCCAACAGGCACATTGTTTGGTGGCAAATAAAATTACATTTACTGTTTTTCCTAACAGCTGCTTCTCCCACATGGGTGAACACCTTCTTAACTTAAACCATATGAAACAGCCTGATATAAAATGGTTGCTGCTGCCAGAAAGATCATTTGATGGGCAGAAGAATAACAAACTAGAAAACCTTTAGCATCTGATATTTTTTTTTTCTTGCAGAATGCTTAAAACCCAAAAGGTATCTTCCTGACTCCAGGCTCAACAGTCAGATTTTCAAGGAAATTGATGCATCATGGCTTGGGGGGATGTATAATCTTCCCCCACCTCCTGCAATTCAAATAATATGCAGAAGAGGGGAAGCTGGAAAAATCCTCTTTGCAGTGTTAAACACAGACCAATAATGGGCACTTAATTACTGGGCTGTTTAGACTCACATAGACAGAATGTGCCATGCTTGAGAAAACAGGTTTAATTTCATAGTAATATTCTCATGTCGGCTGTAGCCTTTTGACAGCAGATCCCAGAGGGTTCAAAGATCTCAGCAAATGTAAAGGATAGTTTGTTGGTTGGTGTCTCTTGTTAAGAAACAACTTGCATCCTATTCTCCTCTGTAATTGGAGTTAGATATATTCAAGTTGTTTTCTGAAGATTTCTCATCTCTCCTTCATCTTCTCCCCTTTTCCCCCATTGAATGTTTGAGAATGGTGGCAAAGAAACAGATGGATGGGAGGGAGGGGAATAAATAATGCAAGGGGCACCTATTATAATTTTAAAACAAAGCTTTGCTTAACCAAAAATCTCAATGCACCAGAATTATTTTTTCCCCCTGCACTTGACTTTTATCAGAAAGAGGAGAGTCACAAGAACAGAAGCTGATATGAAAGATTTGGTGTAGGGTCAGTAGTCCACCAGCTCCAGTTTCTCTGCTATCTGCGCCCCAAGTCACACACTGCAAAAATCCTGCCCCTGGACCCCCCTGCAAAGTCACCAAAGAAAGATTCAGTGATGGTCCTTAGAGCATACTTACTAAGGTAGGGAAGCAGACTCAGACATTTTAGAAAGATCTTCAGCAGCAAAGGCATCTGGAAATCTGGGGTTAACCCTTCATTCACCAGAAAATCTGAATAAACAAGGCCTCCCTTGTTTCATTCCCTAAGCATTTTTATTAGTCAGGCTTTCCTGGGAATGTATCACAGAGTATGCACATTATAAAATAATGGTTCCTATTGACCAAACTGTCTATATTCTCAACTACTTTGCTGTTTTGATGCTTCTATGATTTTACCAATGTCACTAGTGCATCTTCATCATTGCAGATAGGCACCTCTTTTTTACATTAGTAGATGGTCTTTGAGAGTTGTGGCTGACAAACTCATTACTCTGCAGCCCGTCCAGTGATGAGCCTCTCTGAATTGAGCTAGGCTGCTCATCGGATGCCAGCTGTACAGTTTGGTGAGGGAATAAACGTGCAGGATTAGAGGATCTCTGAAGTCCCTTTCAGCTAATCGAGGCTCCTATGATGGTATTATGAAGAATTATAATAGAAAACATCATTTCTCCTTTCCCTCCAGCCACTGATTTCAATAGGTCTGAAGGGAAAAGGCAAAATTCACTACCATGATGATATGTTTATCATTTGTGGGAAATGTCAGCTTCGTTTATTTTTTAAGGAGAAAACAATTCTGCATCTTTGGTGCATCTTCAACGTTGACAGAATTTCAGTGACTCAGTCTCAGAATTTGAGAGCTGGAGGGACTCCTAGCATTCCAGTGTGTGTTAGAGACAGAGCTAGAAAGGGAAGTTTCATCTCAAGGGCAGGAGTTAATGCTTTCTTTGGTCAGTAGTATGCCTATAACCTATTGGGAAAATTCAGGTTTTAATGGGTAGTTCATTAATTGATGGAAATGCCACCTTACACTGGTGATGTCGCCTCCTCCTGTCTTGGGCATACAGTAGGCACTGGCTGAGTGTTATTGACTGGCTGATGAGTGATGACAGATTTTTTTTTCTTTATCATCACAAGTACGGGAAAGGTTTGGAATAAGGGACCTTTGACATGCCGGACACACATGGCAACCGCCGCCCTCACAGAAACAAATCGTGCTGTTGAAAAGGTCAGGATGATCTGCATGCAAAACCCCAGCTCTCCCTTTTCAGAGTGGAAATTTATGCATCATTTCTCATCAGTGAGTCAATCAAGGGGGGCAGGCGTTTCTAGCGAACACTGAGGCCTTGGGGGCTTTCTGGACCTTTTTTTCCGTCTTGATTTTATAGTTCTTTGCGCCCCCACAGTAATTAGTCCTTTTGAAAGATCTGGTTTTGTTCGCCCAGGTTGGATGCTCAGAAGGATTTTCCCCTCTGGAAGCAAAGAAGTTTGTATTTTTTCCTCTGTTTTTAGGCAGCTTCTGGGCTCTAGCTTTTCAAGGCCTTCCGATCTGATAGACTTAGGCCAGCTAGCAGAAGAGGCAGGAGGCTGGCAGCCCAAACTCAGACTCTGCCAGAGCTAAAGGAACCAGAGCAGAAGGGGGACTGGCCCTGCCTACTTTGCCACACACTTCTGCTTCCGGGTTCTCAAAGCCTTTAAGCCTGGGAATAATATTTGAACTCCTGCAACAAAACTGGGGTGCGGGAGAAAAAAGAGGCTGAAGGGCAGGGGCCAAGTTTGGGGGCCACTTGTATTTAACGATTTGACACAAAAGATCTCTTCTTTTAAGTCAGGAAAACATTCTACACTTGGAAGAGAAATTGAAAAGGGAAACTATCCATTTCAGTCCTTTGCTGGGATGAGGGCCTCCGATCCCTGTGGGGGGGTGGGGGACAAGAGGTGGGGAAGGCTGGCAGGAGGGGAGGGGAGGGAAAGGTAGGCAGCTGCAGGTGCTGGATTCTGGGGCTGCTGGGTGGGGTGGAGCTCCCGGATTATCCCTGCAGTTGATTCAAAAGAGAAAACCGTAGAACTGACCGTGGTAATATTTACATAAAGTATCAAGGAGATGTCTGGAAGGTCTAAGGCAAAGGAGGAGGCCAGAGAGAGGAGATTCTAGGCTTTGGGCTTTTCTCTTGGCTTTCCAGGTGGAGGGAGGCAGCTAATATATTCGAAGTTTGGAGCTCCGTAGAGGACTGACTCATCCTGTTGTTTTTCCACTCGGAGAGCGGAATGGGAAGGGGAAGGAGGAATGGGAGGGGGGAAGGACGGAGAGGGGGAGGCAGGGAGGAGGCGGAGAGCCTGAGGGAGGATTGGAGGAGACTACTTTCTCTTTTTTTCCTCTCTCATAAATGAATATTATGTCTAAGCCTTAGGCAGATGTGCCCATTGAACCTCCCTTGGATTTCTGGTCAGACTTGCCATACATTATCAGTGTAGGTAGGTAAGGGTTTTAATTTATTTAAATTTAATCCAGTAGATTTCAGGCAGCAACAGATTGCAGCAGCAGCCTTGTCACATCACAAACGACGGAGCAGTTTATCTCAGAATGGAGTAATGACAGCCATCAGCCAGTTGATCAGCCTCCTGTACATGGGGTTATCTAGGTGGGAAGTTTGTTCTGCAATGCTGATTTGTAGCTGTCATTAGTGTATCAGCTTCCCTCAGATCAATTATTTTTAAGAGCATAAAATTTTCCTATATTTGTTCTTTCTCCAAAATTTCAGCACAGCAATATGTCAAAAATTCCCAATGACCGATTCTTCAGGTTTTTAATTCTGGGTTGTGATCTTTATAAAACAGCTAAATAGGTTACACTAGTATGGAGGAGTAACATCCAGGGAAAAAAAGACACATTACATCTCAGTGATTTGCAAGACAATGTAAATAATCGCCTTTAGGTTCTCCTTGCCTAGAAAATAAGGTTTTGAGGGAGGTTTTGTTGTTGTTTGTTTGTTTTGGGATGAAGAGAAAAGAAGGAATTCAATCCAAAGAGGGGAAATTAGAAGAGGAAACATCTACATGAAATTTACCTTACATCTAGGGCATATTTCCTCTTTGAATTTTACAAATGTATTTTACTGATGCTTTTCTGTTTTAGATCGCAATCATTTCTGGATTCAGCCTTCATTTTATTTTTTTTCCTTTAAGGTACATTATTTAATGCTCTTAAAAAAAAAAAAAAACCAACACATCCCAGTCACTTCCAAATGATAAACCTTTTCCCCAGCAGATCAGTGCATTGGATATGTGTGATCAATTCCTCCTTCCATACCTTTAGCTCCCTCTTCTCAGCTGAGAGGTGGAAAACATGCTTCACCAACAGTCCTTGGAAATCACAGCACTCCAATGATCAGATAAACCCTCCCTTGTCACACTAACAGCACCAATTTAACAAAAACACTAGAGATCTGATAATATAGACTATATTTTGCCCTAGTAGTCCCCAGTGTCTCTATGATGAGAAGGAAGCTATGCTTTATTATCTATTCTCTGAAAACACTATTGATTTTATTTTTAAGTACTTTAAAGTTTTAATTATTATTACTTTTAAATTGAAAGAAGTTTCTTTTTAGTGATCTTTTTATTTCCATTGTCCCTCTGTGATTTTTAAAAATAATTATTTATTGATAATTTTTTGCCTTTACATTACCTGAATTTTCTCCTGCTTTCTTCCCTCATGCTTTTTCATGAATCCTTTATTACATCTCAATTGGAGAAACCTCATTATCATTGTATTGAGGAATGATGAACCTTGGTTACAGTCAGAATTAACCTTTACTGATAGGTAGAAACTGGGAAGATCCTCTTCCATCCCATAATACATCTTCCCCTCATGGTTTCGCAAAAGACCTGAAACGTAGCTCCTTTTATCTTAAAGCTTTGAGATCTATTAAAAACATAAATGCCTTTAAGAAAGATTACATTGGAGTTATTAACAACCATTTTCATTCTCTTATGAAGGAGTTTCATCTTTACCCCAAGGCAGGATAAATTGACTTGTGTTTATTTTCTAGTGGAGGCAATTGCAGCTTGGGGCTAAAGTGAGGGAGTGTGAGACCAATTGAAAAAACTGGTGGTAGACACAAGATCAGGACTTCCAAATTCCATGGTTGTCGCTCTGTTTTGAAGTCATCTGCTGTTCCCCTGGGATCATTTTCAGCCATTAGTCTTCCTCTTGAAGAAACTTCCTAAGGATATTTGCTCTAGCTCTTTATTCAAACTTTTCAGTAGCTTCAGTGCAGAAACCCAGGTATCATTATGAATTCAGAGTGATTTACCTAGCCCGAGGCCCTACTCTGATGCCTAAAATACCCATTTAATCCTTTGGGTTATTGCATTATCTCCACAGACTCAGTTCCATGTAAATGTGTTTCCTGGGAGGGCCAACAATTTAAACCCTCTATCATCTCAGGGTTCTGAGGGAATATGATACAAGATGAAGATCAGATTAGGAAGTTTCATGGAAGAATTGATGAGGGTGCACAGAGGACAGGCTTTGAGTAGGAGCTCTTGTAACCAAGAAACATTGTAATAAAACTAGGTAGGGGTGCTAAAAGGGAAGGTGGCAGATACTGAAAACATTCTTCATTGGCTATGTGTGAAGGGTAGATAATGTTTGTTGTCCCTTTCAGCTAAGGGGACTCTTATTGGAACATGTCCTAAGACACGTCCAAAGGATATCCAGTCCTCCTGGATTCTTCTCTCACAGCAAACCCTTGATTTGGGAACCTCCATTTTCCTCAGGTAGCTGTCATCTTCCCCATCACCCCTTTCCAATTGTTATTCTTGGATCCAACATTTTCTTTGTTAACCCTGACATTGGCTAAGCCTTGCTTTGGGATTATTGGGCTCCTTCTTGGTCTCCCTGGATCGTTGTTTCATCAATTCTCTTCTCTCTTATTGATTTCCAATCTCTTCCTTTTCATTGGTTTCTTCCTTTTCTGAAGGAAACAAGCTCAGGCTCAAGCTTCAGCCTTACAGAACTTTTTCTCCATCCTTATTCCTTTAAAACAGGCAGGCTCTCTCTCTCCTCCTTTTCTCTTCTAAATTCCTTGGAATATTAAACCTACATTTATTGCCTCTATTTTCTCAATATCTACTTTTTGACACCTGGAAGTCTGGATTATTCCCTTGCCACATTACTGAACTGCCCTCTGGAATTTTCTTTTTGACTCCATTGGCATTTCATTGGCCTCTTCTTAGTCTCTTCTTAGCTTAGATTAGGATTTTATAGCCATAATGGACCTTACAGACCAACTCTTCCAAACTCATCATTCTACAGATGAAGAAATTGAGGCTAAGAGAGGTTGAGGCACTTGTGCGAGCCAGGGTTTAAGCCAGTTCCTCTGAGTTGAATTGCAGTATACTGTATTGTCTCTTAGCCTCTTCAGTACTTCTGAAGTGAACAGGTTATTTGGATACCCAGAATGGATGGAAAGGGCAAAGATCGAGATTTCAGGGAGTTATATTTGAAGTGGAAAAGACAAGCTTGTATTAATGGATGCCCGTGGTACTTCAATTTCAAAACTATTTGACATATACCAAAGGCCTCTAAAAAAAGACTGGAAATCTCTACATAGTACATTGCACATTTCCGGTCCCAGGGTTATTTTGTATAATAGAATTATCCATGGAGTTCTTTCTTATGCTGCTTATTATATAAAACTGAATCCATGTCATTCCTAGGTTCCCCATAATCTTAAGACTTCCAGTAGCTCAGTGGTCACAAGTTGTGCTATAGATTTAGTGGATTAAGTTCCCCAGTTAATTCTCCAATCATTTCCACAACAGGTCAAGTTCCTTAGTGAAGATTTGTGCTTCTGCAATCATGAACCCTTATGATTAATGAAGATCATTGACCCATTAATCAGTGAGTCAATCACCAGGTTTATTGTGCACCCTGGCTACATCAAGTCTCTCAATAAGTGGTAGGGGTGAAGGTTGGGGGGAGATGCCAAGAAGTGTTTACTTCCAGGGATCTCTGAGCCTGTCTCTATACCTTTAGACTTTTAATGGCTTAGAGAAGTTAAAAAACACATTTTTGTTCATGATTCATTGAGCCTAGATGCTCCCACTTATTACTAAGAGATAACTACTGAAACATGAACAAGTCTTCTAGTTGATGAATGGTGTTGTTTTAAGGGAGATTCTAATGACATACACCCTACTTAAATGATTACTTCAGGTCAGAAACTAAAGTACAGTTTCCCTGTGGTTGAAAATAAGGTGTTTTGGTTAGACTATGTGCCTAATGAGTTAATCATTTATTCCACATATAAATGACTAATTCCTCCCCTTCCCCCCCCCAAAAAAAAAGTTAAACTAGTTTCCTTCTGTGTAAAATGAGAGTTTTGGATTGGATCAGACATTTCCTTAATAATCCTATGTATTTTCTTTTATTCATTCGAAACGTTATTCTGAGAAGGTTCCCATAGGCTTAGCCAGACTAACTGCCCAAGGATCTGTGGCACAAGATAGAACCTTTGTACTACATGTTAGCTAAAGACCTTCCAATTCTGGGATTTGATGCTATTCTGTGAGGGGAACCCACCTTCTAGGTTACTAGCTTGCAAAAACAGGCACAGTCAGAGGCTTTTGTCTGATTTTTAACAGAGAAAAGTGTAGCATAAGTATCCAAATTAAGGATGACATGAGGTTGTTTTTTTTTGTTTGTTTGTTTTGGGTTTTTTTGGGGGGGGGGAATCTGGGAAGAAGCAGCATAGTAGCTCCTAGTAAATATTTGAGAGTCATGATTAGATTTATGTCATAGAATTCTAAGAATGGAACTACAACTAATGTGCCAAAGTTATGAATAGGGAGATTTTGATTCCTTAAGAATTTCTACAAAGTTTCAACTGTCCAGACATATGATGGACTTCCTCATGAAATAATGAGCAACCTGTCCACAGGCTTAAATTTCCACATCTTCCCATGGGTTCAGTGTTATTCATTAGGCCCAAGTGTTTGCTCTGTGATCTTTGCTGCTTCTGTCCTTGAATTTCATTTGGGAGACTGGCAGCCAAGTGGGAAGAGCCTGTTGTTCTATTTCTAGGGATTTAAAAACTTGTGTATGTTATACTGATAGGGAAATGATCAGTAGATGATTGCTTCTCAGATAGACAAACTAATGTCATTTACTTATTAATAACCTGAAATTGACCACTAAATGAAAGAAGCTCATTTCAAAAATATTATGAAAAGAAGGATTTTCTATAGTTTGCATCAATTATTTGGGCTGAGATTGACATGGTAAAAAAATGGGAAAATAATCATCTGTTTGCACAAAATCCAAACTCCTGTTTGTTTCTGTTAGTCTGGAGTAGTGGTATCACACATAGATAAAAATGGGAGCAACTAAACCTTATATAGGGATCCTTGCAGGATTATATTAACTTAGAAAACCACATATTAACATTATCCATGTTCTATTGCATTTCATCTTGTTAAATATTTCCCAATTACCTTTTAATTTGGATCAGACAGTACAAGGGAAGGCAGCTCTTCATGGCTCTAGAATTGGGAGTGCCCTCAGGGGCTGTCTAGTTCCCCCTATCATTTTAGAGATGAGGAGATAAAGACCCGGGGTAGGTAACCTGGCCAAGATCACATAAGTAGGCTGGATTTGAAGCAAGCTTCTCTGACTCCAGTCCAGCACTTATGACACGGTACCTCATTGCCTCGCGATATTTGGTTTATATACTTACAATATTTTCTGCCTCTCACTTGTGTACCAGGTAGACTTTATTTACACATCATACCTTTCATGACATACATTCAGAGGAAAATATTTAAATATTGAAAATGATTTGGGCAGTCAAATCATATTCAAAGGAGCTCCAGTCATTCAGGGCTTACTTGGGGCTGCAGCAGCCACTCCCAGCATGTTTCCTCCAGCACCATTTGCTCATTAGTGCTATAAAAATGCACCAGAGGACCATTTGGAGCAGCTCTGTGGCTTTCCTCTTTTGCACATTCTTGCCTCTGAACACAAAACTACAATTCATGAAAGCTACAGCAAACCCTCCCTGATTTGGGAGCTAAGGTGAAGGGGGGGTGGTAGTGGTGGGAAATCATAACAAAAGATAGGCTGTAAATCTTCACTTCTGTACAGTCCTTTTGCCTGTACTTTTAAAAGCCTTGTTATAAGCCTGGATGTCAGAAAATCGAAGAGATACCATACCCACTAAGGAGGGATTTAATCAGAGCCCTGGCAAGCTAAGCTATAAGCTTAACATCACAGGTAGGGATTTGCCTTTTAGGGGGAGGGGGGAGTAAATATTTGAAAGAAGTTAGTGTTTTCTTACCCCCCTCCTCCCAACACTTCTTGTTTTTGTTTGACATTCTCTTTTTCAGCCTTTCCTAGTAATAGTCTAAGTCTTATATGTTTATTCTAGACCACTATATAATTCAAAAAAAAGTAGGCCAGGGAAACTCAAACATCCTCTGAACTAATCTGGAGAGAATAAGCTTTCTCAAACTGGTTTCTATTTCTAAAATGGCTTTTGTGTATGTTTTGTGAATCAAGGAGGTATAGCAATCTGGGTCTTTTACCTGGTCTGGAGAGGCAGTGACATGTTTAAATAGTAGGCAGAAATAGGGGTAGGTCAGAAGGGGGGGGGGAGAGAGACAGACAGACAGACAGACAGATAGACAAGACATACAGTGAGAGACAGACAGCGAGAGACAACCAGAGTGACCCAAAGATAATCTGTATCATCTCAACAGGCACCATGACTTAGTAGATATGTTGGATTTGGGTTAAGAAGATCTGAGTTCAAATCTTGCCTCTGTTGTTGGCTGTTTGACTTTTTGAGAGTCAATTAACTGTTCTTTGCCTCCTTTTCCCACTTTAAGATGAGAGGGTTGGATTTAATGGCCTCCATCTCTAAGTCTGTAGACCTTTGATGTGCCAAGGGCTGAGGAGGATAGATATGCCTTGATGACTCCACTGTTCAATGGTAAACTGGGAGCAAATTTGCTTAATGGTTTGACATAAAAAAAAGAAAACCAGACCCAAACATGCGGGCTTTCACCCAAAGGATGAGAGCATAACCATATAAGAATTGGCAACAAGATAAATCTGCAGACCCCCAGCAGATAGGGAATGCCAGTCAAAGGCATATTCCTCATTCCACTTAGCCCTCTCTGAGTACCATCCCTTGGCTATCTGTGGGCTCTGTCCCTTGTTCTTTGAGCACAGATGAAATGGCCTAGAGATATTGCATTATGAAGCAGTTAATCAAATGTAGATTATGAGAATGATCAGCTGGGCCTCCTCATTCAAAGTCCTTAGAGCCAAGGCAGAGGAAACCTGTTTGGGAAATAGTTGATGTATGCATCATCAATTTCTTGTTAATACCCACCATTTGGAACAATTCAGGTCAGGCTGGGAACTTGAAAGTGGCATTGTTAAGTACATTTCCAACACTTGGAAAGTGTTAATCCTGGATTAATGATTTCTGGAGTTTTAGATCCTCAGCTGAATCCCAGTGAATCGCTTGGACTAGGGGCAATACCACAAACCATCCTATTGACTTTTGGTTTTCTAGCTGTTTAATAATACAAGCATTCAGTATATTAGAATCTTTTCAGAACAACTTCTTTGCCATAATTCTCATTCCCCAAAAATGTTCATCCTAGTAGGCATGGATGATATTGTATCCTGGCCAGACAAATCTTTGTGAGCAGTTTCTGGGGGTGCTTTTTCCCCCTCTATGGTCCTAGAGTATTAGAGAATGTTAGAGTGAGTAATCTGGAGATCATTTAGTCTTACCCTTCATTTAACAGAGGAGGAACCTATGGGCCCAGAGTTGGGGATTGAAGTTTTAAAATTTAGTATTCATTTCTGAATTCTCTCTCTCCTACTTCTCATCCTTCACTCCCAAGTCCCTATCAAGAAAATAAGAAAAATATAACCCATACAAACATATTTATTCAAGCAAAATAAATGGGGAATTGACTTTTATAGTAACTAGATATGTGCAAGATTTAACTCTAGAGACAGGTTGCTTGTTTCCCAATCCAGCAAGCTTTCTACTATCTCACACTTCTCCTTGTCCTCTATTTTTATTTTGTTCTAATTGGAAAGTCATTTAAAAACTCCATGGGGGCAGGAAGACAAGGTACTTTTTTCTAGGCACAGGTTTGGGGGGTTTTCTATTAGTAAATTTTCAACCCCAATATAAAGGCTATTTGTAAAGAGAAAGCAGCAGGGCTAATGATGTGAGCTACTGCCCTGTCACAAAGCAAATCAAGCAGATTTCCATTGATGGATGACTAAAGAATAGAGAAGCTTTCAAACCCAAAGCCTCCTTAATCTCTGAACAGGAGAAGACGTCATCACCCAGCAGACTGACCTTTGAAACTAGAGGGAAGGTAGTGAATGGAACCATTTTATCATGCTTCATCACTGGTGCCTGAAGAAAAGGATTAGATGAAATGTAGTCAATTCCTAAATCTTCCTGTCCTGCATTTCATATTCCACATGCTGCAGTTGAAGAAGTTAAGGAAAATTCTACATTGAAATTAATACAATGGTACCTTAAGAAGCCTTGGAGTTAAGTTGGGACCAAAAAGGCAAAACATATTGGGACAAAACTCATGTGGCCTACAAGAGACAAATTCATTACTCCATTCCCTTCCTATTAAACTAGTAGATCGAAATTCTTTTCTAAATCTCGAGATTTCTTACCATAAAATAAGCTGACACATTTCTGATCAGGAATTAAATTTAAATTTTATTATTAAAAAATTAATGTGCCACCCATGTGTTGGATATATTCAATTAAGCCTCCTGCTGTTAAAATTGAACAACCTGCCAAGAATAAAGTAAGGTGATGCTTCAGAGCTCTTCCAGATTATAGGACTTCTTTGTAGAATTCTTCCCCTCCTTTCAGCTCTTGTTATATGTCCTTGTGTTGAAAAGAAAGAAGGATTGAAGGAGGTGCCTTCTAGAGATGTTTGTGGTTGCTACTAGGGAATTTTAGTGTGGAGGCTTAGGATTTGTTCTTTGTAAGAGGTGGACACATTTAATAAAGTTTTTTATCAGACCTATAAAAATGAGAAAAATACAGGTTATTTTCTTTTTAAAAATGTATAATGGGAGTAGGAAGAAAAGCCTCAACTAGACACAGAGGCCTGCCTTATATCTTTAATGCAGAGACACCCCCCTCTCCTCCCCGAAGACAAAGACAAAAGTTCTTGCAGTTCAAATAGAGTGGTCATCTATTGAAAAGCCCCATGGAGGGTGATTTCTTTCCCAAATCTTCAGAAAGGCCACCAACTCTACTGGTCCTAGATTAAGGTGGGATTGCTAATAGTGGAAGTGGATTTGGGGCCTTTACTTCCTCAATGAGCAGCAGTAGCCTTTCTCTAACTACTGCTCCTTCATGGTCAGAGAGTAAGTTCTCATGATTGTGGATGAAGGCCAGTGGAAGACCAAGAGGAGCTAGGTAGCTGTGATCCCTACCCACCAAAGGAATAAGGGTCCCAAAGATTTAAAAAAAAAAAAGGAATCAGTGCTCTTGCCTGTTCAGCAGTTGATCAGTTTCTTCAGGAAGGTCTCAAGCTGCTCTTCATTCTTGAGCCCTACAAACTTGTCCACCACATCTCCATTCTTGATGGCTAGCACTGTTGGCACCGCAGATACATCAAAGGCAATGGCGAGGTCCGTATTTTCATCAATGTCCACTTTAGCCATCATTACCTTGCCTTCCTGCCTGGCTACCACCTTTTCCAGTCGTGGTCCCAGGATTTTGCAGGGGGCACACCACTGGGCATGGAAATCTACCACTACTGGGATGGTGCTATTGAGCACCTTTTCCTGAAAATCCGGCCCATCCCAGATGTTGAATGTAATCTTATAAATGTGGGAATTGTGTAAGAGCCGGGTGAGGTTTAGGGCCGGAGTGCCGGAGCTCTTGGGGGTAGCCTGCGGGACTCCAGCACTAGGGAGAGCCCAACAGCGCATAGGCAGCTTCCTGGCCATGATAGAAGCCAAGGATCTGGTTAGAAACAGGCGCTGAGCCATGAACCCGAATCTGCACTAATGTTAGGGGATAAAGGGGAAGGAGTCAGCGAGTGCCGGCAATGGGACAGGTGAGGCTAGACCGCCTCAGAAATATGCAGACTAAGCCACGTTTGTGTACCTGCCTCTGTTTCTTCCTCTCCTTCCTCCTACCTCAGCCTCCTGAGAAATGCTGACTACTTCCGGATGCACTTTCTCAGTGTTCTGATTTGGAAGGCTAAAGTATAAACAGCCAGTATGGTCCGTTCTGTTACCAATGGGACCCATTCTTAGGCAAACCCCTTCACAGTCTCCCTTATCCCTCCGCTTCTGCCTCCGAGGTAAAGAGGCCCAAGAGTCTCACTCCCAGGGCAGAGCCATAGGGGCCCTCTTATGTCTGGACACGTTTCCAACAGTTATCACATTGTTAGGCTTTGTCTGTAGCTACAGTAAAAAGAATGAGCGACAAAATAGTGAGCATAATAATTTCTGGACTCTGTTTCCATTAAACTCCCTCAATCATTGTTTTATGGCTTACCCTTGGATTGGAGGTAACAAGGGAACAGAAAGTCCAGAAAATACCTCCGTGAAAATAGTTCTCTGTAGTGACAATTAGTTATTGTTTTTTACATCCAAGTCCCAATGGAGGCTACACACTACTATTTCTTTAAAATAATATTTTATTTCCCCTCCCTGTTTCATGTTAACTGTTTTAACATTCATTTTTTAAAAATAGGAGTTCCAGAATTTTTCCCTCCCTCATTTTTCCCATCCCTGATCCCTAAGACAGTAAGTAATTTCTTAGAAGTTATACATGTTCAATCATGAAAAATATATTGTAATATAAGTCATGTTAGTAAAAGAATATACAGACCCAAAAGGAGAAAAGAAACAGAAAAAAAATACAGAAAGTGAAAAATAGTAGAAGTCCATCTGCATTCAGATTCTATTAGTTCTTTCTTTTTCTGGAGGCAGATAGCATTTTCCCTCATGAGAACTTTGAAATTGTCTTAGATCTTTGTGTTGCTGAAAATAGCTAAGTCACTCAGTTATCATCATACAATATTGCTATTACTGTGTACAATGTTCCCCTGGTTCTGCTCACTTCACTTTGCATCAGTTTATATAAGTTTTTCCAGCTTTTTCTGAAGTTAGCCTGCCCATAATTTCTTATAGAACAGTAATATTTCATTATAATCACATACCACAACATGTTCATCCATTCCCCAATTGATGGGTCTCCCCTAACTGTCTAATTCTGTGCCATCACAGAAAGAGCTGCTACAAGTATTTCTATACAAATAGGTCTTTCTCTCCCCCATCTTTATCCTTCTGCGATACAAAATAAGTAGTGAGATTGTTGGGTCAAAGGGTATGTAGTTTTAGAACCCTTTGGCCATAGTTCCAAATTGTTTTCCAGAATGGTTGGATCAGTTTACAACACTGCCAACAGTGCATTACTGTCCCTTTTTTCACCACATGTCCTCCAGCATTTATTTTTTTCCTTTTCTGTCATATTAGCCAATCTGCAAGGTGTGAGGTAGTATATATACTACTTTTTTAGAGTCTAGAGTGATCTGGCCATTTGCTGTCAAACAGGAGGAGAAGAGCTTTAGACCCTATAAATACAATTTTGGCACACATTTCTTAGCATTTCTAAGTTGTAGTTTGGTGAAAAGAGTACTGAATTTAGAGCTATAGAATCTGGATTTGATTCCTAGCTCTTACTTGTGTGACTTTGGGCAAATCCCTTAATCCCTTTACCCAGTTTCCTCATATATAAAATGAGGGCTTTGGGCTAGATAACCTCTTGAATCTCTTCAGGTCTAAATATTCAATCCTATGAATCTTTATTTTTGGTAACAAAAAATATCTTCAAGAGAAAGCTGTTAATAACAAAGAACATTGAAGTAATGCATCTAGATATGAAGAATACCAAAGGATTGGCTCTAACTTCTTCAACTGTGATTTCATTGCTTGGACTATTCTCCTAGACACACAGAAAGCTGTCCTTTAGTGGTATAGCTAAGGAAATTTTAAATAAGTTGGCCTTGCCGTCATGATGGCACTTAACTTCACTATAGATTCCACAAAGACACTGCAGAATTTTCTTTCATCATTCAAGTACTCAAATTTGAGGGAAGAAGTTGCATGAATGGATGAGACAGTTATTGAATACTAGAAAGGTTAGGTGAGTGACGGTGTTGGATTCTGAAATGTAGTCATTGCTTCATTGTAAATATGCAGTGAATACTCCTTTGCTGTCCTCTCCTCAACTATCTACTTTGCCCCAGTGATATTTTTCTAGGTCACTTATTCTTTGAAGTTCTTAGGAAGAATTTTTAAAAAGGATTTGAAGGCAGATGTTTCTCACCCTGTGAGATTCTTGTCCACCTATAAATTCTCCACAAATGTGCTATCCATGTGCTGGAGGCCGTAGTTAGGTTTTCAAGTGGATACATTTTCTTGTCTCCATCTCCTTTTTTCATCTCCCAAGAAGCTCACTATTCTCATGTTATTCCCTGAGTGCCCAGAACCTATTCCCAGACCCTAGATAGTAGTCATGCTTTACACTCTCCATAATGGTCAGTGTTTCTGTGAATCTTGTCTTGAACTTCAGAAATGAATAGTAGGCAGCAGTGGGTTATTTAGAGAAATTAATTCCAGCCAGTTTGTTACATTCAATAAAAATTAAATGCAATCATGTTCAAGGCCTTGTGCTAGACATTAGGGGCATAACAAAAGAGTGTCTGTGCCTAAGGGTCTTAACATTCTGCATTGGGTGGATCCTTAATGATAGATTTTATGAAAAGACATAAGCAAAAATCAAATAAGATGGAAAACAGGCCACTCAACCTCTCTGTACTCCAGTTTCATCATCTCTGAAATGAGGGAGTTGTATTGAATGGTTTCTAATCTCTAAATCTATGATCTTCTTTTATGATCTGCCCTGGTTGAGGAAATGCCCATATAGGTAAGATTATGGATCCAGTGAAGTATTGATGAAGGATCAATTCTACCAATATTGGGAATATCAGGTGCAATATTTGATTAGGTAGCTATTTAATAAAGAAGGCTTTTTTGGATCCCTTCAACTCACTGCCTAATGTTTTAGAGTATAGGACCAACCCTTATCATTTTGTTTGGGAATCCCAAAATCCTTTAAAATTTTTTCTTCAGAACTTCATAGAATAACTGACCTAGAAAAATGTCCCTGGGGCAAAGTAGATAGTTGGGAAGAGATCAGCAGAGATATTCGCAGCATACTTATAGTGCGGTAATCACTAAATTTCAGCATCCAACATAGTTACTTTTCTAATCTTCCTAGTATTCTAGCTTCCTCATCAATTAATGTAGCTTCTTCTCTAAACCTTTAATGCTTGAGTAATGAAACAAAAAATTGCTGTGAGTTTATTGTACTCTATAGTGAAGTTACATGCTGGTGTGAGGGAAAGGCCAACTCCGGGGAAATGTCTTCAATTACATCACCAGATGTACCAGAGTTCTAAAGTGCTTCCCTTCCAACTTGAAGTTTGTTTCAAGGAATAAATAGTTTTTTACACTATATTAGTTGATGATCTCAACATCCTTGTGTAACAGACAAAAGTGGATCACATTTTATAGGGACTACACTGTGCTGTAATCAGATTGCTGACCTTTTAGAAATGGTTTAACTCTTTTAAGACACTAAGTTGGGAGTATGTGCTCAGTGGAAACATCAAATAATACTTGTTACTTGAACATTTTGATTGATTTTTAAGGCAAGACTAGGATTTTTGAGGAAGTTCTTTGAATATCAGACCATATCTTTTATTTCAGTTGTCTCATCTACATCTCATAGTTTTGAGAATTTAAGAGTTCTGAGACTAGCTAGGGGATGAAAATTATTTTGGCCTTGGAAACCCTTAAAACAAAGAAAAAATATAGTTCTTAGTCATGTGCAGGTCTCTTTTGCTTCTGCAGTGGTGATAGTATAGTGATGGGAAATGGTGCATAGTGCTAAGAATCAATGCTTTTAGACAGTCAAGAACCTTTAAATTTGAATATTATTACACTAAATGTAAGCACCTTGCCCAATGAGCAGTGAGTGGACTTGTTTCTGGAGGAGATGAATCACAGCTATCTTGACATTTGCTATAAATTAAACTAGAGGAAGAAGAGAAGTTGTAATTAAATGGAAGGATAGCTTATTGGGTATTCCAAGAACTAGGCTGGTAGAATGAGTTTGATTGCGTGCCCTAAAAGCTACAAGAAACATTATTATTATTATTATTATTTTTGCTGAGGTAATTGGGGTTAAGTGACTTGCCCAGAGTCACACAGCTGTTACGTGTCTGAGATCAAATTTGAACTCAGGTCCTCCTGACTTCAGGGCTGGTCCTCTATCCACTGCGCCACCTAGCTGCCCCCTAAGAAACATTATTTCTTGAGACATTTGATCATTATATATTACAGTACTTAATATTTGCAAAAAAGATCACCACCTCACACACCAACATTGGTTGCTTTTGATGGGATGGTAGAGAAATTCTGTGAGGAACTTGATACAACTCTCCAACTTACAGTCTAATTCTGAGTGACTTCTGTGCAAAGGTGAAGATGTATTTGTATGTGAGTGATTGTGTGTGTGTGTGTGTATCCATAGCAGAGGAGAAAAAAATGAAATAGATCAAAGATTTAGAGATCATACAAAAGACTTTCATCTGTATAGTATTAATACTCTGTTCATAAAAAGAATTGTTATGTGGTGAACATGGTGAGTACCTCACAACATCACAAAAAATGAAATTGACTACATTTAACTGTTAAGAAAAACAATAATCCTGAATCAACTGTCTATGCAGAGTGGATACCATTGAATTCTCAGAGATAAGATTACAATTCATAATAAAGATGAAAAGAATCATGAGTAAAAGGTTTGACATAAAATTGCAATGAGTTAACCCAGAAGTTTTTAGATAAGTTATTGGAGATCAGAAATGGGAAATGGATAACAGACATGACATCAACTCTTTTTTTATTATTAATACTTTTTATTTGCAAAACATATATATGGGTAATTCCTAAACATTAACCCTTACAAAGCTTTCTGTTACAAATTTTTCCCCCCTACTCCCCACCCCTCCCCTAGATAGCAGGATATCCACTACATGATAATTATGTTAGAATACTTAAATCAAATATATGTATAGTTATTGCCACACATCATTTTTTTTTGTTCAGGAGAAATCGTTTCTATAAGAGAGAATAATCTGATAAAGGAAATACAATGCAAGCAAACATCAATAGAGAACATGAAAATGTTATGTTGTGGTCCACATTTCACATCCCTCTCTCTGGGTGTAGATGGCCTTCTTCACTGAACAATTGGAATTGGTTTGAAGCATTTCATTGTTGAAGAGAGTCATGTCCATTAGAACTGATCCTCATATAGTACTGTTTTTGCTGTATATAATGATCTCCTGGTTCTGCTCATCTCACTCAGCATCAGTTCATGCAAGGATGACATCAACTCTTAAAAAATCTATCTAGACACTTAAACATTGTAAACTAATTGCCCCAACAAGGGGAGTAAAATATCAGAGAAGCTAAATCTATATATTAATTTAGTGTTATCATTTTTATTATAATATCATGGCTTAACCATAAGCAACTCATTTCTTTTCAATTATGTCTTCCTTCATTTCTGTAAAGAGTGTTTTGTAGTAGGGGCAGCTAGGTGGCACAGTGGTTAGAGCACCAGCCCTGAAGTCAGGAGGACCTGAGTTCAAATCTGCTCTTAGACACTTAACATTCCCTAGCTGTGTGACCCTGGGCAAGTCACTTAACCCCAATTGCCTCAGCAAAAAGCAAAAAAAAAAAAAAAGAGTGTTTTGTAGTTCTAATCATATACATCCTCTGTATGTCTTGGTAACTGCATTGCCAGATATTTTATACATCATTAATTTTAAATGGAATTTCTTTTTCTCTCTCTGCTTAGTTTTCTTAGTAATATACAGAAAGGCTGATGACTCTTGTGGGTTTATTATATATTCTCATACTTCTTTTGGAGTTGTAAATTGTTTCTATTTGTTAGTTGAATCTCTAAGTTTCTAAAAACTCATATAATTTGCTTTGCCTATATTAATTTCCTCCAATTATTTTGCTGATATTTTTGCTATATACATGCATATATTTCTAGAATTATATCAAATAATGGTAGTTACAGTAGACAGCTTTACTTTACCCCTGATCTTATTGAAAAGGAATTTGGTGTTTCTCCATTACAAATAATGTTAACTCTTGATTTTAATTTTTGTATCTCTGTCTACTTATCTGTTACCGCATTAAGGAAACATTCATTTATTCTTGTGCTTGCTAATGTTTTTAACATGAAGGTGTTGTATTTTGGCAAAAATTTTTTTCATCTATTGTTGAATCATGTGATTTTTATTGCTTATATATTAATATGATCTGTTGTATTTATAGTTTTCCTAATATTGAATCAGCTCTGCATTCCTAGATCTACTAGGGAAGAGGAAAAGGAGCAAGCATTTACTAAGTGCCTTCTGTTTGCCAGACACTGCTAAGCACTTTCCAAATGTTTTCACATTTGATCCTCACAGTGACCCTGTGGGATAGGTGCTATTATTATCCCCATTTTACAGTTGAAGAAATTTAAACAATCAGAGGTTAAGTGCCCTGGGTCACATATCTGGTTAGTCTCTGAGTTTAAATTTGAATTCTGTTCTTCCTTACTTCAGGACAGAACTCTGTCTAGTTCATCACCTAGTTTCCTTTTCTAATCCAATTTTCTAGCTTGTTTTGTTTTGTTTTGTTTTGTTTTGTTTTTTTTTAGTCTGTGTAGGCTATTTGCTCGCTTCCCATCTTTTTTAGACTGATCATTCTTCCTATACTGCTACCTATGCCTTGTATCTCCTGTTTCTGCTTGCTTTACATAGCTCCTAAAGTTATCTCATGCCAACAGGGACTAAATGAATCCTTCAATATCTAGGGCTGCAGCAAGAAACTTGAAATAGAATAGATGCCCATCAGTTGGAGAATGGCTGAATAAGTTATAGTATATGAAGGTTATGGAATATTATTGTTCTATAAGAAACGACCAGCAGGATGATTTCAGAGAGACCTGGAGAGATTTACATGAACTGATGCTAAGTGAACTGAGCAGAACCAGGAGATCATGGTACATGGCAACAGCAAGATTATACAGTGGTAAATTCTTATGGACGTGGCTTTCTTCAACAGTGAGATGATTCAGACCAGTTCCAATGATCTTGTGATGAAGAGAGCCATCTACACCCAGAAAGAAGACTGTGGGAACTGAGTGTGGATCACAACATAGCATTTTCACTCTTTTTGTTGTTTGCTTGCATTTTATTTTCTTTCTCATTTTTTTGATTTGATTTTTCTTGTGCAGCAAGATAATTGTGTAAATATATATGCGTATACCTGATTTAGCATATATTTCTATCATGTTTAACTTATATTGAACTACTGGCTGTCTAGGGGAGGGAGTGGGGGAAGGGAGGGAAAATTGGAACACAGGGTTTTGCAAGGGTAGATGTTGAAGAATTATCCATGCATATGTTTTCTTTTAAATTAAAACTTTTTATTTGCAAAACATATGTATGGGTAATTCTTCAACATTAACCCTTACAAAGCTTTCTGTTACAAATTTTTCCCCTCTACTCCCCACCCCTCCTCTAGATGGCAGGAAATCCACTACATGTTAATTATGTTAAAATACTTGACAAATCGAATATATGTATACATATTTCCACACTTATCATTGTTGTGCATGAAAAATCGTATCTACAAGAAAAAAAATCAGAGAAAGGAAACACAATGCAAGCAAACATCAATAGAGAGCATGAAAATGTTATGTTGTGGTCTACATTTCATATCCCTCACTTTGGGTGTATATGGCTTTCTTCACTGAACAATTGGAACTGGTTTGAAACATTTCATTGTTGAAGAGAGCCATGCCCATCAGAATTGATCATCATATAGTATTGCTGTTGCCGTGTGTAATGATCTCCTGGTTCTGCTCATTTCATTCAGCCATGCATATGTTTTAAAAATAAAAAGCTTTAATAATAAAAAAAATATTTAGTGCTGCATCTCATTTTCTGGGCTACAAGCTTAGCTTCAATAGTATGGAAAATATTACTCTCAACCCCTTAAGAATCAAAGGTGAATTTCCCAAAGAAATCTTCTTGTAATCACGGAAAACAAAAAACAAAACATTTAAATCTATAGTTTTCTCAAATTTGTCGTTTTTCACAATAGAAACTTTTGGGAGACTTTTATGTCTTTGAAAACTATTCCAAATTTAGCTCCTTGAAGAACTTTCCTTTAGTTCTTTTGAGGGTGTTCATTAGAAACTTTTCTTCATTACTGCAGCATTTCTGTGCTAAATTGCTTCTGTCTATGTATTGATTTATTTGCTTTATACATATTCTTAAGCTTTGTTCACTTTGTATTACCTGTTACTTCAAGTGAATTAGGAGCCCTGTGGGCAATTGCAAGGAAGTAAATTCAGGCTTGAAGCAACAAAAAGCTTCCTAACAAACAAGGCTGTCCAGAAGTGGAAAGGGTTGCCTCAGAAATTATCTACTTTCCCTCAGTGAAGGTCTTTAAGCAAGGGCTCCATGACCATTTCTTAGCTATTTTGTAGACTATATACTTCCTTCCAACTGTGATTTCTGTGGTTCTCTTTCTTTTGTCATGTGTTCTTCTACAGTGCCAGTCTTCCTGGCATGCACATAGCTAGTGCTCCATAAATACCCATCTGCTATTTATCAGGGTCATAGTGAATCATAAATAGTTGTAAACAGTTTCGACAACAATGTTGACTCTATCCAAGCGCAGGTATGGTACAGTAATTAGGTGAAACTCCATCTGACATCGCCTTGAATGTGCAAATTGCAAAGGCAGCTATATTTGATAAACGACTGTCTTGTTTGACTTTGAAAGTTGTTTTTTAAATGTATATATACATACATATGTGTGTATGTGTGTATATATATATATACATATATAATTAGTGAAAACAGTACAAATCTTCAAAGAAGAAAGGTATTATCATTGAAAAAGTTTAAGGAAGAATCACTTTCTGTGAATCTCATTGTAGTTTCAGCAAATAATGTAGATATCCTTAGGAGATTGAATTTGGTAGAGTTCAAAGACTGCCCAATTTATGGAAACTATTCAACATCTGGCTTCTGATCTATTGACTTTATTCTGGGTAATGTTAATTGTTTTTAATTTTACCCACCTGGATCTGTCTTGTCCTTCCAGTAACATTTTTTTTTTTGTTTCAGTATCATTTGCCTGCTATCACATGTCTTATTACAGAAAGACCATTACATCATCTCCCTTCCTAACCTGTGCCAAGCATCTATGAACTGGCCAACTTTTTTTTAAAGGATTATTTGACAGAATTGTAGTGAAATTCAGTGAGTTTTAAGAAAGTGTATAGACATTAAATTTTAAAAGGTAGTAACAAAACTGTTCAATTTGTGTCCCTTTCTACATTATTCTTTTCTTCTATACATTTAAAAATATTTTATTGATCATTTTTTTCTGATCAATCACTAACTTCAAAACTCCTATATATATACATATATATATATATAGTCTAATAAAATAAATCAATCCATTGGCCACTTCTGAAAATGCTTATCTTATTTTACATTTCTATTCCAGAGGTGTCAAACCTGCTGTTCAAAGGCCCCAA
Source organism: Myrmecobius fasciatus (assembly GCA_023553655.1). Taxonomy (NCBI): domain Eukaryota; kingdom Metazoa; phylum Chordata; class Mammalia; order Dasyuromorphia; family Myrmecobiidae; genus Myrmecobius; species Myrmecobius fasciatus. Next base: position 250,948 of record JAJPUD010001171.1, on the reverse strand, counting down.
GTAGCTTGCAACACTCCCAAGTGTGGCTTGAGCCAGGTTAAAAAGCATTTGGGAAATATTTACCAAAATACACTAAAATACAAGACATAGGTAACATTTATCTGTGGTTTTCTAAATCAGTGTACAGCCGACAGGGATCCTTATGTATGTTTTAGTGGCACATGTTTCTATTTGATTTTGACACCACTCCTTTAGTCCATTTTTTTTTTTTTTACAAAAGATAATTTTATGCTTGTATTTGTATATTGAAATGTTTCTGTTGATAATTATTAGGTTTACAGAAAAAAGAAAATTATATTTATTAGAGAGTTTATGGATTCTGCAAGTGGCTGCTTGCCAGTGGAGAAAGAGAAGGTTTTCCTGGTTTTATCAATTGCATGAATCTTTAGTGAGCACATAACTGTGTTCAACATTGATGTAGGTCTGTGGAGGGAGATAAGGCATTGTTCCTGCCCGTGGGAGCTCATAATCTAATTGTGAAGACATTAGTGAACAATATACCCCAGATTAAATGTAATGTTTTCTTTCCTTGATGTTGGTCTGATTACCCTCATTCCAGGTGAGTCCTATCCCTCTTGGCATGACATGGCTTACCATTAACCCTTTCTTGATAGTGAGATAAAAATGTCGGATAGTGCCTTGAAAGAGTCAATGACTCATTCAGGTTCTACCCCCACTGTTTTATTTTCAGTTAAATCAGGTCTTTAATTTAATTTTCTCTATTGCTTAAAACACTTTGAGGACCTTAAAAGTAGGAAGAGCACAAACTTAAGGTCTTTATGTAACATACATAATTCACTACCTGGCCAAGATATCTGATATCTGATATGGTGGTAAATTGATAGGTCTGATTAGAATGATGCTATGTTGAGCCAATTGCATGAATAGTGTGCTGTGCAAAAATAAAGGTCCCAACAACAAATGATATTGAGGCATAAGGAATGTAGGATCCCAAAAGAAAATAGAGGAAAAATCTCCAAATAAATGAATTTCAAGAGTTGTATCATGTTATGTAAGCAAGGTCTATAGCATTCTTTAGTTAAGACAAAAGAGCAGCATACTTATTTTCTTACATTTTAGAAGAAAGGGTGTGACAGTTGAATAAGAGAAGGTAAGTTGTAAATCAACTTGCGCATACTTCATGATTTTTATTTGAGAGTATGAGACCATAAGTGGGCTTACAACATGTTTTATAACTGTCATTCTGTGCTACTTTTCAACTGAAGGATTTGTCTATGACTCAGAAGTATCATTAGGAGATAAAATGAAAAAAGGCAGCTCAGATTTCAGTTGAGATTACATTAGGAATACACTGGCATTCCTGAGGCACGTGTATTGCTGGTATTGCTATTATCATTTGTAAAGCTGTGATTGATTCTCTGTAAGGTAGAACTGTATAATATTTACATGTAGCCTGAATGGCATGGCCCAGGTTAAATGGGAGTGAGCTCCCTGTTAGTGGAGGTGCTCCTGTAGAGATGATTCAACCTTCACTTAGTAACCTCTCTTCAGGGATCATGCTATCCAAATTTATCACCCAATACAGAACCTGGTGGCTCTTATCTGTCAACTTACTGGTCATTCACCTTCCTTTCTCAATGAATTCACTCCTTGTTTCAGCCTTTTCTTCCACTCTTCCCCTCATACTAGGAGACTTTACCATAGATACTGATGTTTCCTTAAATATCCTACATTAGCAGTCCCTCCATCTAGTCATTTTCCCTTGGTCTTCTACTCTAGAAATGGTCTTGCTATCACCCTTGATCTTGCCATCCTCTACAACTGTTCTACTTTCCATGTGTATAAACTCTGAAGTTCCTTGAATTGTTGTCTTTTTATTCTTCTATCCTTCCCTCTTTCCCTAGGCCTGATGACTTATGCCATTTCTTTATCCTCATTTAACTTCTGTTACTCTACTACTCATTTCTTTCTCAGGTCGTCACTCCTTCACTGGCTATCCTCCTTCCCTGTCTTTAGTACTCTTTTCCACTCTCTCTCCACTGTCAAATCCCTTGTACTACTCTCCCATTGCTTATGATATTTTGGCCAATTCCCAGTCCTGAATTACTCCCACTCTCTTACCTCTTTTCTTCCTATTTATGTGCTGCTAAATGATGCTGGAGAAAGTCATGAAAAGATTTTGATTGGGTCCACTACAAGTTTATTTATTCATTTGGGCCCTCATTTTAGCAAGACAACTCTTCATTTCCTCCTTAATTGATTCACTATCCTCAAACTCAAAGGGACCATTTCAAACTTTCTCTTCAAGCTTCTCATGGCATCCTCTCCAAACAACCTCTCTGCTGAAAAGAAATTATGCCATTAGCCAAGATTCTCTTCTTTTCTCCTTCTCCTGATCATGTATTGCTCAAAAATTTTACTATTTAGACTGTCTCTTTCTTGACCCCAAGCAATCTATCCACACATGCTCTTGGTCCCATTCCCTTCTATCTATACCAGAAGATTGCCCTCTCAATTGTCTCCCATTTCTAATTGTCCTTCCCTGCTGCCTATAAACATGTTTGTCTTCTCTATCTTTAAAAAGTCCTTCACTTAGGAAAGGGCCCCACATGTGCAAGAATGTTTGTGGCAGCCCTTTTTGTTGTGGCTAGAAACTGGAAATTGAATAGATGCCCTTCAGTTGGAGAATGGCTGAATAAATTATGGTATATGAATATTATGGAATATTATTGTTCTGTAAGAAATGACCAGCAAGATGATTTCAGAGAGGCTTGGAGAGACTTGCATGAACTGATGCTGAGTGAGATGAGCAGAACCAGGAGATCATTATACACGGCAACAACAATACTATATGACAATCAATTCTGATGGACATGGCTCTCTTCAACAATGAAATGTTTCAAACCAGTTCCAATTGTTCAGTGAAGAAAGCCATATACACCCAGAGAGAGGGATGCGAAATGTGGACCACAACACAACATTCTCATACTCCTTGACTGATGTTTGCTTACATTGTGTTTCCTTTATCTGATTTATTTTTTTGTGTAGATAAGATTTTTCTTGCACAACAATGATAAGTTTGGAAATATGTATACATATATTCGATTTGCCAATATTTTAACATAATTAACATGTAGTGGATATCCTGCCATCTAGGGGAGGGGTGGGGATTTGGGGGGAAAATTGGTAACGGAAAGCTATGTAAGGGTTATTGTTGAAGAATTACCCACACATATGTTATGCAAATAAAATTTAAAAAAAAGTCCTTCACTTGATTAGACCATTCCCAATAGGTATAATACTTTTTTTGTTCTCCTCCTTGTCTAAATTCCTAAAGAAAGCAATGACACATTGACTTCCAGTCTTTTCACTGTTTTTTCAACTCTCTCTAGACAGGTTTCTGCCCTCTACAAAGTAACCAATGATGTTAATGACCAAATCTAATGGCATTTTGTCAATTCTCTTTCTTCTTGACTTCTCTGATACATTTGAAATTGTTATTTGTCTTTTTCTGGATCCTTTGTTGTGTCAAGCTTTCTATGATGCTCTTCTCTTCTGGTTCTCTTGCCCAAGTGACCATTTCTTCTTCATCTTCTTTGGTGAATCTTCATCTTTGTCACACCCATTAACCATGGGTTATATAAGATTCTATAAGATTTACTTAGCTATCCACAGCTTTGTTCTCCAAAGAGAACTTTGCCATGGCTACTGCAAAGTCACCACATTGAAAAATACAACTCAAATGATTTCCAGATCTATCTATGTACCCCTAACCTAGATTTTCTTCTGAGCTCCAATCCCTCATTACTAACTAGCTTTTGCATATCTCAAGTTGGCTATCCACCAAGCATCTGACTCGACCTACCTCCCCTTCCCAAATCTTCATTTTCTTTTCCCTGAATCTTCCCCTGAACTTCCCTATGACTGTTGAGAACCACCATCTTCCTGGTCACAATCTTGGTGTTATCCTTGACTGCTCTTGCACTTACCCCACCTCCTATGTACCAGGCATTATGCTAAGTTTGAGGGTAAAATGAGGCAAAAGACAGACCATTCTTTTTTTTTTAAATTTTATTTTATTTGCATAACATATGTGTGGGTAATTCTTCAACAATAACCCTTACATAGCTTTCCATTACAAATTTTCCCCCCAAGTCCCCACCCCTCCCCTAGATGGCAGGATATCCACTACATGTTAATTATGTTAAAATATTGGCAAATCGAATATATGTATACATATTTCCAAACTTATCATTGTTGTGCAAGAAAAATCTTATCTACACAAACCATATATCAGATAAAGGAAACACAATGTAAGCAAACATCAGTCAAGGAGTATGAGAATATAATGTTGTGGTCCACATTTCACATCCCTCTCTCTGGGTGAATATGGCTTTCTTCAGTGAACAATTGGAGGTGGTTTGAAACATTTCATTGTTGAAGAGAGCCATGTCCATCAGAATTAATCGTCATATAGTACTGTTGTTGCCGTGTATAATGATCTCCTGGTTCTGCTCATTTCACTCAGCATCAGTTCATGTAAGTCTCTCCAGGCCTCTCTGAAATCATCTTGCTGGTCATTTCTTACAGAACAATAATATTCCATAATATTCATATACCATAATTTATTCAGCCATTCTCCAATTGAAGGGCATCTATTCAATTTCCAGTTTCTAGCCACTACAAAAAGGGCTGCCACAAACATTCTTGCACATGTGGGGCCTTTTCCTTCCTTTATGATTTCTTTGGGATATAAGCCCAATAGAAATGCTGCTGGGTCAAAGGGTATGCACAGTTTGATAACTTTTTGAGCATAGCTCCAAATTGTTCTCCAGAATGGCTGCATCCGTTCACAGCTCCACCAACAATGCATCAGTGTCCCAGCCCTCCCACAACCCCTCCAGCATTCATCATTAACTTTTCCTGTCATTTTAGCCAATCTGACAGGTGTGAAGTGGTACCTCGGGGTTGTCTTGATTTGCATTTCTCTGATCAACAGTGATTTGGAGCACCTTTTCATATGACTATAAATAGTTTTAATTTCATCCTCTGAAAACTGTCTGTTCATATCCTTTGACCATTTATTGATTGGAGAATGGCTTGAATTTTTATAAATATGAGACAATTCTCTATATATTTTAGAGATGAGACCCTTATCAGAACCCTTAAATGTAAAGATGATTTCCCAATTTATTACTTCCCTCCTAATCTTGTCTGCATTGATTTTGTTTGTACAAAAACTTTTTAACTTAATATAGTCAAAGTTATCTATCTGGTTTCCAATTAAGAGTTCCAGTTCTTCTTTGGACATAAATTTATTCCATCTCCATAGGTCTGAGAGGTAAACTATATTACATTCCTCTAATTTACTTATAGTATCACTCTTTATATCCAGATCATGAACCCATTTAGATCTTATCTTGGTATGTGGTGTTAGATGTGGGTCAAGCCCTAATTTCTTCCACACTAGTTTCCAGTTTTCCCAGCAGTTTTTGTCAAAGAGTGAATACTTATCCCAAAAGCTGGGGTCTTTGGGTTTATCAAAAACCAAATTGCTGTAGTTATTGCCTAGTTTGTCTTGTGATTCTATCCTATTCCACTGATCGACTACTCTATTTCTTAGCCAGTACCAAATGGTTTTGATGACCGCTGCTTTATAATATAGTTTTAGATCTGGTACAGCAAGTCCACCATCGTCAGCCTTTTTTTTCATTAATCCCCTTGAAATTCTTGACCTTTTGTTTTTCCAAATGAACTTTGCTACTATTTTTTCTAGATCTATAAGATAATTTCTTGGGAGTTTGATTAGTATGGCACTAAATAAGTAAATTAGTTTGGGTAGTATTGTCATTTTTATTATATTCGCTCGTCCTATCCATGAGCATTTTAAGTTTTTCCAATTGACTAGGAAAAGACAGACCATTCTTACTTTCAAGGAGCTCATTATGAAGTTCACTCTCCTACTCAGTAACCTCCAGTGGCTTTCCATTACTTCCTGAAACAAATATGAATGCCTTCATTTGTTATTTAATGCTCTTAACAACCTGGTTCTGCATTTGAACTTTCTGAAAAATTGCTAGAATTGAGTTGCAATTAGAAGCGAGAAAATTGAAGCCAAACCCAAGTTCCCCAGAACTCATTCATACCTAAAATGGTACCTTGTGAATATATAGGGGGTAGGGGAAGGCTACCCGTCTTTTCACTCTGTATTTGGAGGCAGTAGCATCAGGGTACCACCAAACCCAAAGTTTAGGTAACAGACACTCGTATTTGAAAAATTATGGATTTGTTTTCATTCTAGCACCTAAGCCTAATTACTCCTACTAATCAGTGATAGTAGGAACTTCAGAATAATTTAGGACTGAAGCAATGCCATTCCTGAGGTCCAGTAGTTATGATATTGTCATGAGATTATAAACTCCTTGGGGAGGAAGGATGTGGTCTAATCTAAATTCCATAATTACTATAGTACCTAGTATCTTGCCATTTGCCCTCTTGGGATTTGATGGCTGAATAATGACAGAATACATTTAATATTTTTTCTTAGAGAAGTAATTTCCCTTTCCTTTTCTTCTCTTCTCTCCTCTTCTTACTGCTGGTATTGAGATTCTTCTTCAATGGTGCCAACCTGTATTGTACCCTTTGAAAAGATGAATAAAAATGTTAATTTTTGTGGAAAATGGAAATTTCTGCAATCTTGAACTTAGCATATAATTCACCAATACATTTAAATTTGCTACTTATGTAGGAAGTCATTTTGAAACTAAGCTTCCAATTTTCCTGAAGTGGAAAACATGGTTCTACATTAAATAACAAAAGAAACAAAGTGATGTAAATGTAATCCTAGATCAAGCTTTTGAAAATAAAAGCAAAAATAGTTTTTATGAGAGATTTCAGCCAGTTGGGCATATTCCTCTCACTATTTCTCCCAGTATAAATGACCACTTGTGAAAATTGTATTTATTTGCAGCATAAAGAGAAAGAGGAAAAGTTAGGGAGAGTTAAGTTGACACAGTTGGTCCTTAACTTCTTTGTATTTAAATGTGACAAATACATGTTAAAAAAAGATACTTTTTTTGGAAAGAGAAAACTTGTAAGGGAAACATAGAAATGGAGAGAAATAAGCATTGCTAAGAAACTATACAATCGCTACTTGGCTGATGCCATTGATCAGGACAACTCTTCTGTAAATATGATAAATTGTCACCATATAGGAAAAATCAGTTAGATGTACCTGTGTGGAAAGACCATCTCTGGGTGATATAAGTTTAGTGTGTCATATTTTCACAGTCTCTGACTTAGCACAGATGTGGTATGTATCATTGAGGATTTTTGTCCCAAATGGAAGCTTATTGCTCAGATGGGTTGTAGGCATTGTATGTTTTGTGATTTTTATTTGGTATGAATGTGCTTATTAATTAAAGGTCATAATAATGTGTGAAAAAATGATTTCATAGTGAATTAAGTCCTGTTTCTATACCCTTTGGTCCCTAACATCCTTTTCCACAAGAATTCTTCTCTCAATGAATTATTGTGAAGGGGTGTTTGGCATGCTATTGGGTTTGGGGGTTTATTTGTTTTTCAGTGTTTAGGTGTTGATTCCTGCTGTAGCCTGAATCTCATTCTTGAGATTTCATGACATGTAGTCTGGACATTCTTAGATACGCAGAAATTAAGCCCCCAAAAGAAAAACAAATCTTTGAAGGCACTTTGCCTCTCTTGAGTTTTGCAGAAGCAACTGGCGGCTTCAAGGACTGTGCTCTCTGAACCCTAAGGCCAGAAACTGAAACCAAATAGCTGATCTTTTCCCAGAAAATCTGAAAAGCTTTACTGGTGATTCTTCATACTTTAAAAATGGAATTTCTGTGTTGCAGAAAGGAATAGGGAAAAAGAAAGAAGTGACTTCTGTATCAGTAGGACGCATCTTTCCTGAAGGGGTTAATGTTCTGGTTCTGAGCAAAATTGATTTACTAATTACATTGATTTATGCTGGGTACAACTTTAATCAATGCATATGGCCCTACTCCAGGACTTCTCTGTACTTGTTATTATGCTTAGAGGCTTTTTCCATAGAACCATTTTGGGAACTATTGATGGATCACTACAAAGTCTAATGTATGGATGCAGAATTAAGTAGTGAATGCACGTTACTTTGCTTGGAGATAGGCTATAAGATTTACTTAGCTATTCACAGCTTTGTTATCCAAAGAGAACTTGGCCATGGCTATTGCAAAGTCACCACATTGAAAAATACAACTCAAATGATTGGATGGGGGCGTGTAGTTTCCAGTTTCTATAGCACATCAGAGTGTGTTTAAATATGCCATTTATGAAGTTGTTATTCTGAATTTTCTTATTTAAACCCTTTTCTTTCTATCTGCCACTAGAAAAATATTTGGCAGAGTCTCCCTTAGTTTGGAACCTGCACACCTGCCCGTTTACTGTGAGCTTATGTTAAAATGCCTGTAATTTTAGAAAATGTGAATGAATCCTATACAATTTCTCAAATACAATTTACCCTGTTTTCTTCCTGTTATTTAATTCTGGGCCTAATTTATTGGCCATACATAGTCTCTGTCCCAACTCTCTCTACTGAGATGTTCATTCATTGAACTGATTGTCCATCTGTATGACAGACAATAGACATTTTTCATCCATTTAGTTTTTCCTGTATGGATTGGTAGGTTGATTTTTTTTGGCTTATCAATGGAACTCACAGAAAAGGCTTTATGATTTTCCGAGGGTTAATGTGATCAATGTAATGTCCTCCACAAGCAAAAACCATCTTGAGGATCACACCATCTGTAATAAACCCCTCTTTCAAATTCTCAGTTCATAGGATTTTAAACTTGAAAAGCTAGAAAGACCCTCAAAGACCTAGTGCAAGCCTTTCATTTCACAGATGCTTTGTCTCTTTCACTGGATGCAAAGTATAGAATTCTGTGGTACAGATGACGTGTTTTGAGTTCCTCAGTTCTGCTCTACAAGTAGCCTCATCGGAGCAAGATGATTAAATTCCTTAACTCTGGTTTGGTTTACTGTCCTTGGGGTCATGCTGTGCAGCCACTCATACTTGAGACGATCATCTAACTTTTTTTTTTTTTTTTTACTTCAAGAACAAAATGTCCCTGAATTAGTCCAATAGAGATCTTCCTTCTGCTGGTTCTCCTCCATAACAAATAGCATCAGAGTAAGTCTCCAGAGCCACCCAACAGTAGCTAGAAAATTAATAAATAGCACCAGAACAGGCAGAAAAGTCAACGCCTCTCCCAAAGAGCTTACCAACTTAGCAGACTTCCCTGGCCATCTATTAGCATACAATAAGTTACACTTGTGTTATGATGGTTTTAAACCACTCTTGTGGCTTGGCTTTTATGTTTAGTAGCCACACAGACATAAGTGATGCTATTATCATTGAGGGAAAAAAGTATTGAGCTGTTAGGCTAGGGATAAAGAAGAAAAAAGGATGGTGTGCAGAGTGCCTTGCCTTGCGGCAAGTTTATGATGCGTGGTTGGGGTTCCAGGTAATTGATTTTTCATTAAACTCCTTGCCTCCTTGTTTCTACCTTACTGTACGTTTGCAGAGCCCAGAGACAGCTGCAGACTGTCTTGGCAAATCCAGCCATTTCTTGTGCCCAATGTCTGTGGCATTCTGCAGGACATTAGCTTCATAGCAAAAACGGTAAAGCATTAAGTCTAGGGAATTGACAATTGTAATTTTGCAGTTCCCCCCCCCCCCATAATCAGGTCTCACTAAGTATAATTTACCAACTTCTCTGGGTGGTCTAATTTTTTTTCTGATTTTGTGGTGTTACCAAGTAGTATTTTTTTTTCCAGTAGTGTGTCTAATCCCCGCTCTGATTTGGATGGCATCCCCCTGGATTGCCATGAGATCTGTCCTCTCCAGTACAGAAAATAATATCCTAGAGTTGGTTAAGTTCACAGTAGCATAGAAATATGTCATTATGAATACTGCATATGAAAAATACAGCTGTTTGTTACAGCTCCCTTCAGAAGCATTCTTCGATGCTGACTTTTCCCCCCTGAATTTTGAATATTTTTATTCTCAAAAATGAAAGGAAGAAAAATATTTAAATGTCTCTGCAAGGAAGCACAAAGTCCAATGGAGAGCCCTATCATCTCCATAGAGGACAAAAATTGAATATGTAATAGTTGATAAGATTGCTAAGGGGAAAGGTGTGAGAAGAGAAGAGGGTTGAGGATAGAGACTTGGGGATAAGATTCTGAGGGAGGCAAAGTTAGGAGCAGTTTAAGAAGTAGGAGGAGCAAGTGTCCTTTCCCAAAAGCCAGGGGTAGATAGAATTCCAAAGAGAAGCTGTTGGCAGAGTCACATCCTGGAAACCACAGAGTCACAAATCAGGGAAAATAAGCATTGAGAAAAGCATATTACATTAAGCTGTAAGGAATTCTCTGAGCTTTTGTGTGAGACTTACATACACACAGACAGAAAGGCAGACAGAGACAGGAGAGAGACACAGAGACACAGAGGCACAGAGAATCAAACAGAGACAGAGACAAAGAGACACAGACACACAGAGAGAGAAACAGACAGAAAGACAGAGTATGTATATGTTGCTATTGTAGTGTTTCAGTAGTATAGTGGGAGTGGAAGTCAAATTACTAGGAACTGAAAAGGTAGCCACTTATTTCCCATATTCTGGGACCATCTCACCTCTTTCCACCATCTGAGTGCAAAGATTTGCCCACCCACAAATGCTGTCAAGCTTCCTAGGATCATCAGTCTAGAGCTGGAAGGGAGGTTGAAGTCCAGCCCTAATTATTGCTATCTTTTGTGTGATCTTCTGATGGCAATTTATTTTAAGAATTTATTCATGTTATTTTATTATTTGTTAATGGACAAGAAGCTAAAAAACAACTACCATGAATATAAAATTAGCAAGCCAGTCTAATTTTTCTGGCTCTAAATGCAGTGTTCTTTCTATACTGTATGAAGCACGTACCTCCTCCTCTGTGTGATGGTCAAAAGTAGCTCTTTAATATGTCTATGAATGACCCAGTGGTGTTTTAGATCCTCTCCCTTCTATGTTCCCACATTTAACTGGAGCTCAGTTGTCTCCTCTAACCCTGTCTTGTCATGGAATTATCAGTATGTTAGATATGGAAGAGACTATAGGATGGACTTCTAGAGATTATCTAGCCCAGGGACTCGAGCTGGGGTCTGTGAATGTGTGTATTTGATAGTTGTATTTCAGTACAATTTCATTATAATTGTTTTCCTTTGCAATCCTCTTACTTTATTTTTTGCATTTATATTTTTGCATTTGCATTCTGAGAAGGGATATAGGGGTTTCATCAAACTACTGAAGGACTCCCTTATATAAAAAGGTGAAAAAGCAGTCTTCTAAGCCCCCCCCATTTTACAAATGATTTTGCTTCCTAGTGAGACCTGTAAGAATTTAGAGGAGAAAGGAACAAGGGATTTGCTTCACTCCCTTTGTGATATGAGGTGAATATGAGGATTTAGACTTCGATGGAATTCCTTTAAGGAACAGTAATATTTCTGAAAAAAACCAGGATTGACTTCTATAGTACAGTTGGAGAAAAGAAAAGAGAAAGCCAACCTATTATCTGAACTTGTAATAAATTTGAAAATAAGTTTACTTATATCAGACAAGACAATTCTCAGACCTTTGCAGTTTCAAAAGGGGTGCTTTTACATGCTTCCATGAATCTGTCTGCATCGATTTGGAGAACCTTAACTAATAGATACTGTCATTTGAGTATGTGGTACAAAATCATGTGTCAAGATCAAAATCTTTTCACATAACGTTTTACCATTTTGAGATATTTTTATTGCATTTAGTAAATACAGAAATTCTTCTTATTCTAAGTCAATCCATCTGTCCATTCTAGGACGTTCCTTACACATAGCTGTGTGAGAATCCATTGGGGATTCACACTAGGCAAGTGCTGACCTATTACCCCCAACTTAGGAGCCCCTAAGGGGACTTAGCTGACAGAAGTTAAAAAAGTATTTCTCATTTCTCCCTGCCAAAAGGTACTGACGGTTCAGGTTTTTTGTTCAAACTACTCATCCTGTAGAAAATTGAGGATTAGTATGATTGGGGCCATGCCCAAGATGAGGTACATACTTAGGTAGACTTTGAAATGCATTTGGAAGGACTTAGGAAACTTCTGCCTAGTGAGAACAGTTGATTTTTACCCTATATCAAATGATGCCTTTTAATAGTTTTAACCACAGGTGAATATTTTGGTTTCAAAATTCAAAATATCCTGCATTTAGGAGTTTTTCAAAGGAAGGTCTATGGCAGTGCTGTATTCCTGCAGGCTCTGCACTAATACTTTATGGAAAAGGATGGGTGTTTGACGACATTCTAGCATGGCACAGCAGAAAGAACATCTGCTTTGGGTGCACCTTAGCAGTGGGATGATAACAAAGGCATTTGACTACTCTGAACCTCAGTTTCCTCATTTATTATCTTGGGATAGTAGTAGCTACTCTACCTCCTTAGTGGGGGCATTGTAAAGAAAGCTCTTCACATTTCCCCAGATAACATCTCAATGGGAGTGATGATCACCTGTGATTTCAAGTTGTGCTGTCTCAGCTTTGAGGAAGTCATTTTGTTTTCAGGGAGGTAATTTAGAAGTGTTGCTACATGGTAGTGAGATGTGGAATTTTAACAATAGTGAATAGTTAGGGTTGGCAAAGCACTTTATACACTGAGTTTCCTTGGAACTTTCCAGCAATCCTGAAAAATGAGAAGGTGGTAGAAGTCATGAGTTTCATACGTGAAACTCATGGTTTCTATCAAAGGCTTATGCATTCCTGTGAGTTCCCCTCTCTGGGCCATAGTTAGTTGTATGATAATAGTAATAATGATGATCACCACTATCGTGTTTTAATCTTTTCGAGAAGATCTCATTGGATCATCAGGAAACCCTTGGGAAGAATCACCATTGTACATATGAGAATTCTGAGGCTGAGTCAGATTAAGTAATTTGTGCAGGGCTACACAGCTTTCTCCTAACACCACACACCAGGCTTCTTGCTCTTTAAAGGCTATGCTGGCATCAGCCCTTTGTATTGCAAAGAATACATTTGTATTAATGTGGAATTCTTGAATTGCAAATCTTTTGTGAGCTAGGAATTTTCTATACTGAATTTTCTTTTTTTTATTAATACTTTTTATTTGCAAAACATATGTATGGGTAATTCCTAAACATTAATGCTTACAAAGCTTTCTGTTACAAATTTTCCCCCCCTACTCCCCACCCCTCCCCTAGATGGCAGGATATCCACTACATGATAATTATGGTAAAATACTTAAGAAATCGAATATATGTATAGTTATTGCATCATTTTTGGTGCAGGAGAAATCGTATCTACAAGAAAGAATAATCCGATAAAGGAAATACAATGCAAGCAAACCTCAATAGAGAAAATGAAAATGTTATGTTGTGATCCACATTTCACATCTCTCTCTCTGGGTGTATATGGCTCTCTTCACCGAACAATTGGAACTGGTTTGATGCATTTCATTGTTGAAGAGAGTCATATCCATCAGAACTGATCCTCATATAGTATTGTTGTTGCTGTGAATAATGATCTCCTGGTTTTGCTCACTTCACTGAGCATCAGTTCATGCAAGTCTCTCCAGGCCTCTCTGAAATTGTCCTGCTGGTCATTTCTTACAGAGCAGTAATATTCCATAACATTCATATACCATAATTTATTGAGCCTCTCTCCAATTGATGGGCATCCCTTCAGTTTCCAGTTTCCAGCCACTACAAAAAGGGCTGCCACAAACATTCTTGCACATGTGGGTCCCTTTCCGTCCTCTAAGATCTCTTTGGGATATAGGCCCAATAGAAACACTGCTGGGTCAAAGGGTATGCACAGTTTGATAACTTTTTGAATGTAGCTCCAAATTGCTCTCCAGAATGGTTGGATCCGTTCACAGTTCCACCAACAATGTATTAGTGTCCCAGCTTTCCCACATCCCCTCCAACATTCATCATTATCATTTCCTGTCATTTTAGCCAATCTGACAGGTGTGTAGTGGTACCTCAGAGTTCTCTTGATTTGCATATCTCTGATCAATAGTGATTTGGAGCACCTTTTCATATGATTATAAATAGTTTTAATTTCATCATCTGAAAATTGTCTGTTCATATCCTTTGACCATTTATCAATTGGAGAATGGCTTGAATTCTTATAAATATGAGACAATTCTCTATATATCTTAGAGATGAGACCTTTATCAGAACCCTTAAATGTAAAGATGATTTCCCAATTTGATGCTTCCCTCCTAATCTTGTCTGCATTAGTTTTGTTTGTACAGAAACTTTTTAACTTAATATAGTCAAAATTATTTATCTGGTGTTCAATTAAGAGTTCCAGATCTTCTTTGGACATAAATTTATTCCATCACCACAGGTCTGAGAGGTAAATTATCCTATGTTCCTCTAATTTGGTTATAATATCACTCTTTATATCTAGATCATGAACCCATTTAGATCTTATCTTGGTGTGCGGTGTTAGGTGTGGGTTCATCCTTAATTTCTTCCACACTAGTTTCCAATTTTCCCAGCAGTTTTTGCTGAATAGTGAGTACTTATCCCAAAAGCTGGGGTCTTTGGTATACTGAATTTTCTTTTTTTTTTTAATTAAAGCTTTTTATTTGTATAACATATGTATGGGTAGTTCCCCAGCATTGATCTTTACAAAGCTCTCCATTACAACTTTTACCCCCAGTCCCCTCCTCTCCCCTAGATGGCAGGAAGTCCACTACATGTTAATAATGTAATAATAGTTGACAAGTTGTGTAACAAAAATCCTATCTACAAGAAAAAAAAGAAAACCAGAGAAAGGCAACGCAATGCAAGCAAACATCAATAGAGATCATGAAAATGTTACGTTGTGGTCCATATTTCATATCCCTCTCTCTGGGTGTATATGGTTTTCTTCAGTGAACAATTGGAACTGGTTTGAGACATTTCTTTGTTACAGAGAGCCATGGACCTCAGAATTGATTGTCATATAGTATTGCTGTTGCCGTGTATAATGATCTCCTGGTTCTGCTCGTTTCACTCAGCATCAGTTCATGCAAGTCTATTCCAGGCCTCTCTGAAATCGTCCTGCTGGTCGTTTCTTACAGAACAATAATATTCCATAACATTCATATACCATAATTTATTGAGCCACTCTCCAATTGATGGGCATCCATTCAGTTTCCAGTTTCCAGCCACTACAAAAAGGGCTGCCACAAACATTCTTGCACATGTGGGTCCCTTTCCCTCCTCTAAGATCTCTTTGGCATATAGGCCCAATAGAAACACTGCTGGGTCAAAGGGTATGCACAGTTTGATAACTTTTTGAATGTAGCTCCAAATTGCTCTCCAGAATGGTTGGATCCCTTCACAGTTCCACCAACAATGTATTAGTGTCCCAGTTTTCCCACATCGCCTCCAACATTCATTGTTATCTTTTCCTGTCATTTTAGCCAATCTGACAGGTGTGTAGTTGTATCTCAGAGTTGTCTTAATTTGCATTTCTCTGATCAATAGTGATTTGGAGCAACTTTTCATATGACTAGAGATGGTTTTAATTTCATCATCTGAAAATTGTCTGTTCATATCCCTTGACCACTTATCTATTGAAGAGTGGCTTGAATTCTTATATATATGAGACAACTCTCTATATATTTTAGAAATGAGGCCTTTATCAGAACCATTAAATGTAAAGATGATTTCCCAGTTTGATGCTTCCCTCCTAATATTGTCTGCATTAGTTTTATTTGTACAGAAACTTTTTAACTTAATATAATCAAACTTATCCATCTGGTGTTCAATTAGGAGTTCCAGATCTTCTTTGGACATAAATTTATTCCATCTCCACAGGTCTGAGAGGTAAACTATCTTATGTTCCTCTAACTTGCTTACAAAATCACTCTTTATATCTAGATCTTGAACCCATTTAGATCTTATCTTGGTATGTGGTGTTAGGTATGGGTCAAGCCCTAATTTCTTCTACACTAGTTTCCAATTTTCCTAGCAGTTTTTGCCGAATAGTGAGTACTTATCCCAAAAGCTGGGGTCTTTGGGTTTATCAAACACTAAATTGTTAAGGTTATTGCCTAGATTGTCCTGATAACCTATCCTGTGCCACTGATCGACTGCTCTATTTCTTAGCCAGTACCAAATGATTTTGATGACCGCTGCTTTATAATATAGTTTTAGATCTGGTACAGCAAGACCACCTTCATCTGCCTTTTTTTTTCATTAATCCCCTTGAAATCCTTGACCTTTTGTTCTTCCAAATGAACTTTGCTACTATTTTTTCTAGATCTGTAAAATAATTTCTTGGGAGTTCGATTGGTATGGCACTAAAT
>JAJPUD010001171.1:214109-229593 GCA_023553655.1 Myrmecobius fasciatus | reverse complement strand
TTCTTCTAATTTTTCATTTTTTTGTTTTTGTTTGACTGATTCTTGAAATCTTATTGAGTCATTCACTTGCATTTTTTCAATTCTTATTTTTAAAGTGTTGTTTTCTTCAGTTACCTTTTTAAGCTCCTTTTGTATCTGGCCAATTGAATTTTTTTGTTCATTGCACTCTTTTTCCACTTCACTAATTTTATTTTTCAATAAATTGGTGTATTTGTCATATCTCTTTTGTTTTTTTATAAAGCTTTTTATTTACAAAACATATGAGTGACCTTTCAACATTGACCTTTGCAAAAAAACTTTTTTTTTTCCCAAGCTTTTCCTTTTATTCCCCCCACCCCCTACCCCTAGATGACAGGTAATCTAATACATGCTAGAGAGGATAAATTATATATCATATCTCTTTTGGAGAGCTTCTTGCCCTGATTTCAGTTTATTTTCCCATTTATTCTCCAGCTCTCTTTTGAGATTCTGTATGCAATCTTCCAGAAAGGCCTTTTGAAAAGGGGACCAGTGATGGTCCTTGCTGATTTCCTCTGGAGTTTTGTCTAAAGGAACTTCAGGATCTGGGGTCAGCCCTTCTCTGTCTCGTTAAAGCTGTCTATTGTGAGAGCTCTCTTTTGCTTCTTCATTTTTTTTTTTTAGACAGTGTGTATATCTCTTTAGGGTTTGGAAAAACCGCGGCTAAAGCTCTTCGCCCCGGGGCACTTCGGCGAATTAACTTAAGGTGTTGGGCCAGTGGGGGCTAGGACTAATTCCAAATTACTCCTTAAGCAGAAATCTCCTTAAACTGCCAGAACACCTGCCCCCAATCAGGGCAGAGCGTCCCCAGTGCCTCAGAGAAACTCCAGGTGTTTGGAATTTGGAATTTGGAGTTTCTGCCACGATGAGCTGAGCTGAGTCCCCCCCTCAATTTCGGCCTATACCTGAGTCTGCTTGTTTATCCCTCTGTCCGAGTTAGACAAACCTGATATGAAGTTCTTCAGAGAGCAGTGTCCAAATATTTCTGAATTCGTTGACTTGACAATCAGTTCAGAGGCTTATTTTACTGTTAGTTTGAGAGAAGATCGGAGGAGGATGCAGAGTCACGTTTGCACTCCGCCATCTTGGCTCCAACCCCTGGAAGTCTGGTGTACTGAATTTTCTTAAAGTAGAACCAGCTTGTATTAGCCATATCTATATCTCTATCTATATTCATTCAACAAACATCAGTCTGACAAAACAGGGGGAAATCATTGTGATGGCTTGATTTTTATGGTGCAGGGCCAAAGGTATCTTTAGATGTTCTTCATTTCAGTGGGAAATTCACAGATATCGGCTCTGGAATTCACGATACCTCAGTAATGATTTAACAGTCAGTGCTACATGTAGGGTCTCCAGAGAATGTGTCAGTTCCAATGCCTCCCGAAAAGCAGAACTGTAGTTCATTTCAGTCAAGGAGCATTAATTCAGCTAATTACTGTGGTTTCAACCACTGACAGCTAAGTCTTTTATAGGCTAGAGGAGAGAGCCATATTGGAGCCTACTACTATGATGGATAAGTGTGCTTGGCATGATTAAACAAAGAAGGCTTTAAGTTGATCAAAGAGAGGGGCCATAAATATATCGGGAAACTTTGACTTTGCTGTCACTCGGTTTATATTAGCTTGGCTGTGTTATGTTTGAACTGTGAAATTTGGCCCTGGCTACTTTTGCCCCAGTAAGGGAATGAACTTGAAGGCCTGAAAGACTAAAATGTTTTTAATTTCCTTGATTTGAGGAGAACTTGATATTCTTAATCAGTACAATGTTATTTCTTTGATTTTCTGAATTTGAAGTGGGTGGGTTCCCTCCCTCTCTTCCTCCTTTCCCCTCTTCCTTCTCTTTTTCTCCTCTCCCATATTTCTCAAGCTTTTCTTTTCCACAAGATATAGTACATTGAACATCTGCTCTCCTACTGTGCTATATTTTTAGGATGACCATTTTAAAGAGTGACCTCCATTTTTATGCACTTAGTGTTTGGGCTGGCAATTATTTGCAGGTGCATGATTGTGCCAATTGCTCTACAATGAACCAACTGTGTACAATGAAGCAGCAAGCCCTCCTTTTGGGGGGGGAGGGGATGGGGACATATGGCTGACTGAATCAGCCATTGGCCAATTGTCTGAACGTTATTAGAGTATGTAATTTAGCACCTGCAAACTGTTAGCGTACTGTGGCTGCAAACAAGAGGTACCCTTTAAGGGAAATATCTGTTGTCATTTGTGATCAAATGTTTCATTTTAATGATCTCTGTTATTCCTTTGGGTGTATAAAAAACAGGGAGAGGAAGGCACCAGAAAATTCTGATGGATGTTTTTTTAGGGAAGCTCAGTAAACATGACTGCTACAGTGTACTATGAAAAGTATATTTGATGTGTACTTTATAATTGGAAATTAGCTTAAAGATTAATGAAACCTAAAATCATAGAAGTTTAGGGCTAGAAGGGATGCTAGAGATTGAAGTGTCAGTTGTACTGTATCATATCCAGTGTTCAAATTTCATATACATTATATTTAAATCTTAAAAGAAGAGGGAAGATAGAAATTTCTTCATGCCAAGTGAAAGACCAGTTATTATTTTGAAATAATTACTTTGGCATGATAAAACTGAAATCTCATCTAAAGAGTGTTAGGTAGTTTATGTTTCTAAGGCACATAGAGATTAAATGGCTTTCCTAGGGCCTTGCAAATAATGTCAGAGAATTTGATCATACAGTGTTCCTGACTCCAAGCCCAGTCACTAAGACATGGCATTGCTCCTATTCTTTATTTGTATATGCAAGAACTAGATTTGTATATGAATAGTTAACTTTATTAAATTTAACCTCACTCTTTATTTAAGCTCTGCATAAATTGAAATGGAAGGTGACATTTCCATGTGAATCAACACTTCTTGTGAAATTGCAGGCTCAATTATTTTTAGAATTTATTATTATTAACTGTAGAACACAGTATGCTGCTCCAATATGCAATATTATAAGGCACAAGGCAGCCATTAGAATTAGTGATAAGATGCATTAGGTTTGGCCAACTCTCACAGTGTGTGGTATGTCTAGAAGCCAAAAGATATTAGGTAGAGAGTGAGAAATTCTGTTGGTAAACTAATTGTAGGGTGATGGCTTGAGAGAACTGGATTAATTGAAGTATGAGGATACTTCAAATATATTTTTTGAATACAGGTGCATTGGGCACCATGCTATGTATTGAAGGTAATATTTGGTTTTATATTTTAGTAATGTGGAGAACACTAGAAGGGAATATTCTGATTAAGAGGAAGATAAGTAACACTTTTAATTTGGAGTGAGATCAGTGAATTTTTAAAAATCCATCAAATCTGAGCACCAGATTTATAGCTAGAAGATCTGAACTTGTCATTTTCATCATGAAACTTGATCACCTGCTCCTTATCATTTGGAAAGTAAATCCAATATTATTACTAGCTTTACTCACTTTCTTTAAATGAAGATTATATTATGTCTTTCAATGATATAAAGTGCAAATTCTTTTTTAAAATAGATTTCATTGATATCTTTTGTTTGTACATAATCCCATATCACTCTTCTTCCTCCTTACATGAAAGCCATCTCTTACAACAAAGAACTTTTCATAAAAAATTAAAATGAAGGAAAAAAAAGAAAAATATGAGTAAAACTTGTCAATCCACTGAACAAATTTACCAATTTATGTATTGTTCTACACATATAGACCTCCCACCTTTGCCAGAGAGTTTTGTTAGAAGTGATTTCTCATATTTCTTCTTTGAAACTAAGCTTGTTTTTTATAATACAAAGACGTTATCAATAAATAATCCATGCTAATTCTCTGATCTAGGAATTGATGGTGGCTGGAGTGCTAACAGCTTGTCTTGAGAAATGGCCAATGGATAGATTTTTTTTAAGGCGCCTCCAAAGGGCAGATTGGGCTTTATCCAACTGGAGTGGGAGAATCAGGTTATCTCATGATTTTAAATAACAACAACAACTACCATGCTAGTATTACTTTTCTAAGTATAGTTACATATATGTATATGTATACTTAATTTTTTATCCTAAATATGCATTAGATATAGATATAAATCTATCTCTATCTCTTCCTATCAGTGTTTGCCAGAAAGAGTGCTAGTTTTAGAGTCAGAAAGATCTGGGACAAAATCCTGCCTCTGCCACTTATAAGTTATGTGATCAGAGATAAGTCACTTAGTCTCTTCAGTCTCGTCTGATTTTTAGCCTGATCTGATTTGTCAAATAGTAGTAATAATATCGTTAGTCCATATATAATAGGGTTGATGTGAGGTTTCAATGAAGTACTATATGTGAGGCACTTTATAAGCCTTTAGAAACTCTGTAAATGTTCCTTTCATGGCAATCATGAACTCTGAATGGAGGAAATGGAATGTCAAATCTGAAAGGAACCATACAGATTGTCTAGTCCAAACCCTTCATTTATTGATCTGGAACTGGAGGTCCAAGAAAGGGAAAGTGAGCTGTTTAACATTATACCTGATTAGTGAGTATTGGCCCTGCAACTAGGACCCAGGTCTTTTGAGTACTAATTCAATGCTCATCCTTATTAACATCATTCTGCTGTATACAGTGAGCAGAACTAGGTTTGGAGAAGACTGTTTTACAATGGTCTTGTAACAGATGGGCCCTGTGAATTCTTTTAGGAATGGCACACTTAGTAAAATGAAAGGGTCTCACTTGGGGATAGAATCAAAAAAATGTTTGTTGTCCCTTGAAATTCAACATGCTCAATACTGACAGTATTAGTAGTGGAGGAGTTGAGCGGGACAAACTATGTATCTTAAAAAAGATGATCCAAACTCATCATTTTTCTCTAATAGCAAGTTGTATTGTCCCATTTTTTTTTTGCTTTTGCTTTCTGATTGGAGCTCAACTGGTAAATACTCTCTAAATACTACAAAGTGTCTCATCTTAGTATTTCTATCTTTTCTAAAGAAGAAAAGATTGTAGGGCATCCAATGTTAGAGGGTGAGGCCAAAGGAATTCTGGTAAGTTACCAAAGGCTTGAGCCTGATTCTGAGTCTTTTGAGGTTTACTCAATCCCCAGTGGAATCCATGGAGATCTACCCCTCAAGGACTTTGAATTGTTAGTCACAGAAGAAATTCACACATAGAAAAATGGTTTGCTTGTGATGCTTTTTTCCCTTTTCCTATCAACTGATTTGTAGGTGACATTTTTTATTTAACTTTATGGATTTTCTTGTTTTATAACATGCAGAAAATAATAGGTAGATTCATTTTGTTTGCTTTAGTGACATGAGAAATGAAAATTCCCACCATTACAATTGAACTAGCTGAGTAGTTCTAGGAATACTTGAGTATAATGATAATACTGGGGCAGCACGACAAAGCTAGAAATGACGGAGAAGCAACATTATCTTTTCTTTTTTTTTATTAAAGCTTTTTATTTGTATAACATATGTATGGGTAGTTCCCCAGCATTGATATTTACAAAGCTTTCCATTACAACTTTTACCCCAAGTCCCCTCCCCTCCCTTAGATGGCAGGAAGTCCACTACATATTATTAATATTAAAATATTTGACAAGTTGTGCAAGAAAAATCCTATCTACAAGAAAAAAAAAAGAAAATCAGAGAAAGGCAACACAATGCAAGCAAACCTCAATAGAGAGCATGAAAATGTTATGTTGTGGTCCATATTTCATATCCCTCTCTCTGGGTGTATTCTTGGAACTGGTTTGAGACAATTCTTTGTTGCAGAGAGCTATGTCCATCAGAATTGATCATCATGTAATATTGTGCAACATTATCTTTTCAAAACAAAAATGAAGTGTTGATAATGAGCCTATAATTGACCCATGACTCAACTTGGCCTGGCAAATAAAAAAACATCCACAGTGCTTCTTTTCCCCATTTTGCCTAGATTTGCCTTCTTCATGCTACTTTAACATAGGTCAGATTTGCCAAGTAATTTAATATACACATGGTCTCCAGATAAAAATCCAATTAGCTCTTAGACCTTGGCCACACAGCTCTCTGGACCTGAGTTTCTGTTTATGAAAGTGATGGTGTTGGAATCTAGAACTCTTCCAACTTTGAAATTCTACCACTATTTTTCTATTAAGGAACTCTCAGATACTCTGGAGATACCAAGTTTCTAGGTGGGGGTAGGAGTTTGGGATGTGGCCCAGCTGAAAAAAAAAACCTAGAGAAATCTCTATTCATTTTTTATCTTTAGAAAAATAACAGAACTTCTCCATACTCACATGTCTCTTGTGAAAAATAAAGATCACATGACCCACCTTAAAGATTGTTGTGAATGATTGCACATCAGTGCTAATCAGATATTTCTTTGGCCATGAGTGGAAATCCACTTGATACATGCTTAGTAACTTGCCATGATTCCATCTATCTTCAGTGTCCTACTTCAAAGTCAGAGTTAGTGAGTGCTGATGGACTGGGGCTGGAGAAGTGGCTTCTGAAAATGTAATATAATATTAATGATTTATGGGAATAAGTTAGTCATAGACTTATGGAATGCAAAGGCAAAAAGGACTTTTAAAACCCCCTAGTCCAACATTTTTCTGTTACAGAGAAAGCAAGTTAGTCCCCAGAGAGATGAAGTTGGTCTGGCAGGATAGCTGATACATTGACTCTCTTGTTAAGCATCCTTGCTAGGCAATCAGTTGTTTCATCCATTTTAGTCCTCAATCTCTTGATTTCTATTTTTTATCTCTGCTAGCAAGGCCATTATAGATTATGTTGCCAGCAACCCATGTGGTATGTCACTTGAAGGCCACTGACAGTGACCCTCTCACCAACCTGTCAGTGTTCTAAGACCCTTCTGAAGATCTGTAGATATATTAATTATGTTGAGACATTGTATTCCCTAAGAAGACGAACAAATTCATCAATATGCTTGCAATTAACATAACTAACTAGTTATTGCCCATATTATGCCTAATAAAAAATAAGAGTAGTGATAACATGGGATAAATGGGAAAATTTGGATGAATAGAGAAAAAGTAGGGAAAAGTCTAGCATATGAGGCAATATCAATATGTTTCTTTGAGGAACCAAAAGACAGATATTCAAGGGAGTGGAAATAGAGAAAGCTGAACTTGTTGGTAAAGGATGACATTTTCTAGAAGGTTAAACAAGAGAGCCTAATGAAATAACAATAATAACAAAAATTTCTATAGCATTTACTTTGTGCCAGGCATTGTGCTAAATACCTTGCAATTATCTCATTTGAAGTTAAGTGACTTGCTCAGGGTCATACAACTAGTAAGTATCAGAAGTTGGATTTGAACTTAGGTTTTCCAGACTCCAGGTCTCGTTCTCTATTTACTGTGCCATTTATCTGCCCCTAACATAGATAATATGTGAAAGTATTTTTGTGTACTATAAAGTACTATACAGTTGCATTATCTAATTAGCTGTATGATACAAACTATATTATGACTTCTAGCCTAAAGGGTAAGTATGAAATGTTTCCTTTTTTCAGTTGGTTTTAATGTTTTGATCTGAGGAAATGAAATTCCTTGAACTGGGAGAGCCACAGATACCATTGGGATTTTTCACACAAGATATTTCACTACCTCTGCCACCCTTACCTCAGAAAGTCATGATGACTCACGAAGGTCAGCAGCCTTGTCTTTGACTTTTATATCATCACAGAAGTAGAGCTACCATGGAAAGTAGACTGCTTAACAAATGGTCATTATATTGAATTGTGTTTAGAGAACTGCTCTATCTTCATTCTTTCTCATGCTTGGTACTGGAAATTTTCTTGATCCTTATTTCATGACCTTTGCTAGCACTAGAAATGCCAGAGAGCACTTGGCTTTGCATATCCGTAATGGTGGCTGTTTTTTTGATGCACTTACTGGAAAATGAGACTGTATTATTTTAGATGGTGTTTTTCATTGGCAGACCTAGTGAATCATAGAGTATGTGGAAGTCTTTTTTTAATGGAAGAGTGCTGTTCTGTGTTGGAAGGAATAAAATGGATTGTTGGTAGGTTGGCCAATGTTTAAACAGTTCTGAACACTGTTTAAAAACTTATTTCCGAATTTAATTTCTTTTTCATTTTTACCCAGTAGCAGCCTTTGGATTTATTTCTTGCCAGGATTCCCAAACCAGGTCTTGCCCATCGTACTGTATAGCCAGTTCGATATTTCCTTTCCACCTGCTCAAAGACCTCAATAGGATCTTTGTTTGCTATATGCTCTAACATGAGTAAAAAGATGGCTCCGTGCATTAGTCACCAGCAGGAAAATTTATTACCATACTTATTTCACAATAGGCTTATTTTAAATAGTCTTCCTTGTCTTAATTCTAGTAGTAGTTAAAAAGCAATGTTTTTCTTCCTACCTCTGTGCTTTGGACTCATTCTTACAAAATAGAGGTATTTAACACTTCTTCAGTGCAGTACATCCATATAGTCATATTAATAATTTTTTTAGCTATGGGAACAGGACCATTATACAGTTATTGAAAATTTTTGGTTAAAACAGTTATTTTACAGATAATTGCATTTGTGTTTTCTCTTGGTTTTGTAGCTTTTAAAAATTACATGTCAACATATTTTAGGCATCCAAAGAAACTACTAATAAGGCTATTTTTCTTCTTGGTTTGAAAAGCTTACCTTTTCAGAGTCTTGGAAATTAAGCAAGGGGAATTTCCATTCTGGGTTTGATTCTCAACAACAGAGGGGAAATTGTTTGCTGGAGTGGACATGGTTGGATCTCTGGGGGAAAGTGATAGAGTTTGTGATAGATGTTATAGTCTGACAAGGACTCTAGATTTCAGGAAAGCAGCTTTCAAAGGGTTGAGAGGAAAGATAATAAACCATGGAGTAAAATGAAACAAGGGAAAGACAGTCCAAAACTGAAGGGAATTGTTCAAGAAAGAATTATAAAGATACCAAGGCAAATATTTCTATAGCAGAAGAAAAAATGGGAATTGTTTAAAAAGATTGATGTGGATGCACAGGGAACTCACCAAGTAATTTAGATTTGAAAAAGAGTTATTTAGAAGATGGAAGGAAGACCTGAAAACAGAGAATGAAGAGAAGGTTTCATGATACTATAACATTAATATGAGAAACAATAAAGTTCAGAATAAGTTTAAGCTAGTGAGGGAAACTAAGGACAATAAAAAGAGTTTTTGTTTGTGGGCTTTTTAAAAGCTCTTTTTAGAGAGAAAGAGAGATTAAAATCAGGCTTGGGCCTTTACTTGGGATTGGTGGGATAGTATTAACTAACAATAGAGAGCAGATAGAGCTGTTCTCTTCTTATTTTTTCTCCCTGCTTTCTCTGAAAAGGAGAACAAGGAGAAGCTGATGCCCAAGATAAATAAGGAGATAGTAAGAGAGCATCTTGCTGCCCTGGGTGAATTAAAAGTTTTCTGGCCCAAATAGATAGGTCCTGAAAGAGCTGGTAGGTGTGGTTGTTGAGTCTGTCACTGATCCACGAAAGATCAAGGAAAATAGAAGAGTTAACATAAGTTTAGAGGAGAACAAATGTTCTAATTTTCAAAAAAGAAAGACGACAAAGTCTGTAAGATATAGGCCAGTAATTTTGACTTTGATTCCTAGGAAACTTTTGAATTGATCATAGAAGAGAGAGTACATAAATAGGAAAAAAGTGATTACAAAACCCAACAAAACTTTATCAAGAGCAAATTATGTCCAACTAACCTAATTTTTTTTGTTACAGGTTTACTAGACTAGTAGATGATGAGAAAGCTGCAAATATAGTTTCTCTAGATTTTTAGCAAAGCTTTTAATAAAATACTTTATTCTATTCTTTTGGAGAAGAAGAAAAATGTAGATTTGATGATAATACAACCAAATGGTTTCAGAAATAGTTGGTTGGCCAGATTCAATGATCCAATATCAGTGTGGCAAGAGGTCTCCAGTGGAATATCCCAAGGATCTGTGCTTGGCCCTGTTTTGCTTAACATTTTTATTATTAACTGACTTGGATAAAGAGTTCATATGCTCATCAAATTTGCAGATAACACAAAGCTGGGAGAAATAGCTATCATGCAAAAGGATTTTGAGAGGCTAGAATACTGGGTGGAATCTAATGAGCTAATATATTCACTAGGAATAAAAGTGTTACTCTTGGGTAACAAAAAAGAAAATCACCTCCACAAGTATAAGATGCAAGAGGTATAGTTAAATAACATGAAGTGGCAGACAAAATATTAATATGATCTTGGGCTGCATTAAGAGGGGATTTTGTTTCTGATAATAGGATAAGTTGTAGTATCACTGTACCTTGCCCTTGTCAAATATCATCCAGAATATTACGTTCTCTTCTGGTACCCTGGTTTAAGAAGGATATGGACAAGCTATAGAGTGTCCAAAGGAAGGCTGTCAGAATGGTGAAGGACCATGAGTCTGTGCCATGTGAGTATCTTTTGAAGGAACTGGACATATTTAGCCTGGAAAGGAGAAGCCTTGGTGGGGGTAGGGACTAGCCAGTTAAGAGAGAAGAAAATAGTCATAAGCAAAACAAACTCTGACATTGAGGGCATGAATAGAAAAGAAGATCAGAAGGGAAGAGCAAAACAGAAAAATCCTATGACCAGGGACAAGGCAAAGGGAAGAGAAGAAAGGCAATGGAGTGGAAGCAGATTGTGTCACTTAGGGAACAGAAAGATTAATCATATAAAGAAGGGAGGGGTGGAAACAAAAAGAGGGAAAATACAAGAAGGTAAGATGGAGGGAAATACAATTAACAATCACAACTGTGAATGTAAGTGG
This sequence comes from Myrmecobius fasciatus, assembly GCA_023553655.1. Taxonomy (NCBI): domain Eukaryota; kingdom Metazoa; phylum Chordata; class Mammalia; order Dasyuromorphia; family Myrmecobiidae; genus Myrmecobius; species Myrmecobius fasciatus. The sequence goes on along the minus strand of JAJPUD010001171.1, from coordinate 218,815 downwards.
GATGAACTCACCAGTAGGTGATGGAGCACTGGACCTAAAGTCAGGAAGACCTGAATTTGAATCAAACCCCAGACATTTACTAGCTGTAGGCCCTTGGGCAAATCACTTAACCTCTTTGGAGGGAATACAGATACAATAAAATCATGCATCTGTGAACTATTAAAGAATCAGGAATTTCCACCTAAATAGTCTTAAGTTGATTTTTACTCAAAACATGCTATCGTTAACATTCTAACATATTTTTTGAAGAATTAAAGCCAGGCCTCCGAAAAGTGGTAGTAGTTTGATTTCCCTTTCTAAACTCTGACATTTAGGATCAGAAGTTCCATGGTGTGGCCACAATTATAAGGCATAATGTTAGGATGCCCCAGTTTCTTTTTAATTAAAAATTTTTGAAGGGGTGTGTGTGTCTGTGTGTGTATAAGTAAAGCCAATAATAGCTATAAATAATGAATTATGTTTTAAAGGCATCCTTAGAACCCCTATGACTGTCTATAGTTGGACAGTAGTTAGAAGAATTTCAGAATCTCATCTTTTTCATCTGGTTTGAATTCCTCAAGGTTCATTGTTACCTCTTGTAGAGCTCTGTAATAACCATGAAAAAAGGATGAAGACTTTTTAGCCTTTAAGGTGTTCTACTTCCCTCCTGGAAAACTGATCTTAGTGTGTTAGCTCAGTATCTTCCTAAGCTTTAAACACCTTGTAAACAACCTGCTTGCATACTGACTTCCTACTAAAATGAAGAGGATCTTTTGCATTAGGGTAATTAATAATGTAGCTTTTCAGATAATTTGTCATTGGAGGTAAAGGTGGGGAGAAAGAGTAGTGAAAGGGAAGAAAGAGGCAATAAAGATGTTGGGCCAAGGAATGAAGAGGCGATCTCCAACTGGCTTTCCCTTTTCTTCCCTTCATTTCATTCGTTGCGTGCGTCATAGGATAACCCTCAGTGAAATTGCTCAAAAGCAATTTCAGCTCAGCCTTGGAAGCAAATTTTCTTATTCTCCATCTTTTTTCTTTTCTTCTAGAGAGAAGCATCTGAGTCAAGCATCTACCTTTACCATGCATTTAGAAGTTGAGGCCTGCTGGGCATTATGATAGCTTCTATAACAGAAAGGAAATAGGCAGACACCACTTACTTCAGCCCAACTCAGGCTCTCTCTCCCAGATATCTTCCATGAAGGATCACTAAACATGACTATGGGAGCCAAGATGCTACTTCAGGCCAGGCTGGAAGCTTCTAGGGTAAACAACACTGTTTTTATTTGCACTCTCTAGGGAGGCAAAACTCTCTCTGTCTAACCTGGTCTGAACAAAACACACCTTCAGTACAAAACAGCTTCAAAAGAGACACCTCAGTGTTGGCAAACTGCTTGAGCCTCTTGAAATAAAAGACTAACCCAAACACCATTTTGTTTTCTCAAAGGAGTATTGATTCTATTTAAGGTTCTTCTTTATGCACACCTTCAAGGATGTCTTGTCATTTGAGAAAATGTCAGTTTCATAATATTTTAATGACAAATCAGTTTGGAAAATACTCTGATTTCCCTTTGGCTCATTGTCAGCTTTTGAGTGCAGATTGCCCTAGTCAGTTCATAAATTACAGAAGTAACAAATGCAAATGTTTAATTAGGGTATTTAACCAAAGAAATAGATAATTTACTTGGAACTTATAGGGTGAGAACTTTCTGTGCTTTGTCAAGATGCAGAAACCAACTGGTTTGTTGTCTTTAATACTCTAAAATGAATATCCTCACTCTATTTGTGAAGTCCATTGGAATCTATTACATGTCAACGAATGTATGATTTCTACCAGTGATGTTGTTGGCTCCTTTTCTTACACTGGAATTAAACATTTTTTTATTAATACTTTTTATTTGCAAAACATATGTATGGGTAATTCCTCAACATTAACCCTTACAAAGCTTTCCATTACGAATTTTTCCTCCCTACTCCCCACCCCTGTCCTAGATGGCAGGATATCCGCTACATGTTAATTATGTTAGAATACTTAAGAAATCGGATATATGTATAGTTATTTCCACACATCATTTTTTTGTGCAGGAGAAATCATATCTACAAGAAAGAATAATCCGATAAAGGAAATACAATGCAAGCAAACATCAGTAGAGAACATGAAAATATTATGTTGTGGTCCACATTTCACATCCCTCTCTCTGGGTGTATATGGCTTTCTTCACTGAACAATTGGAACTGGTTTGATGCATTTCATTGTTGAAGAGAGTCATATCCATCAGAACTGATCATCATATAATATTGTTGTTGCTGTGTATAATGATCTCCTGGTTCTGCTCATTTCACTCAGCATCAGTTCATGCAAGTCTCTCCAGGCCTCTCTGAAATCGTCCTGCTGGTCGTTTCTTACAGAGCAATAATATTCCATAGCATTCATATACCACAATTTATTCAGCTACTCTCCAATTGATGGGCATCCATTCAGTTTCCAGTTTCTAGCCACTACAAAAAGAGCTGCCACAAACATTCTTGCACATGTGGGGCCCTTTCCTTCTTTTATGATTTCTTTGGGATATAAGCCCAGTAGAAACACTGCTGGGTCAAAGGGTATGCATAGTTTGATAACTTTTCGAGCATAGCTCCAAATTGCTCTCCAGAATGGTTGTATCCGTTCACAGCTCCAACAACAATGCATGACTGTCCTAGTCTTCCTACATCCCCTCCAACATTCATCTTTATCTTTTCCTGTCATTTTAGACAATCTGACAGGTGTAGTGGTACCTCAGAGTTGTCTTGATTTGCATATCTCTGAACAATAGTGATTTGGAGCACCTTTTCATATGATTATAAATAGTTTTAATTTCATCATCTGAAAATTGTCTGTTCATATCCTTTGACCATTTATTGATTGGAGAGTGGCTTGAATTCTTATAAATATGAGACAATTCTCTATATATTTTAGAAATTAGGCCTTGATCAGAAAACCCTTAAATGTAAAGATGATTTCCCAATTTGATGCTTCCCTCCTAATATTGTCTGCATTTGTTTTGTTTGTACAGAAACTTTTTAACTTAATATAATCAAAATTATCTATCTGGTGTTCAATTAAGAGTTCCAATTCTTCTTTGGACACAAATTCCTTCCTTCTCCACAGGTCTGAGAGGTAAACTATATTATGTTCCTCTAATTTACTTATAATATCACTCTTTATATCCAAATCATGAACCCATTTAGATCTTATCTTGGTATGTGGTGTTAGATGTGGGTCAAGCCCTAGTTTCTTCCACACTAGTTTCCAGTTTTCCCAGCAGTTTTTGCTGAATAGTGAGTACTTATCCCAAAAGCTGGGGTCTTTGGGTTTATGAAACACTAAATTGCTTCTGTTATTACCTAGATTGTCCTGATATCCTATCCTATGCACTGATCAACTGCTGTATTTCTCAGCCAGTACCAAATGGTTTTGATGACCGCTGCTTTATAATATAGTTTTAGATCTGGTACAGCAAGGCCACCTTCATCTGTCTTTTTTTTTCATTAATTCCCTTGAAATTCTTGACCTTTTGTTCTTCCAAATGAACTTTGCTACTATTTTTTCTAGATCTGTAAAATAATTTCTTGGGCATTTGATTGGTATGGCACTAAATAAGTAAATTAGTTTGGGTAGTATTGTCATTTTTATTATATTTGCTCGGCCTACCCATGAGCACTTAATGCTTTGGAATTAAACATTATTTTAATCATAAATCTCAAGCAATGACATATGAGCCCCATAAATTCTCCCCATAAACAGTGTCATTAGCACTATCTTCCCAAAGCCCTAAAACATTACCTGTGGCTAGCACATATTAAAGGCTGTCTCTGTTTGATGCATAATTACTTGAGTGTAGCTTTTGGAGCAAAGTATTTGTGGAGGTTTAGATATGATCACATTTTCTGTGAACTCTTAACGCATATTCTCATAATCTAAGTATTGGGGGTAGGTTTTAAAGCTTTTCGCTTGCATTTTGCATACAAAATGTTTGTAGAGTAATCAATTCCATACTATTCCATGATTTTAGTAGGGAGAAGTCAATATAGCTGTCAGTGCAATTTGCAAAGTATAATAAAGCTAACAAGGCCAGAGGAGTTTCTTTGATTCAGGGATCTGATGGGATTTTGAGAAAACAGAATTGGTCATAAATGATAATCATATGAAATTATACTTTTTTTCAATTAAAAATTGGGCAATATTTATTGGGTGCCTGGTAGATGCCTATTTTAGAAGACATGGTTTCTGCCCTCTCGTTTCAAATCTAGTTGGAGAAACAGAACTCCTGTCCATGAAATAATTAGAAAACAAGTGTGTTATTGAGTCTAAGTAAAATAGAAATGCAAAGAAGCGAGGGCTGAAAAGGTATCTTGAAGAAGGTAAGATTTGTGTTGGATCTCAAAGGATAGGTATGACTTAATTCAATTGAGAGCAGGAAGAAAACACTGAGGAGAAAGAATTAGGGGAGCAGTACTATGAGCAAAGCTCTAGAGGTAGAAATGAACATAATTCATGCAGGGGGCAGGAAAGGCATTAGCCTAGCTACAGTGGAGGAGTATTTGTGGTAGAAAGCTACGTTTTGGAGAAGTAGTGAGAAATTAGGTTGCCTACCATCTCCCACCTTCCTTATGCACGTGCGCAGGCACTCACGTGCACAGACACACACACACACACACACACACACACACACACACACACACACACA
>JAJPUD010001171.1:196961-214099 GCA_023553655.1 Myrmecobius fasciatus | reverse complement strand
ACACACACACACACACACACACACACACACACACACACACACACACACCCCTATCTTCAGATAATCAAGAAATAAGCTTTTTGCCTTTGAATTGAAATGAAGCTAAAAAGGAATAGGCAGGTGTTGGATGGAATAACTCAGCAAGTAAGTAAATAGATGATTTAGTAAAAGTTCCTGAGTCCCTGACCTGTTTTAGAGAAAGAAGCTGAAAGCCTTTCCCAATCATGTCAGTAATACTTCTGCTTGAACAAATAAGTATCTTGGTGATGATATAGGAAGCAGTTGTATTCTGCTAATATTAGTTCATTGAGAGATGTGTTTTGTAGAAGTTGGAATTTCTTTCAGAATGTCATCATTTTCTTCTCCAACTCCCAGCTGTGATTGTAATGACAGACTTCTCTTGTGCCCAAGAAGCCTTTCTCTGTGACAGATTACTGTCTCTTTTAAATATCCTGAATGGGCCCTTATGGTCTGTGACAAAATGCACAATCTCAGGCTCTGAGACCCGTAACTAATCTATTACTAGCCCTTTTTGTCTTAGTTATACCATTGGCTCTGCTGCTGATGGAAGGCTTCAGTATACATCCTTTAAGTGTGGTTTTGAACACTGAAAAAATCCCAAAGTGTTCTAAGAGCCCTGTCATCTGCAAAAGCAGTGCCCAATTTCTAGATCACTCATGCTTTTCTGCCATCCCCAACCTTTACCTTGGTCAGCACTTCCTTTCTCGATTTACAAATCCCCCTTATTTCAAGGTTTAGTACCAGGTCCATGTCCACCAAAAGGCTTTATTCAGCATTTATTATGAGCCTCCTCAGTACAATGAACAATTATATCTTCCTCTGTTGAATTCATAGTACTGTCTATGGCATTCTCATGGGGGCAAATAAATGGCACAGTAGATAGATAATCAGGCTCAGAATCAAGAAGACTCATCTTCCTGAGGTCAAATCCAGCTTTAGACACTAGCTGTGTGACCCTGGACAAGTCACTTAACCCTGTTTGCCTCAGTTTCCTCATCTGTAAGATGAGCTAGAGAGATAAAAATGACAAACCACTCCAGCATCTTTCCCAAGAAAACCCCAAATGGAATTACAGAGTTGGACATGACTGAACAACAACAACAAAAATATTCTGTTTCATGGATTGCCAAGGTTAACTATCACTTAATGGCCAGCCTATTCACTTGGAACCTTTTGCATACATAGCTTGCTTCACTTTGCTTCTCTGCAGAACTGGATGCCTCCCCCAGGACAAGCTCATCACTTCTAATCTTGCCACCAAGCTAGTCATTACTTAGATTATCTGTTATCGCCTCCCTTAGTCTCTTTTCCCTCTGTTTGGTGAGTTGGAGGGTGGAGCACCAAATTCCTCCCAATTCCTTCCTTTATTGAGGACAGAAACTGGGCTCTTAGCCCACTCTGCTTTGCATTTGCTATTTCAACTCCACAGACCAAGATGACCTTATGTATCTCCCCCAGTTCATGTTCCTGCCTCCTTATGTGTAAGCTTAGATTGTAAGCTTTTTGAGATCACACACTATCTTTCTCTCATTAATTATATCCCCAACACCTAGCCCAGTGTCTAGCACATAGTAGACAATAAATGTTTATTAGATTGGACTTAGCTAAACTGGTCCTCGAACAATAGGTTACAGTTAGTTGCTAGTATAGTATTGTTAGAACTTTGTAAAGCTTGAACTTTGCCACTGTTGCTTTCAAGAATTCAGGGTATCCTCTATATTACAGTGAGCCATTGGAGTACCACACATTTAGCAATTAAGTATGTGTTATGTAACATCTCTAGCATCATTGTTTTATAATGAACATTTCACGTGTGTAAGTCTTGTATCCTTTGGTAAATTTGAAGGCTCTTCAAGAACTGAATTTTAGAATTGAATCTTTTCCCTGAAAAAAAAGACCTACTGTGAATGCTTTTTATTAGTCCCCTTTCCCCCAATTCTGGCAGATATTTATGAAGCATAGACTGAATGCTGAGGACACTCTGATGGCTTTGGGACCTCCCCAGTGGGGGCAACACATGACAACCTACCCATACTTTTTCACACTGGGCAACTCTTGTCCGTGGCCTATAAATCCTTGATATGGTTCTGGGGTGTCTCCTTGCAATCTCTTCACATTGTGTAGATATTACTTGAGCACTTGGGCTCACTATTACTTGTCTGGCATAGGATCAGCCCACAGCTTTTTCTTTGTTTCCATCACACAGACCATCAGTTGTCTATTGGTAAGTTTGTGCTGGAGCCAGCACATAATTGATTTGAGAGAACTTATTATGAAATTTTCAATGAAAGTGTTAACACTTCAGAAATCAGAAAATGTTACAAATCACAACTTGATTTTTTTGTTGATTATCTAGACTTAAGAAAGTGATGGAGAAAATATTAATAATACCAAATAAGCTTAAAAGTGTGTGATGCAGACTTCACATATATAATTGTTATCAAATTGTTTACCTTCTCAAATTGGGGCAAGTGGTGGAAGGGAAGGAGAGAATTTGAAACTCAAACTTTTTAAAAATGGGTACTAAATTTTTTACATGTTATTGGGAAATATTTAACAAAATAAACACAAATTTTTAAGAAGTGTGTCATGCATACATCCTTCCCTCCCTCTAGAATGTTGTTAAAACATTTACCAGCATGCCTCTCCCAATTGTACATTTAGAACCAGATGTCCTACAGACATCTTAAATTCACCATGTCCCAAACTGAACTTATTCTTTTTCCCTTTATTCCTTTTTCCCTCTTCCAAACCTCCCTATTTCCATACTGCTAGTCTCCTAGGTTCAAAACATTGGCATTATCTTCAACGCCTCACTTTTCCTTAGTCTACATATACAGTCAGTTGCCAAACCTTTCTATTTCTGCCTCTACATCTCTTGATTCTAACCCCTTTTCTCCATTCACACAGCTATTACCTTAGTTCAGGCCCTCATCAACTCTTTTCTAAATTATTGAACAGCCTCTTAATTGGTCTCCCTGTTTTATCCAACACAGTACAGACCCAGTAATTTTTCTTAATCATAGAACTGACTGTCACTTTCAATGGATTCCTGTTGCCTCTAGGATATAGTGTAAAGTAAAGGATAAACTCTTCTCATTAGCTTTTAACAACCTGATCCCAATATGTCTTTTCAGCCTCACTGGACATTCTTCTTTTTCCTCTTTAAACTTTGCATCCATCTGAGAGACTGTCATCTACATATGAGAAAGAATAGGTAGCAGGATAAAGCTTATTGGGGATGGACTAAGGACATGTCCCCAACTATTCTGGAGTTACAGTTTCAGAGAGACTTCATTATTTTGATTTAAAATTAATTTTATGATATCAAATATATCCATTTTTATAGAATAATAGCATTTTGTTTTCAAAATATATACAAAGATAGTTTTCAACATTTACCGTAGCAAAACCTTGTGTTCCACATTTTTTCCCTTCCTTCCTCCTCCCCTTTCTCCTTGATGGCAAGTAATCCAATATAAGTTAAACATGTGCAGTTCTAAACTTTTTTCCACATTTATCATGCTGCATAAGAAAAATCAGATCAAAAAGGGAAAAAAGAAAAAAGAAAACAAAAAGCAAGTAAAAAACAATAAAAAGGTGAAAATACTATGTATGATCCACATTCAGTTCCCACTGTCCCCTCTCTGGGTGCAGATGGCTCTCTTCATCACAAGACCATTGGAACTGGCCTGAATCATCTCATTGTTGAAAAGAGCCACGTCCTTCACAATTGATTATCACATAATCTTGCTGTTGCCGTGTATAATGATCACTCAGCATCGGTTCATTTAAGTCTCTCCAGGCCTCTCTGTAATCGTCCTGTTGAATGTTTCTTATAGAACAATAATATTCTATAACATTCATATACCATAACTTATTTCCCAACTGATGGGCATTCACTCAGTTTCCATTTTCTTGCCATGAGACAAAGGGCTGCCCCAAACATTTTTGCACATGTGGGTCCCTTTCCCTCCTTTAAGATCTCTTGGGGATCCAGGCCTTCCCCAGTAGAGACACTGATGGATCAAAGGGTATGCACGGTTTGATAGTCCTTTAGACAGAGTTCCAAATTGTTCTCCAGAATGGTTGGATCAGTTCACAACACCACCAACCATGTATTTGTGTCCTAATTTTCCCACCTCCCCTCCAACATTTATCATCTTTTCTTATCTGAGATCAATAGTAATTTAGAGCATTTTTCCTGTGACTAGAAATGGTTTTAATTTTTTCATATGAAAATTTTATCAACTGGAGAATGGCTTGTAAAATATATTAATTTTCAATTGTAAATACAAAATCCAGATTGATTTCTTTCTCTGCTCTGTCCCTTTGACCTGGCCTTCCTGTATACTTGAATGCACTCACTCTCTCTTTATCTCTACCTCATAGAACATCCTCTTTCTTTAATACATAGTTCAAGTTTCACCTTCTTCATGAAGCCTTTCCAAGTCTCCCTAGCCTTGTGTCTTCTTTCCCATGCTACCTGACATTTAACTACCTTATATTTATTTGTATGTACTCTCTTTATATTCCTTCTGGATATTCTGGTTGACATGCCTGTTCTCTTGCGAGTAGGGTGTATTTCTTTGTTTGCACTTGCATCACTAGCACCTAGCATGGTGTCTAGTACATTAAACTTTATGTAGTACAGTAAGCAGTGACTTACTTTTTTGAAAGTATGGGGAAAGTACAGGAAGAAGTATGGGGAATGAGCATTACCAGAACTGCAAAACTAGGAGTTTTAGGGGAGCAAACTGCCAGTCATCCATTTGAATTGAGAGAGTAAAATCTGTATATGGATGGGTTTCACACTGGACTTAGGAGCAGTATATTGGGAATCAATGACTAATAGGAGATTTGTAGAGAATTTAGTGTTTACTGGAAAAGAAAATTAGATAGTAGAAGAGTCTTTTGGATCTTAAGAATCAGTGACCTCAGCAACAGTCCAAGAGAGTTCCTTGAAGGTAGAGACTATGTCGGACATCTTTGTATCCCCCACCATACCTAGCACTCTGGTGTATAGTTAGAAAGCTTTCATTTGTGGTAAATGCATGAATGAAGAGATGAATGGTTGGGCCTGGATTGTAAAGTCCTACTTTGCTGATAAGTCTAAATATTTCATAATCTTGCATAGAAGGGTTTGGTCCATGAAATTTTTCTATGGTTTGGTAAATTCTTCCTAGCGAAGGAAACTTTAATACAATGGAAGTTTAGGTTCCCAGATGCTAGAGGATCTTTATTCAGTAAGAGGATTTGAACAGATATTCTATGTTCTCTGTGGCTCCTGCCAAATCTAATCTTCTATATTTTGTGAAGAATGTAAAAAATATGGACCCATAAATGCATAAGTTAGCTAATGTTTGGGCAGCACTTTAAGTACACAATCATGTTATTTATTTGTTTTTCTAAATTGATTTTTTTTAGCATCATACTGGTTAAATAGCTATGAATTAGGTTTGAAAATCTATTAATATTTTCTGGCAATCTGGGTTAGTGAGTGGTGTCATTGAGTTTAATTTTATAACTTTGGTAGACTGAAAAGATAAGAGAATAGACAATTTGGGAAGTAAGCCTATTTAAATGGGAAAAAAATTGGGACATTTTTATTTTGCAATCTCAGATTCTTCTGGGTTCATTCATTATTGAATTGCTTTTAAGCTATAGAATCTAAGCAGGAAGTTGCTTACTTTTGGACCAAATAAATCCTCAAATCAATCTAAGTAACAATATATATTTTTCATTTTTATGTAGGTTTATTTTTAGATAATGTTTTCTATAGGAGGAAAGTTATTGGCTAAAGTCACCACATAGAAGCTAGCCATGGGACCCAATGGCATACAAAGACTCACCGACTGCATTGTACTCACAGATGGGAAGTGGACTGATGGCAACATCTTGTTTTATATAACTTTTATGTAACTATTTGATATCCTGCAATTAATTTTAAATAAAACTAATGAAGTCTGTGAAACTGTAACTCCAGAATAGTTGGGGCCATGTCTCCATTCACACTTCCAATCGGTTTTACCCTGGTACCTATTCTTTGTCATGTGTAGATGACAGTCTCTCAGATGGATGCAAAGTTTAAACTCAAATTTTCCTTCTTCAAAATTTCCCTGTAAGAGGGCAGGTTTTGAAGAGTTATCCTTCACATTGTTTCCAGAGTTAAAAAAGGAAAATAAATATAGATAATGCTAACTATCTATCAGTCTGAAAACACATTTCTACTTGTATTATTTTATGTACAATGGAGAATAAAAGCAATGTGACAGAGCTTATCTTGGAGTTAAGGAACCTTTTACACATGCTAATTGTATAATCATAAACTATTTAATCTTTCAGTGCCCCAGTGCCCAGTCACATATGAGTTGTTTGTCTGAATTAATGGAGGACTTTTTCATACTAGGAGTTTTCTGTACCAATAAAATAATAGATCTTAAAGACCCTCTCAAAAATGGACTCCAGGAATAAGGAGAATAAATGGTCTCTATGTCTTGTGTTGGTGATTTGCCTTGAGGAGATCAGCAAGGAACACAAAGTTTCAAGGAAATATAGGGGTCTCTTTAAGATGACTGCATAGATTCATAGCTTTAGAACCTGAAGGGTCCTCAGAGATAATCTAGCCCCTCTTTTATGGATTAGGAAGCTGAGACTCAGAGTTTGTGACTTGCCTAAGATCACACACAAGTTATAGAGAAGCTAGGGTTCAAACTCAGGCCTTCTGGGCACCAAAGCCAATGTTCTTTTCAGGGCATGTATTGGGCCTTCAAAAAAGTCTCCAGGAGTAGACACAGCCCCTTTTACTATTATCTCCAACTCTTGGATTAGAACAATTTGAAGGTAGACAATTGATAATAGAATTGTTTTAGGTAATGAAAGCTGGAAACAGAGGGGGCCACTAAAGTTATGTTAAGAGTGGTTCTTACATTTCATATAATAATAGCTAACACTTATATAGTGCTTATTTCGTGCTAGGCACTGGATGGACTAATAATTATTATCTCATTTGATCCTCGCAACAACCCTGGGGAGTAGGTGCTATTATTATTCCTCTTTTTCAAATGAACAAACTGAGGCTTACAGAGGTTAAATAACTTGTCCAAAGTCACCCAGCTACTAAGCAGCTGAGAGTGGATTTGAACTCAGGCCTTCCTGATTCCAGGCCAGGTCTCTATCCCCTATATATCCTATGTAAAACTGAACATAAAATGGAAATATATAAAACTGATATGTAAAACTGAACAAAGAAATTTGAGGGATGAGATGACTAACTCCAGCTTTTAGCTGGAGGTGAAATCCAATTCCTAGATCCTATGCAGTAGCAAAAGCAAATGTGGTAGTTAAAGCTTTTTTATAGAGATACAAAAAATTATTTTCTTACAAAGGTTGTACCACTTCTTACAGCATGGAGCAAAGGAGCCACATCATTGATTGCTACATAATACAGGTAGCATCAGCTAAGACATGCAGAAGAAATCTTTTTTGTGAAGAAAGTGAAAAATTTCTGGTGGATCCATGGAAGAAAAAAAATCACAGCTTGCAAAAGCAGAACAATCTTATTTGTAAAGTTTATGATGCGTTTGTTGAGCTTTGACAGCAAGCAAGTAGTATTTGTATGACATATGTGCTGGACATGAGTTGTGGAGATCATGTATAACTTTCTTTTTTTTTTACCTTTTTGCAGTTTGAATTTTATTATTTGCATAAAAAGGGGGAGCACTAACATTGATAATCTCAAAATAATTTTTGATCTTGGGATGTTATGTGTGTATATTATTTATTTTATTTATTTTTGCCACCAGATTTGTCTTACCTGATGCTTAGAGTTAGACCAAAATAAATCAGCTTTCTCTGGTGGAGTGATAACCCAAATACAACCCATTAGGAAGAATAAGCCAACTTGGACCTAAGACTTTGTTGTAGATAATATGCATGGAGATAATTGGTGATTGATTGTCATTATTTCTCTACCCTCTTTCCTTCTACCCAATAATGAAAAAGTACTGTATTTTACATTAAAGCATTACTTATATTACTTTCCTAACACATGTCAGAAGAGCATAATACTGTCCTCTATTTAGGTCTTTGGCATCTTTGCTTTTCCTTTGGAGGAGTAGCTAGAAACTGGGCTGGATATCATGTTAGAGAACTGCCATTTTAAAGAGAAAAAATTACTGGACTATTCAACAGTAACAACAAAATAGTATCTTTTTGCCTCCTATAGAAAGTATAAGTACCATCCTGACAAGTCCTACCCAGGATGACAGAATGAGCCTGGCTTGTTCTCAAGAGGCTCATCACCAGTAGATTGACCATTTGGCAATTAATTCATTGGTCATAGAAAGACTTAACAGGAAAAAAAATACAAAATGGCTCTCTGGCTTGCTCCAGTCTTCTGTTTCTATAGTGAGAAAATGGTAGAATAGAGGACAAGGGGGCAGAAGAACCAGTTTTTAGGTCATTTATAAACTTGAAGATAGCTGGTAGTAGTTTCTATTGACCTTGTCCATTGACCAGTGAGGGGATGGGGAATCAGCATTGTATTAATCTTGAAATTATGGAACCAGAAAAAGGTGTAGTTTACAGGAAGAATAACTCACAATTTTGTTGTGACAGGGCAAATCAAGGAACTTGCAGAAATAGCTTTATCTTATGCCCAAAGGCACATGGAAATATCATTTCATAAGATATTTGGTCATCCTATGTGTATCACAGTGCTCATAATAAGTATGTGCATAAAGATCACCCTGTAAATAATTGCAGTTTATACACTAACGTCTGTTGCAGAGGATGAAGGAATAGGTACCTGAGATAGTTGGAAGGCAGGAGGGAAGAACAAGAATCCTGAAAATGAATATGGAGGTAAAACTTTACAGTTTTATATGGAAGCTAGTGATTGTAGTTGTGTAGGAAACAATGCTTGGACAAAAATTCTGAAATCCACAGTGGCAGTTTGAGGTAAAAGCTTTGGCTATTATTGAAATAAATGAGATGCTAAGTCTGGTGCAAAAAGAAAGTCACTAGGAAACTGGCAACTAATATGGAGACTAGAGAAGAAGCATCACTGAAAAATCCCAGCGTGAAAAGTTTAGTTGTCATTCTCTTAGAATGACATATAGAAAAATGACCGATTTAGTGTCTAGGGCCTAAGTGATAGAAGCCAGTATTATCTAAGTACCCATTAGAGGAGCCCAAAGTGACACTAATACTGAAGTCAGACCTATGTAAGGATATATATATTTTTTTGAAGACTGTCATTTTTATACTGATAATCAGACTTTTAATGTGGTGCAATTTACAGTCAAGGATTGGCAGACAGGAAGGAGAAAGATAGACCTACCATATATATTAATTTGACTCTGAAAGAGACCCTAAAGTAAGGATGAGGGGTGTGTGTGTGTGTGTGTGTGTGTGTGTGTGTGTGTGTGCGTGTGTGTGTGCTGGGGGAGGGGAAATTCTTAGGTAAGGCCAGCAATCAAGAAGTTAGACATCATTTAATTTGAAAAAATTTATATACCACATTTTTAGAGTTGGATGGGACCTTAGCAATTTTTTGTAGTTTGAGGAAATTAAGACCCAGAGTGAAACAACTTGCCACAGTTGTATAATTAATGTTAAAACAGAACACAAGGCTCCTGATTCCTAGTTAATGTGCTGCATACTCCATCATCCTGTTTCTTAATACATAATCTATTTTGGGGATGTTCTCTAAATTGATTACTTCAAAATTCTTGCTATTGAGCATTTGATATGTGAAAGATACATATAATGGCACCAAGAAGTTAAGTGAATTGTTGCCCATCATACTAATTTTATGGCAAAACTAGAAATCTCATAGAAGAGTCCTTATTCCAAAGGCTAGAAAATATTCACTTCAGAGAATTACTTAGAATTAGTGCTTTTGGTGGATCCTAAAAAGTACTATTCTACTGTAGTGAAATTTAATGACATAACTCCAGAAAATTGCCCAAGTAGGTCAGGGAACGAGAAAATGTAGAATAGCATGTGGAAAGCCCGTGGGTGGTAGTAGAAGGGAGGTCATATTTGAGGTGGAACATGTTGAATGGTTTCATTTCCCTTTGTGTTCTTTCTATCTGTCTGGCATTTTGTGAATCTTGGCAGGGATGGATACAAACTAGGTTCTATATTAAAGATATGACTCATTGCAAAAAGAATTAGCTCCATTAGAAAGATCTGTTCTGGTAAACAAATGGTGCTCAGGTAGAAGTTCTATAAAAATGAAGGAATCTTTTTTTTTTCTGTAAGGACACATAATAGGGTATTAGCCCATTTTCCATCACTTTGAAAGTTTGGTGTCACAAAAGGTTACAATTACAAGGGGAAAAATATCCTCAAGACTTTGTTTCTCAGTTGAATGGAAGGTTGTTTTTTTCAAACAGGTTAATGAAAATTACACCAACTGCTTTGCCTTGTGTCCCATACAAGATTCATCACCTTTGTTTTGGTCTGACTTTTCTTTTTCTCTTTTTAACAGTTCTTTCTATTTGTCAGTTCCTTGGAATGATTGGGACTTCTTTCCCCTTTCACATTCCCACTCGTGTTTCTTATTTCTCTACAAATCGGGCTTTGACAACTTGCCAGGTTAGCTGAGCAAGGATGAGAATTCAGATATATTCCATCTGGTTGTTTACATGGAGAGAGCTTTAGATTTAAATTCAATAGGGTAGCCTTGCTTCCTTTGTGGACTGTGGGGAAAAAACTCCATTTTCAACTTGAAATCCTGGTTCTGTTTACTAAATGTTATAGTATCTGAAGTTCTTGAGGACAATACATATCATTTTTGTAGTTTCATTCCAACTTACATTTCACTTAAATACTTGTCCATTATCACAGAAGCTGAAGATAGGTAGATGGGTAATATATCCTATGTTTTGCCTTTGCATTTCTCCCACAAATGCATATTAATGCTGCAATGAATCACCTTTTTTTTCTCTTTAGCACTGTGAAATTTTCTCCCCTCCCCATTCCTGCTTCAGAATAGAATAGTTATTATATGAACTTTGCTTCAGACAATGACTTTTGTATGGTCTGGTGATGGTTTCTTTTGACACTTCTCTGAATCTGTACTCTCACTGATGTGGATAACCTCCACTGATATAGATTACACCTTGTCTAGGATTTTTATCTTGTATAATAAGTAACACTTGTACATATCCTTCGGTAAGCTCTCCATAGGAGGTCCACACAACATGCTCAGGACTTTGATTTAGTTCTCTTGATGCTCCTTATTGAACAGTGGAGTGCATAGATTGTGAATTTGTCATCTCTTGTTCTTGCTATCTGACCTATCATCTTCCTTTTAAGTCATATTTCTCTGATGATTTCCTCTTATCTCATTTCTCCTACACAATTCTTGATCAGTAATATGCTGTAGTCTATTTGTACTTACAGTGCTTCTTTCTACTGGCCTTGGGGGGACTTGCAATTTGGATTCTTTGGAGATTGAGGTCTTGCATGGGTAATACATATATAATATCAGCAGAAGAATATTGGTATTTCAAATAGGGGTTTTGGTTTAAGGAGAAGTCTGGGGTCATTCAACTCGTGTAGCAGCTTCCCAGTCTTTTTCTTTTTTGATTTGGGGCTTGATGTACTGTCCATCATTAATGTCTGTCTCAGATATTTGGACTTATAGACCAGCTCTCTAGACTGTCCATTCCTGTATAGCATAGTCTGGACAATAGTCATTAGCCACTTGGTTTTTCCTGTGTGAAGTTAGATTGAACTCTTTTCAATGATTGTGTTTCTTATTTATTAAACTCTGTGCTGCTTTGGGATTTAATGGAATTAGTATAGTGTCAAACAGGAACATTTGGAGGATCTTATGATCTCTAGGTAATCTTTCTTCCATCTGGGCTTTCTGTGAGACATCTTCCATGATAGTGGTAAACAGCTGGTAAAATAAGTCTCTCTCTTTTATGCCTCACTGGATATTAATAGAGGGTTGTTGAAAAAAATTCAGTCTTGTGTGTGTTGCTTGTTTGAGTGTGTATGATGTTATTTGGTGTTCATTATTTCTAGGGCCTTCTCATTAATCTACTATAAGAAAATATTCATGATATATGAGCTCCTTTCATTCTGCCTAAATGTGGCTGTAAATAGTACATTGGGTTATAGTGCTCCTTTACACAGAGATGGTGGTTTTTATCACTGGCATTACAATTTACTTATACAAGTCAATGAAAATATAATGGAGAAAGACAGCTTGACTTCCATTATGGCTGCAAAATAAAATAACCCAATTTCACAAGTACTACGTTTTAAATGACAAAAATTCAGCTATCTGGAGTTGGGTCTTCTTTTTAAAATAAATTTTTACTAATGTCTTTTGTTTTTTTAATATTATTATAATTTTCTTTACTAACCCTGCCTGTTCCAGAGAGTCATCCCATATAACAAATAGTACTTTTTAAAAGTGAAGAAAAAGATTAGTGTCATTGATCAATACACTGAAAAAGTCTGAAAAGATACAACATATACAGCGCTTGTGGACTTTCTGACTTCAAGGGGGTGGAATGGGGATGACTTTTCATATCTCTTGTTTTGAGCCATTGTTTATAATTTTTTGATACTCACTTGATTTTTTGTAGTTCTTTCATTTTCATTTTTATAGTAATTTTATATATATTAGGTTTTTTGGGGGGACTCTTACTTTACTCTGTATTAGTTTGTGCTATTCTTTCCATGTTTTTCTGTATTCATAACATTCATAATTTCTTACAGCACACTAATATTTCATTATATTCACACACCACAATTTGTTTAGCCATTCCCCAATCAATAGGCATTTATTTTGTTTCAGATTCCTTCCTATTACAAAAGTGTTATAAACTTTTATACATATTTGTTATAAATATTATGAATATTTGAGTGTATATTAGGAACTTGCTCCTTATCAATAGCCTTCTTGTGGTATAAACCCAGTTATGGAATTTTTGAGTCAAAGAGTATGAACATTTTAGTCCTTTTGTTTACATAATTCCAAATTGTTTTTCAAAATGATTCTTGATTTATAGATCCATCAACAATTTGTTAGTGTGCCTATCTTCCCACAAGCCTTCCAACATTGACTCTTGCTGGCTTTTGTCATCTTTGCCAATTTGCAAGGTATCAAGTGAAACCTTAGAATTTTTTATTTGTATTTTTCTTATTAATAGTAATTGAGAACATTATTTCACATTTTATATCTATAGATGCTTGCTTTCATATAACAGAGCAAGAGAAAATCAATGAATTGGACATGCAACTAAAAAAGCTAGAAAAAGAACAAATTAATACCCCTAATTAAACATCAAATTTGAAATTCTGAAAATAAAAGGGGAGATTAATAAAATTGAAAGTAAGAAAATTATTAAACTAATAAATAAAACTAAGAGTTGATTTTATGAAAAACCCAGCAAAATAGATAAATTTGATTAGAAAAAAAGAAGAAAATCAAATTGCTACTATCAGAAATGGAAAGGGAGAACTTTTCACCAATGAAGAGTAATAACTAGGAGCTATTTTGTTCAACTGTATGCCAATAATCTAATAATGATAATCTAAGTGAAATGGATGAATACTTCTAAAAATATAGATTGCCCAGATTAACAGAGGAGGAAATAAATTACTTAAATAGTCCCATTTTAGAAAAAGAAATTAAACAAGAAAATGTTATTTCACATAGTTGTTAATAGTTTGCAGTTCTTTTGAGAACCGTTTGTTAAATTCTTTGACCACTTATCTATTGGGGAATGGCTTTTGGTTTTATTTATGTAAATATATATGCACATTGGTATATACATATGCATGTACACATATACATATACATATATATATATATATGCCTGATATCTATATACATGTCTGTTAATTGTGTATATATCTTAGATATCAAGTCCCTATCAGAGAAATTTGATGATAAAGATTTTTTTCAAGTACCCGGTTTGGCACTTACTCCTATGTGACCCTGTGTAAGTCACTTAACCTCTGTTTGCCTCAGTTTCCTTAACTGTAAAATGGGAATAATAATAATAGCACTTACCTCCCAGGGTTGTTGTGAGAATTAATTAAGATAATATTTGTTTTTTGTTTTTTTGTTTTTTGAAATAATGTGGTTCTTTACTCCACCTTCCCCAAGATAATATTTGTAAAGTGTTTAGTACAGTGCCTAGTGCATAAAAGGTGCTTAATAAAGAAATGCTTGTTTATTTTCTTCTTTCAAGCAAAAGCTAAATGACTACTTCTCATTTAGTATGGGAGAAAGGGATCTAAAGCAGAGAAGTTGAGTATTCATAGACAACATAGAATAGAGAGAGGAGAGGATGGGTAGATTGCTGATAGAGAAGCTTGAAGGATAGTTTTAGGCTTAGATTAAGTCCCTGTAAGCTGTTGGCACCATAGAAGGATGATTCAGGGAAAACCAGAAAAGAAGGCCCATTATGAGCACCCAGTTCTATCTGACTTGGTCCAGGCCTCCAAGTTGTCTTGGGGATTTTTAGTAACTTCTAGTTTTAGTGTTTGGTAGCCAGTAATATTTATATTTTACTGAATGTGGATATATCCATGAACAATAAATTTTCTGAGTTTTCAAAAGCCCTAGCTATTAATGGAATATTAATGAATAAAATAAAAATTTTAATTAATGAATAAATTGATCATTAGTGTGATATGCCTTAGATGTATTCAAGTGTTTAGAAAGTTGATGTCCTCTGTTGTATTGTGAGCACCCCTCTGAGAGTTAGTGAGTTCCTTTTAAGAGAACTGAGAATAGGCAGTAAAGTTCATGGCATGGAAATTAGTCATAACTGCATTTAAAATCCTAGAAATAGTTCTCTTTAAACAAATAGCAAGACTTGATCACCACTGAAAATTAATCCAAAAGCCAAAACCTTAATAGCTAAAATGTGAAGCATGAAGATACAATACCAATTTGAGTCATTAGTCAAAGATGCACCTAAAAGCAAAGAAATCAATAATGATACTAAAGCATATATCCAACTACTAGTCCAGAGGCATTAAATATTGAAAATCCTAAAAAAAGGTCTTTGATGGCACTGGAGCTGTTCCATAGTATCTAAGTGCTTTTGGTCATCTTGCCAAGTATGCTAGGACTGCCATGGAAATTGTCCTTTTTGAGAATTTAAAGCTTTCAACCTATTTTCCAAGATTGAGAAGAGTGGATTAATTCATGGATAGAAGCTATAGTTAAATCACTGCCTGAAGAACGTTCACTTCAGGTATTCTTTGGAAAGTGCCAGTACTATGGTCAGGATGAAATTTTGTAACATCTTACTCTAGTCATTTGTTGGCAGAAGAGGGGTTAAGGTAATTTTTGAAGGATCCAGTTGAAGGGCTATTATTCTAAAGTTAAATATCCAGCAGAGGCAAGTTAGCTAAGCAAGCTAATGCTCTACTTGTTGATCAGCCCTATATCCTTCCTCCCTTAGTTAATATGCGATTCATTTCTCCAGCTTTGTGTGTATCAAGACCAGATAGGACCTCTTGTTACTGTAGGCCCAGGAAAAAAAAAGCCACTGTATTCTACTCAGCTCTTTATGAGAGGAAAGAATAATTGGAATGAGTGAGGACTATTTGAAGTGAAATTTGACAAAAGATACTTCATTTAGCATGGATGATGACCAGTTAAACTTGTTGTTTGTGTCACACATTGCTGGACTATGAAAACCGCATTTTGACCTTGCAATTTTACCTACCATCAGTTCTAACTTGACATATATGTTCTTACAAATTACCCAGTTATGCAAAACTGTACACAATCAAAACCATGGAATTATGGGAAATGGGGATTAGGAACACAACACTCAAAAACTTAATCAGTAACACATTAAAAGAGATGAGAGCCTTACAAAAATGATCAGTTTTATATATGATAAATGGTTGAGAAATGCATAAATACTGCAATACATAATGGTAATATTTGTTGTGCTGGACAGCTAGTTCACCTGTGGGTACAAGTGAGAGGGCAGTCTCTTCAGAGGCAACAATTCCCATATTTGGGGGAAGAGGTCAGGAGAGAAGATGAGAGCCTGGGATGGATCAGCCCTCACTCATAGCAACTTTTGCGCCAAAAGAGATACAATAAATATGGTAATTTACCTTGAAAAGACCTGAAGTTTGGGGCGGAGCCAAGATGGCAGAGTGAAAAGGTGACTCTCTGCATCCCCTCCTCCGATCTTCTCTCAAATCAATAATAAAATAAGCCTCTGAACTGATCTTCAAGTCAACGAATTCAGAAATATTTGGACACTGCTTGCTGATATCTTTGAAGAACTTCACATCAGGTTTGTCTAACTCGGACAGAGAGATAAACAGAGGACTCTGGTGTAGGCAGGAAGTGAGGTTGGGACTCAGCTCAGCATGGCAGAAACTCCAAACTCTAAATTCCAAACACCTGGAGTTTATCTGAGGCACTCGGGACACTCTGCCCTGATTGGGGGCAGTTGTTCTGGCAGACTTGCCTTGTTTAAGGACTTATAGGACTTTATTCGGACTTAGTCCTAGCCCCTACCGGCTCAGCACCTAAAGTTAATTAGCCGAAGTGCCCCAGGGCAAAGATCTTCAGCCGCCGTTTCAGCCGCCGTTTCAGCCGCCGTTTTTTTCCCCTACCTTCAAGAGATATCCACGCTGTCTAAAAAAAATATGAAGAAGCAAAAGAGAGC
Organism: Myrmecobius fasciatus; assembly: GCA_023553655.1. Classification (NCBI taxonomy): domain Eukaryota; kingdom Metazoa; phylum Chordata; class Mammalia; order Dasyuromorphia; family Myrmecobiidae; genus Myrmecobius; species Myrmecobius fasciatus. The sequence goes on along the minus strand of JAJPUD010001171.1, from coordinate 197,393 downwards.
TCTCACCATAAACAGCTTTTATCAAGAAAAAGAAGGGATGATCCCAGATCCTGAGGTTCCTTTAGACAAAATTCCAGAAGAAGGTATTAAGGACCATCACTGGTCACTTTTTCAAAAGGCCTTTCTGGAAGATTGCATAAAGAACCCCAAAAGAGAGCTGGAGGATAAATGGGAAAATAAACTGAAATCAGTGCAAGAAGGATATGATGCCCTGCAAAAGAGATATGAAAAAGACACCAATTTATTGAAAAAAAAATTAGTGAAGTGGAAAAAGAGTGCAATGAACAAATTGGCCAGTTACAAAAGGAGCTTAAAAAGGTAACTGAAGAAAACAATACTTTAAAAATAAGAATTGAACAATTGCAAGTGAATGACTCAATAAGACTTCAAGAATCAGTCAAACAAAAACAAAAAAATGAAAAATTAGAAGAA
>JAJPUD010001171.1:152055-190077 GCA_023553655.1 Myrmecobius fasciatus | reverse complement strand
TTTTTTTTTTTTTTTTTTTTTTTTTTTTTTTGGTTTGCTTGTTTGTTTTTGTGGAAGTGGGCAACAGAAGAGTTGCAACTTGTGAGTTATTGGCAAGTGAAGTTGACTGTCAGAAACGTGGACTTGCTTATCAAACCCCCAAATCCACTAGCCATGGAGGCCTGAGCTACAGAAATGCCTTAAAAAAGTAATAAGTAATATTTGTGTAATATTTTAAGGTTTGCAAAGTGTTTTTACAAATATTATCTTATTTATTCTCCTAACAACCCTGGGAAATAGGTGCTATTCTTATTAACTCCATTTTAAAGGTGAGGAAACTTGAGGCAGATAAACCATTGTTAAGTGACTCGCCCATGGTCACACAGCTAATAAGGCTGCATTTGAACTGAGACTTTCCTGATTCCAGGTCCAGCTTTCTATCCCCTGTACCACCTAGTTGCCTCTCAAAAAATGGATGAATATTCATTCCTTTTTTTAAAAAATTGGTTTGCACAGTTGTCAACTTTGTATACAAAACTGATACTTCTTCAGTGGTTAGTCAGTTCTTCTGCTGTCTTCAAGAAGAAGGTCCATGTTAGGTTTTAATAATCTTTTAAACACGTTATCTACCTTTGCATTCTCCTTAAATCTCATGACCTGTTCCTTTACTCCACCCCAGCCACTCACAGGGATAGTCATACAGTGGATCTCACTATCATCTACAAATGTTCCACTTCCCTAATTAGAAACTCTGACATTCTTTTATGTGATCAAAACCTATCTAAACATATCATTCCATCTGTCTGTATTCCTCACTCCTCCAAAACCTGTTCTTGGCTTTCATTAAGACCTCCTGTCCCTCTCCATCCTTGGTATTTTTTCCAGACCAATAGTTCTGTCCTGACTTCACTTTCCTCCCCTTCTATTTCACTGTCCTCTTTTCTTGATTACTTCTCCCTATTGTCCTATCCCTGCTAATCTCTTTTCAAACTTCAGCCTTAGATTTCTTCCAACCTTTTGCTTTCTTCCCATCCTGCTCCCAGTGAAGCTGGAGGAAGTCTCATACTCATGTTAACTTTCTATATTGACTTTCTGTATCCTAAATGCCTGTTATCCACCTTCAGCTAGGCCCTCACTGCTGAAAAAGGCAATCTTTTTATTCCCAATGAATATCTGATTCACTTCCCCAGAAATCTACTTCACATCTTTTCCCTCCTCAAACCTCTCACACCTTCTTCTCTCTTTTCTTGGACCTTGCCTCTTACTGAGAAAATTGAGGCCTTTTGACATGAATGAGCTCCCTCTTACAATCTCTTCATTTCAAAGTCCTTTGATATTACCCCCTCCCTACCACAATCTCCTCCTCTCTTTCATTGTCTGACAATGATATGACCCTTCCTTCTCCTTGCCAGTCACTCCCTATGCATGCATATATTTTTTCCAATCCTTCTCAGCTTTTCCAGAAGATTTTAATCCTAATCATCCTTCTCTATCAAATCTATCAAATCAATATCTACTTCTTTTCCCCCTTACTTTCAAATGTTTGTTTCCTCCATCCTTCACTAGACCCCACCATTTCTTCAACGCCATCACTCTATCCCTTTTCTCTTCCTCAGCCAAATTTCTCGATGCTACACTTTCCCCACTCTTCAGCTTTTTGTAATTCATCTTCTGACCTCATCATTAAGCTGAAACTATTTTCCCCAATGTTGCCAATGATTTTTTCATTACCAAATCTAATCTTTTTAGTCCTCATTCTTTTTGAAGAGGCAGTAATGGCTTAATGAGTAGAGAATTGTCCTAGAAGCCAAGAAGATCTGGGTTCAAGGCCTGCCTCTGACATGAAGTGGTTGTGTGATCCTGGGCAAGTCATGTAACTTCTTGATATTTTGGGGAATGCTCTGAGACTCTTAACTTTCAGAGAAAGGGCTGACCTTCATTGGTGGAGGGAGTTTTCTCACCTGGGTGTTCCCTATACACAGTATCTCTGCCTGGTAGAATCCTCCTCTTCCTTTGAGATACAACTCAAGGACCATACCTTATATGTGAAATCTTTCCTGATCCCCCTCCCAACTGTTGATGTCCTCCCTCTTTTGTATTTAACTATTTTATATTTATTTGTATTTACTAGCTTTATATTTATTTTCCCTATGCTTGTTTACATGTTTGTTGTCTTCCCCATTAGAATTTAAGCTACTTATAAGTAGAGATTGATGGCTCCCCTTCATCTAGCACAGTACCTGAATAAATGCTTGTTGAATAATTAATTGATTGATTGATGTCAATAAGTAGGTTCTATCCTAGACCCAGAACACTTGTCTATGACAACAGCAACAGGATTGTCAATGGTTATTGTCTCATATAGAGATGCTGTTGTTCTTATTTGGAGATGGATCTTTTGCTTTAAAGAAGTATTGTGAACTATAGTCCTATATTTTTTTTTTCCCAAAATAGGTACAGAGCACAGATGCTGAACAAGTAAACTACTTGTACTGACTCAACCTTGCCCTGCATGAATGTGAAAGGAGACCCAACTCCAGTTATTGTTATTTCGTGGAGTCTCTGCTAAACTTGGGAGACAACTAACATGGACTAGTGGTAGGTTGAAGATAGACTGTTCCCTAAACAGGGATGCGAGTTCTTTCCAGTTTCATGATTCTCCAATATGGGAAGAAAGCTTCATAATTTTCATCTTCCATTCATTCAGTTCAACAAAAATTTAGTAAGCACCTGCTACGGCAAAGAATCATTCTAATTTCTGGGGGAAAAAGATAAAGGATCTGTCATTCCAACTGGGTTGTTCTCAGACCTACCTCTGTCAGTGGGATTACCATTTTCCTAGTCATTCTGACTTGTTTAGAATCATCTTTGATTTTTTTCTCTTCCTCCATTCCTACATCCATTTAGTCGCCAAGTAGATTCTTCTCTCAAAATGTCTGTCACATTTACCTTTTTCTCTTCATTTCCATTGCCATTAGCCTAGGCCAGGTCTTTGGCCCTCCATACTTGAATTGTTATAGAACTGGTCTTTCATTCTCTTCCTCATCCTCCCTCCCCCCATGTCCGTGCGTCCTCATTTATCTTTCATACTAATTTTTCTAAAACAATTGTCTTATCATGTCATTCCCCTACTGGGGAGGCTCTCTTGTATTACACAGCATTAGTGTCTACTCCTCAGTTTGATATTTGAACTCCTTCATAAACTGTTTCTAAGTACCTTTCCAACCTTTCATCTACCATCACTGAACAAGAACCCTTTGGGTCTAGCCAAGCCAGTATTCTCACTCTCCATACCTGATTCCCAGCCTTTGCTCATGCTCTAGCCTGTTACAGAAATTTCCTTGTTACTTCTTTTTCCCTATCTCCTATATTTTCTACAATGTCTAACTCAAGTCCCACTTCTTCCCAGAGGTCTTTACATGATTGTTTTGGTCTCCATATCTTTTATGATACAACATTTATTTGCTCATTTTGATTCTTGATCATATGCTGCCATCTGCAATTAATTATTCAGTGTATGCATGTCTAATCTTTGCAGCAAGAATGTAAATCCTGGAGATGAGGAATTGTCTTATTCTCTAGTGCCTAGTTCAATCTGGGCACAAAGTAAGCCCTAAACTTAAATGAATATTTGTCAAATGAAGGAATGAATGAATACAGTTACCTCTGGTAGTGCTGACCAGATATATCCTTGGAAAGAAAAGACACTCTTTCTGCCTGGTGTGAGAGCAAAATGACACAAGTTGTTGTGAATGAAAAGAAGGAAGTAAAAAGAAAGGAAGACCACAAATTTGCCTCAAATATTGGGGTAATTTTCCCATTTTCAAGGTTCTGTGCTGTTCCACTAACTTTTGTGACCCATGTGCTACCCACTGTTATTAATCCCAACCCCAAAGTACCTTGCCACTTCCTTTAACCCATTTTCTTTACTTTTGAGACATGAGGCTTGGCCAGCCTTCCCCTTTTGCTCACTGACCCAATCCTTTCTTCCACCTGAATTCAGGTACCTCACAAAAAAAGATGATATTTTGAGTTCTTCCATTATCCTGTTTTCCTTTGAGCAAGTACACAACCTTTCATTAGTTTAGTTTATTTTAAAATATTATACTTCCAGGAACTACACTTTTATAAGAGTAAACAAAAGAGCTACTTTGAAAAATTACAGAAAAGTCTTAAAAATCTAGGATAGTAGGTCCTTGGTCTTAATTGTATTATATATAAAATATAAATATAAAACTAGGCCTAATATTTCTTAGTTCTCCCCTTCTTCCTGTACAATAATAGATAGTATTTGTTTCTGAGCCCCTGGGTAGGTGGCAGAGGAAGTAAGTTGGTGAGTCAGCATATGTGCTACTTTGAATTTAGAGTATATGGAATACAGATTTCAGCATTGGATAGGTAGTTGGGCAGATGACCTTTAAGGTTCCTTCCAACTCCTAAGATATAATTTTAGGCCCGAGTTGTGAACTCCTCATGGAAGAGCAAAGCTTCTATCTAAATAATTTTAGGAGCAGTTCTGCAGGATCATTAAGATTATGAGTGTCCACTGTCTTTAGTGTCACAAATTGCTAAAGAAAAAAAGTTTGATACCAACAAAGTCCTGGTGCTATTTTAAATACAAATCTTTACATCCAATAATTGGGCCTAGTTTTTGATTGATATTGACACATTATGGAAAGCTTAATTTAATGCCTCTCTGAAATCCTCCCCTAATGCTTTAGCATGGAGCAGAGATGTTCTGGGGTTCCCAAGGACTATTTATGCCAGCAGAATATGGACTCTAGAAGAACCTCTCAAGCTGGAGAGCCTAGGAGCAAGGGCCAGTAAGCACACAAACATTAGCATCTGAGGACCAATACCAATAGAAGGGATCATTACTAAAAAATGAAGTAATTTTGATCCCAGTAATTTCTGAAATGATCTGCTAGAGCATGGAGAGGGATTTCAGTGGTCAATGAAAGGATTTTAAACCCGTGAAATCATAGATCCTTAAAATATTCCTATAATAACCTACACATTTGGCCTATTAGATATTTTTTTAATTTGAAGGCCAAGAATTAGCAGCAACAATAGTGAAATAAATGATTAAAATAAAGGATAGTTTTATTCACCCTACTATGACTGAGCCACATTTGATCTTTCACACTTGAAATAAATTATATGGAATTTCTATTATATATCAAATATACACTTGTTTTACTCTTAAGAAGAAAACATTGAGAAGGAAGGATTGAAAGTGAATGAAAGGAAACAGCTTTTATATATTATAGAACCAGAGAATAAACTTTTAGGACCTTGTGTTAGTACTTTAACTTTACCAGATTGAATCATTTTTTGAAAACTTTATTCAGTCTTTTTGAAATGAAGGAATTTCCTTCTCATAGCATAGAAATATTTCACTGCAAAGAGGGAACACAATGTCCTTAGCTTTGCTATTCTCAGAGGTGACTCTTTTGGGCCTTGTATACTTGACATATACTAAAAAGAAATTCCAGATATGAATAATTTGATAATACGGATAAAACACAAAAATTGCAGCCTGTCCTTTCAGGTCCTCTTCATAAGGGTTGTGATGTCCATTTAAACTAAAAAACAGGCTAGTTTCACAAATAGAATACTATGTTGATTGAATAGCTGAGTAGAATATGATATGTTTTCATTTAATTAAAAAGCATTTTTAAAGGTTAAAACCAATTATTAGTTTTATAGAAATGGACCAGGAAAAAGGGTAGATTGATCAGGTTGGTGAAGAAGGAATTAAAGGAGGGAGTCAAGAGGTTAGGAAAAAGTACAGAGGTACCCAAACCCTATCTCATAAAACCTCATGCCCTGTTCCAATGGGAATACCTTAGAAAACTGGGACATTTCAATGTCCTGCCCTGAGAACATTTCAGAGATTCTTTGGTCAAGTACAAGGTACCATTTTGACCTTGCTCAAACATTGTTCCTCCATAAGCAGAATTTCTTCATTATGTTGAGGTCAACAAGAGCTGCATTTATGTTGGATGAATCTCAGAGTCTTAGTTTTTAAAATAGCAGATGTTTGACAGATGGGAATTGACAACCAAATTGCAGTGTAGGGAGAAGAAAATGAACACTCTCAAAAATGATTCTATAAATCTTTATTTATTCTGGAAAAATAAGTTGAATAAAGTTGATTGAAGATGTTCTTAGTAAAAAAAAATAAAATTGACTGAGCCCTTTGCTGAATGATGTCATGACAATGACCATTTAGTGATTCAGCATTAAAGTTTTGTAATGAGCATACAGGCTAAAGGCATATATGTCAGGCTTCCCTGATGATAGCTGCTCATAAACAATATTTATCTTAGTGAAAATGGGACCATTTATTTCCAAGAAATGCTGAAAAAAAGAACTACAGATAGAGTGGGCCTAATGTAGGGTTGTCAAATAGAAGTCAAAATTTTTGTAAGCATCGTTTCAGGGTCTTCTCTTCTTCCCACTCCTTTTCAGCCTTCTGTTGTCCCTTGCTCCCTAGGGATTCCCAATGCTTGTCCCACTAGGACTGTCCCATGAGGTCACATCTCATACACCAGCTCTTCCTTTCCCACTCTGTTTATTGGCTTGCCTCAGCAGTCAGATTTTACAACTCACATCTGAAAGGAATTTCTACTAGAATATTCCTAACAAGTGGTCATCTGCCCTCTTCTTGAAGATCTCCAAGGAGGGGCAACCCAACAGATTATAAGGCAACCCTTTCCACTTTGGGAAAGCTGTTTTTCCTGACATCAAGCTTCAATGTGTCTTTTTGCAACTTTCATTTAATTGCTTCTGCTTTAGACCTAATTCTTCTTCCTTATATCAGTCTTTCAAATGCCTAAACTATCAAATGCCCATCATGTCTCCACTAAGTCTTCTCCAAGTTCAGCATCTCCAGCTCCTTCTTCTTATCTTGATGTGGCATCAATTGCAGCCCTTTCACTATCCTTGTTGCCTTTTTGTGAATGCTTTCTATTTTATCCATGTCCTTTCTAAACTGCAGTGCTTACAGCTGAAGAATGGGAATACTTATTCCACAGGTAATCTGATCTGGTAGCTTGGCCTCTATGTGGCCCAAGGCTACATCAGCCTTTCTGCCTGCCACGTTATTACTTCTGACTTCTATCAGTGGGCTTACAGTCCACTTAGCTCCCTTGACGTTTTTTTACATAAACTTCTATCCAGACAATCCTCCCTCACCTTGTGCTGGCAATGTGGACTTTGTGAACACAAATAGAAGACTTTAATTTTGTTCTTTTCAGTGTTTTTTATCTTAATAGATTCAACGCTAGGCTGTCAAGATCTTTTTAGCTTGATGACAGGAGAGAACTAGATAAACTAATGAATGAAACCAAACTTTACTGGCTTAGTTTTTCTTTCACCCCTACCCTAAAAACATATAGATTTTATTTTAATTTTTATTGTTTCATTGTTTTTTTATTTCACAACACAACCATTTCTCCCCCCCCCAATCTCTACTTCATTGACTCCTTCCTTGAAACAAATGAAATCATTTAAGCAAAGCAATCAACACAAAAGTCTGTCTGCCAGTGTATATGTATTACATTCCTCATCTGTATTTAGAGTACCTGCCTTTTTACTGACAGGAGAAAAGTGTGTTTCTTTATTATTTTTCTAGGAATGAAATTAAGAACATATGCATATAAGGCCTTCAGTGATTTAACTCCAAGGACTGAGTAATAGGAAACTTTCAGGTAAGGGGTGAAGATATTTTGGAAGTTGGGAATTTTTCACTGGCCCTGAAATTATATTAGTAGAATGTAAACTCCTGGATGGCAAGAACTAACTTAATTTGTCTTTATAGCCATTGTGCCTTGCACATAGTAGGTGCTTAATAAATGTTTGTTGAAATTAAATGGTGTATCATATTTGTGACTGCTCACTCCATCTGGGTTTCTCTGGCTTTGTTTGTGGGTAGAAGTGTTCTTTTTAGACCTTCCTGATATGCTTAAAATGCTTATTCATCTTATTTAGTAGCTTTGAAATGAACAAAGATATTTCTGTATCATTTACTGTCAGTGAATCGATAGCTCTGCTTTCATATATTAACTAGGTTAAACTGCATACCTATCTACTTCTAAAATCTTTGTGACTTGACTGAGAACATGAGGATAAATAGCAAATTGAACACTGTTAAATGGTGATATTGATTAAGCTGTTTCATATGAAAGGGAAAAAGGCTGGATAGCGAAATTTTCACCAATTTAATTTGCATATTGGCAAACAGGCTTTTTCCCCCTTTATTACAGATCCCTCTATTGATTTAATTAAACACTGATACAGATTGCCGGCTTGGGAAACATAAAAAAGAAAAACCATGCTCCTATTGCAGGTTTTTCAAAACCCTTGTGATCCTGCTAAAGAATCCTTTGAAAATGGGCAAGGTCCAGATGGTTTTCATTGAGGAGGAATTGTTTTTTTAAAAATTTATCATAATGCAGATACTTTGAGGGAATTGGCCTTTCGATTAAAAGTAAGAAAATTGATGAAAGTAAATCATGATTTTTCTATGGGATGGCATCCCATTCAATTTTATTTTTCCTAAGTCTGGGGGATGGGAAGGGAAACTGAATATAGGTATTTGACTTTTACATGCCCATTTGTGATTTAAATAAAGATTAACCCTGTGTATAAGTAGAAGTAATATTTTAAAGATCCTCCTGACCAGGCATACAAGTTCAGGTAAAGACCTGTTTAAGGACATTTGATAAATAGTTACCATTTCTTATTAAACAAAAGTTTAATTGGAAACCCATTTGTTAGGGCTTGCTTTTATATTTCAGTAAAATGCCCAACCTGTGGCAGAGCCTTCTGAGCTCATATTGGTCTCATCAACCACAGTTGGACATACATTGCATTGACCCCAACATAGTGATGTCATTTTGGTTTCCTTTCAGTATGAAGAACAACAAACTGATACAAATACCTCAGTTTAAGCTGTATGTGCATAGACTAGAAGTTAATGGGATAGCAAAAGGAATTTTATTCGACTAGTTCTTTGGGATGTGTGGGCATAGAAAATTATAGGATTTAAAATTGTGAAGGTTCTTAGCAATTGTCTAGTCATTTTCCACAGGATGAAGATCAGAGAAAAGGAATTTCCCTAAGGGCATTCAGATAGGAAATATCAGAACTGAGATCAAAACTCAGATCCTTTGCTTCTAAATCCAGTGCTCTTTCTTCCAACTACATTTGCTCAGTATCCTGGTGGTATTAGGGATGATGCATGTTATTGCTCTCTTTATATTCATGCCCTCTGCTGGACTTGTTCTGGAGACCCTAGGCCTTCTGCTATACAATTCCATCTCTAGTTCATTCCATTTAGCTCTGCTAAATAGTTTGCCCCATCTACCTCTTTCTCCCTTTGCCCACTGAGACCCCAGCATACTCATAATTACCTCTGAAAGTATGCGTACTGAACCAAAACAAGAGTGTTTAAATAGATCGACTGCTTCAGGGACAGGGACTTGTGAAAACATCTGTTTTACAGGATATTTTGTTTAATAAAATTCATTGAAACCAGATCAGCTAAGCACTACTGTAGTGGGCCATCTGCCAGGACACCAAGTAGCTCTCCCTCAGTAGAACCCTCCATCGAAATGTTATTAATTAAAATTATACTTTTACCACTAGAAAAGCAAAGGACACTGAAAAGTCAGTAGAAACTAGGAGAAGAAATGGGAAAATGTAGCCATAAATAACAAAGAAACCTTCACAGGAAAGTATGGAATTCTGAAATACATATCAATACAGAAAAAATTGTCTAAACTTCAGCTTTTCTAGACTGTGGTTCAAACTCAAGGAACAAGAGGACTCCTTTATAGGTTAAACCTTTTGTAATCTTTGCCCCACAGTCAGAATTTTAAAACTTTTATTCTTTTTTCCTCTTTGTTAGTCACCCAAATTATTTAGATGTACTTTCACCTACATCATCTATCAAGATATTTTATGACAACATGCTAGCTGCGTTTTGAAAAAAAAAACACTTTCAGTTTAGAGAATTTTAGAGAGGTTGAAAGGCTCAGAAATTGTATTTTTAGATGTGTTCTGTTGTTGAATTAGTGGAGATGGTGACATTTTCCTCAGGTATAATCGGTTAGCATTTTGGACAAGCTGGTTGGTGTTCTGTGGAGTCAAAGCAGTTCCAAGAGGGAGTAAAGATTAAAAGGACACATGCTTCCTCCTAGTCAATTTTGGAGCTTCCCAAATCAATTTGTCTGCAAACCATAGAGGCCCATTTCTACAGCACAATGAGTCAAATTCCAAGGCCACTGGTATAGAGCATAGACTGCTGTTAGCCTTGGAGTTGGTACAAGGAGAGTTGGTGGAGCATTCACTGTAACATGATCATTACATTACTATATAGTCCTGTGAATAGGTGGCTAAACTTAAAATCAAAATATATCTAAAGCAAGAAATAAAGCATACCCAAAGGAAAAGCTCTCATTGTTATCAAACATAAGTTGACAAAGGCAGTTTAATATTATTTTTTCATAGATATGTGAAGATCATTAAAGTTATTCCTTGATATTTTAAATTCTATAAAAAAGAAATTATCACGATATATATATAGGAAATGTTCCATGAATCATTCTAAACCTTTAGGAGTTCTTTGTTCCTTTAGAGGATCCAGGTGAAAGTCTTTAGCCAAATAGTCAGTGTTTTTATAATTTAGCCTTAGTTTATCTTCCTTACAGGCAGATCATTCTCCCCACTTTTCCCCAACCATACCATTTGTCTTATCACATTGGGCCCTTTAGATTTCTTTTCCCTGGATTTCCCTTTCTACTCTTCATTGCCTATCTAGAGTCTTCCTTTCTTTCCTTTCCTTCAAATTCTGGCTTAAAGATCATAGGATTTATGATGTGAAGGGGGCCTTAGAGATCATCTAATCTAACCCCCTTCATTTAACAGATGGAAAACAGGAGAGATTAAGTGACTAAGATCATATCAGTCATCAGTGGCACAGTCAAACTATGATCCCATGTGCCCTTAGTCCAAATATAGTCTTTTTTAAAAACTACACCATGAATGATAAGGTAGATGCTTCCTTGCAGCTTTCCCCGATCACTGGAACTCACACTAATATCTTACTTTGCTGAGTTCCTCTAGCATTTATTGAACATAGCACCTGTTCCATGTTTAATGGAACTTTATATTGTAATCTTTCTATTTGTATGTGTCTGATCTCCCCTCAACAGATTGTTAGTTTCTTAAGGGCAGTTACTTTCTTGAACTTATTAGTGTTCTCTGCAGTGACCAATACAGTTCCATGCCTATAGTGAGTACTTGATAAAAAGGAGTTGATTGATTTGATAATTGAAACATAAACCATTCAACAATTTCTTATATTTCTAATATTAAAATGATTTGTTGATGCTTTTTGTTTTTTACAAATGCCCCTTGCACTGTAACAAAGAAAAACAAGCAAAATCACCCATTGTTGTGACAAAATCTGAAAATTTATGCAACATTTCACACCCATAATTCCCTACAAAGAAAGTAGGAAGATGTACATCCTCACCTCTTTTCTAGGGCCACAATTGATTACTATAAGTACACTTGGTTCTACTTTGTTTCACTTTTATTCTTCCTTACATCATTTTGGTCAAGTTGTATATTATGTATCTCCTAGAATATAAGCTCCTTGATGATAACGGCTGTCTCACTTTTCTATTTAAATCTCTAGTTCCTAGCACGTAGTAGATAGCATATAGTTGTGCTGGATTAATACTGCTTTTCTGGTTCTGTATACTTCAGTCACCCCAAATTTCTAAGTGGCTACCCAAAGTCTCTGAATTCCTCATCTTTGTCATTTCTTACTACACAGCAATATTCTAGTACATTCACATACCACAGTTAGTTCTGCCATTTTTCAATAAATGGCTATCCACTTTCTTTCCAATTCTTGGATATCACAAAAGAAGCAATTTATTGGAACTCCAAACCCAGAGTGAACACAGTTGTTTTTCAGTCATGGAGTTCTCTTGCCTGGGAAACTAGGTGGCATAGTGGATAAAATACCAGGCCTGAAGTCAGGAAGACTCATGTTCCTCATTTCAAATATGACTTTAGACAATATGTGACCCTGAACAAGTCCCTTCACCCAGTTTGCCTAAGTTTCCTCATCCATAAAATAAGCTAGAGAAGGAAATGGCAAACTCCTCTAGTATCTTTGTCAAGAAAACCCCAAATAGGGTCATAAAGAGTTGAACTTGACTGAAATAATTGAATAACAAAGTTACCTTGCCTCAGCTTTTATGTTTCAGGAATACTAAGTATATATACATGAAGAGTTCGTTAACTTTCATTTTCTTTGATGTCAGAATCTGAGAAATCATGATTTTTAAAAAAATAAAGTAGAAAATATTTTAAGTTTCAATATATTATTGTTCTTAATGGACAAAGCCATTTTCTAAAAACTCAGAGTTTAGTACTGTGTTAGTGTTCTTTGCTTATTCTCTCACTTATGGGAGACTAAGCGATCATTGTATTAAGTTGGAAAAGGATATATAAAAACATTCAACTTTGAATTTCTAAGGATTTTAGAATTTGTCTTAATCATCTTAACTATTTGGTATTGTGCAAAATAAAAGTCTCCTCCGATACTGTAGGTAAAAATAAAATTTTATTTTGTTTGTTTGCTTCTAGACATTAAATTTGATGTTTATTACAGTCTGAACCTAAAAATGCTAACAAGATGAGATGATAGGATCAAGAGGGAAGTCACTTTTATGTTTGGATAATTTTTTATTCAATATTATTGATGTAGATGTTTTTCAATTGTAATAATAAATAATTGTTACTAGGCCCAAGGGAAATGGGGTACTGTGCCTCTCCCTCTCCACCGAGAAGTCTCTCTCAACTCTAGACTTGTTCAAGCAGACCTAAGATTAGTTACAAGGGAGCCTGACCACCTAAAAGAAATGTCAGATTCATTTTCTTGAACTCTTATCCCTTTATTAGCCACACTATTTAGAAGTCCTGGGGAAAATAACTAAAATTTTAAATTTGGGGTCATGTCTAGGTTCCCCTAAAAGGAAGGAGTAGAAAGATACTCTGTCTACTTTTTAACTACTCTGTATTTATCTCACATTTATTTATTTATTTTTGGTTCTCATTCAGTAATCTTCAGAGATCTGTCATCTCTAATTTTTCTAAAATTCATTTTAAGTTCTTAACTTCTTTCTTGTTTATCACTTGTAGATTTGTTGAGGTCTGAAAGAATTATAAGAAGATTCCCCATGCTATTTTGATTTTACTGTTTCTGCAATTCATTTAACTTTTTCTTTTAGGATTTAGACTCTGCTTTTTGGTACACTTATATTAAGTATGGATATTGAGTCATTATTTAGTGTGACTTTTAGCCAAATACAATTTTCTTGCTTATCTTTTTAAAAAATGTCTGTTTAGTAGTTTTATCTAAAACCATTATTGCTACTTGTGTTTATTAGTTTATCAGAAATATACTAGATTCTGCTCTAGGCTTTAATTTTGACTATACACGAATCATTATATTTAAAGTGTGTTTCTTGTAAACAAAATATTGTTGGATTCTGCTTCCTAGTGTATTCTGCTATTCCTTTGAGTTTATGGGGGAATGGAGAGTAGAAAGAGAGGGGAATAAACATTTATATAGCCCTGGAACACTTTTTACAGATTATCTCATTTAATCCTCACACCAATCCTGAGAGATAAGTGCTATTATTATCCCCATTTCATAACTTAGAATACTGAGGCAAATAAAAATTAAGTGGCTTGCCTAGAATCATGTAACTACTAAGCATCTGAGGTTGGATTTTAATTCAGATCTTCCTAACTTTTGGTCCAGTACTCTGTCCACTGTGCCACTAGCTCCCTCTGGGTAATTTCATCCTATTATTTATAATAATTATAATTGTTAATTGTGTATTTCCCTCCATCTTGTCCTGTTGTATTTTCTCTCATTTTGTTCCCACCCCTCCTTTCTTTACATAGAAGAGAGTAGTGAAAGAGGAGTTTGACTAATATATCTATTCTATAAATGATGCAATTTGCTTCTGCTTCATTGTCTCTCTTTTCTTCCCTTTGTACTGTCCTCTGTCACAGATTTTTTTTAATTCTTTTCCTTTAATCATTCTTTATTCTCTTGTCCCAACATTAGAGTTTGTTTTCCTTGTGGCTATTTCCTCACCCATCCTGACTTCTCTCTTAATCACTTGGCTCTGTTCCTGTTTACTTCCCTGTTGAGTTTAATGTATTTTTATTCCTTGCTGTTTCTTTTTCCATCTGTCTCTTTGTATATGTGTGTGTGTGTGTGTGTGTGTGTGTGTGTGTGTGTGTGTGTGTTCAACCTTCCTTTGTCTCATTAAGAAAAGTGAAGCTCATGGGATGAGTGTTTCCCCCACACTTTCCTTTATATTTGTGTACTTTTTATCTCATATGCCTCTTTTATATAAAATAATTAGTTCTATCCTCTTCTTTTCTTCTCTAGTATAATTCCATATCCTTTCAATTTTCTTCTTAGTCTGAGACTAGATTAGAATCACCTCTGGTGAATCCTCTGCCTATCTTATTTTACTTTTTTTGTGACCATGAAAAAATAGCATTCTAAGAGGGCACTTGTTTCTCCTCCTCCATTAGGACATAAACAATTGTTCCTCACATAGTCCTCTTCAGTGGATCGAATGTGTGTATCTTTCTATGTTTCTCTCACCTCATGCATTTTGCCTTTAAAGTATTAACTCAGTTCTGACCTTTTCATAAAAATGCTTGAAAATCCTCAATTTCATTTAAGATCCATTTTTTTCTCTTATAAGATTATACTCACTTTTGAAGGAGATGGGTTATTATTCAATGGGAGCCTTTATCTTTGTCCTTTTGGAATATTATATTCCAAGCTCTCCTTCCTCATAGTAGTAATTGCCAAATCTTATGAGATCCTGACTATGGCTCCTTATAATTAAACTCTTTTTTGGGGGGGTTGCTTGTAGTACTTTTTTCTTTGGCCTGGAAACTTAGGATTTTGGATGAGATATTACTGGGAACTTTCTCTTTGTGGTTTATCTCAGAAGGTGACCATTGTATCTTTCTATTTTAATATTGCCCTCTGTTTCTAAGAAATGTGAATAGTTTTCATTTATGATTTGTTAAAATATTATCTACAAACTTTTTTTTTGTCATTTATTTTTAGGTAATATCAGGCCTGAAGTCAGGTAGACTTCTCTTCTTGAGTTTAAATCCAGTCTCAGATACTTAATAGCTGTATGAGCCTGGCAAATCACTTCACCCTGTTTGCCTCAGTTTCCTCATCTGTAAAATGAGATGGAGAAGGAAATGGCAAACCACTCCAGTATCTCTGCCAAGACAACCCCAAATGGGGCCACAGAAAGTCAGAGAGGACTAAAAAACAACTGAACAAAGTCTGATTGACCTTAGAATATCTCTCCTTAACCAGTGTTCCAGATTATTTGTTTTGTATTTCATGCCTAGCATTTTATTGTTTTTTCTGCCAGTATTTTAATTTTGTTTTACTATTATTTTTTGTCTAAAGATATCATTTATTCTTTGGCCTGTTCAAATTTTCAGAGTTCAGTTCTTATGTGGTTTTAATTCTCCTTACAATTCTTTTCTCTCTGTTTCCACTTTGTATCTTTCTTTTTATGTCTTCTAGGTACCCTCATGTTCCTTGTGGTCAGGACATTCTTTCCTCTAAGTCTCTACTTAGACTTATTTATCTTTGGGGCTTCACTGATTTTTTTTCACAAGATTTTTTTTTTGTTGTGTTAGGGGTTTTCTTCTGTTTAATCATATCTGCTTTTCTTTCTTCTTTAGGGGCTTGTATTTTGGTCAAACTCTGTTCCTGTACGCTTGGATGATGTAAGAAGGCCCTGTTTGATTCTGAATGTGGTAGCTAAGACTAGGACCCATTTTCTGCTGGAGTTGTCTCCTGCTATTTTAGGTCACAACTAGGCTAGCTAATAGGCATGGAATGGCAGGATGCTGTCTTGGACACAGACTGACTACATGTTGGTTTCACCTTATCCACTGCTGTAGGACCAGGATGCTTCACATTTTCCTTCTATTTAATCTGATTTCTTTCTGCTCAAGGCCTTTGCACTATTCTGATTTTTGTGCAATCCTGGAGTGGATAGAAGAGTTTAACAAGTGTTTCTCTTTGTTTTTTATTATTGTTCCTTCTAATTCCTTTTGAGAGCTTTCCGGAGATGTTTTTATGTGATCTGGTCTCCCCTAGGTCCTAACATATCCACTCTCTTCCCACAATCCTGTCAGGAAAGACCTAAAATAGAAGTTCCAATTAGGGCCCCCAGGCTTGCCTGAGTCTCCAAATGTGCTTTAGCTTCCATATATTCACAGTTGTCATTTCTGCCAGGGTGGGAGGATACCCTACCCCACCCCAAACCTGTCTAGGGAGAGAGACTTGAAGACTCTTGTTATTTTGGTGTTGGCAGATATAAAGAGAAGAAGGAGGCAGATGGTAGGCCACTCCCTTTTAAACATATCCTAAGTCATCATCTATTCTTGCTTATTGACCAATAAGGGTATTACATCACCACCTGAAATTACAAAGCATTTTATTCTTGAATTACACATGGCCCTGGAATTCCTTGAAATTTTTAAGGGAGCTCTGGCTTTCAATAACTAGATTGACCCCTATAGACAGACACATTCCTGCTCTTATTACAACCCTTGCTAAATATAGCACTTTCATTATTGGTATTTTATTTGCATTGTGCCATAAAGTTTTTAGCAAGGATACAGTTTGGGAAATTCAAATGATTGATTTTCATTGGGAATAGGTATCAGTGTTTATAGGTAAATTGTTTTTTAGTATGAACTGTATTGAGTTAATATGAAATTCATTGCTCTTTGTTTTTTTATGAACAAATCTTTATTTCCATCCATGAAAATTATAAAGGGCTAAAAAAGTCAATAAAAATCAATAAAACAAGAGGAAGAAAAATAAATTAGTAAAATTGCCAAACTTCTCAAAAGTCATTTCCCCTTTCAAATATTGTTTCACAGACTGAAAAATGAAAGCATTGGACTCCATTAGGAGTCCAGAGATCCATCAGGATCTTTAAGATCCCTTCTAGTTCTAACATTCTGTTTGTTCTTTGATCGAGTCTATGGATTCTATTTCCCTAGACTAAAAGCAACTAATTGTGCTTTTATGATACCGAGAAAAGGGTCCATTCTCATAATCATCTTCATCTCCACTTCTACTACTTTTGCTAAAGCATTCTGTTGAAGTCAAAAAAATTTTGGAAGGCTAATTCATTAAGTCATTATCATTGGTATCTTAAAATTAGTTTGTTAAATCATTTAGCCAACTGAGTAGCAGGACTGGGTAAGATGGGACAAAGGACTGGTAGATTTCTATAAGGAAAGGGAGAGGGAAAAAATTTGAGTGCAATATGCTGAATAGTTAAGGAAAAGTTCAGTACTAAGAGACCCAGAGTATCCAGAAGGCACTAGATACCTGATGGAAGGAAACTCCAAATGATGAAGGAGAACTAAGAGTGAGGGAGTCTGAAAGGAAAATGGAAATGTGTTGCTGACAAACTATCTGCTTCCCAATTTTATCTTGGGACGATTCTACTTATTATGATTCAAAAGTCAATGATGACTTAGCTCAGAAGATCTGTTATTTTGTGTGGGAGAACTTGTGAAAAGCTCTTGAAGAAATTTATAGGCTATTCTTGCTCCCAAATTTCTTGGAAATGGTGATGGTCAATAAATTAATGATGACCAGGTGACCATCCCTGAAAACATGAACTTTTTTTGGTTCTTTTTTAGTGATTGCACAAATCTGACACTCGTCAGGTAAATATGTGCTCAGAAGGTGGAATAAAAGCTTGTTTCTTGGTAGGAGAGAAAATAGATTGTACTTTGTTACTTTTTTTGGTAGCCTCTTGCTACTGAAAATTCTTTCATTTTAATTTTGTTAACATAGAAATTTGCTCAGCCTTCTTTTGGGAGGCTGTCCTATCACACTTTGATTTTTAAACTTATAAGGGAGTCCCTAGTAGCCTCTGATTTTAATTTGCTTATTTTATGTAGTCTCTTAAACATCTATACAAATAGGAGAACCTAGCTTAATACCAATGTTAGCATAGGACAGTGCAGAAAATAGGAGACTGCTTTTGGGAAACCTTAAGCAAGTAATTTCTCTTCTTTAAACATCTGTCTCCTCCTCTGTAAAATAAAAGGATTAAGCAAGATGAGCCCTTAGATTCATTCCACATTTAACATTCTACGGTTTCTATGATTTCTATGATTTACCAAGTGCCTGCACTTGAAAGAGAAAAATCTATGTTTTAGGAAAAATTAAGGTATTTCTCATATTGAATTGTGTT
Source organism: Myrmecobius fasciatus (assembly GCA_023553655.1). NCBI lineage: Eukaryota > Metazoa > Chordata > Mammalia > Dasyuromorphia > Myrmecobiidae > Myrmecobius > Myrmecobius fasciatus. The sequence continues at coordinate 171,718 of JAJPUD010001171.1, read as the reverse complement.
CAGAACGCTGGATTGTAAATTATTAAATCTTAGTTCTTTTTTCTATTTAAACGTATACAGTTAAAGTAGTTTATTTGTATATATTTATGCTATATTTTATGATACAGTATTCTATCACATTGACAATGTGCTCTTTTTACTGGCTGTAATCCATTGTTGGTGAGTGTATAAAAAGAATTTGAGAAAAAGAGTAAGGATGAGTAATGTTTGGCTGCTGTTGTATTTAAATAACAAACTCATCACATCCTGTTCAAAAGTTAGCGATTTTGCATTTGTATGTGAAACAAGAAAAGATTTTTGTTTTTGTCTCAGGCCCCCATTCATTGCAGAAATGTCTCCTTCCTTGTGCAATGTATGTTTAGTACTTTACTTACTGGAAAGTTACTTAGTGAAATCTTAACCCATTTTCAAATGGTAGATTTATTTAGATTAGGGAAAACAGTTAAATTTTTCATGGGGGAAAGAAATTAAATACTGTGTATTTATTTTAAGCACAAAGCCAAGTTTTCTTCTTCTCCATTTTGGACCTTAATAATTTTTTCTGCTTGTTTGCTTTTAGAAGAGGTCAAAGTTGTGAACACATGGTCTATTGATCTTCCTGGAATTAGGGAATAAAAGCTGTGTTTTTCTTTTTCCTGCCTAGTGCTAATCTGAATGCTTTTGTGTCTTTTTTGTTATAATTCATAACTACAGTAGATCTTAAAAGAATCACAACTGCTGGTGATCTAGAGGGTCTCAGAGAAGCACATTCATGAGAAGTCTCATGCAAAACATCAACAGATCTATCAATAGCACGATCTGCTCAAATGAGAGATAGCATTCAGGACAACTTGAATGCAGCCCTAGAAACATTTAAAAAAAACAACAAAAAACTAGGAAGGCTTCCAGCAAGTAAGGTAGATCCCCTGGGGACAATTTCTAGAAAAATAAAAACAAGAATCATGTAGGACATGAAGGCATGGAGGGATTGGGATCTGTACCAATGGAAAGAGGCCCTACACCCATGAGACCATAGATCCTTTAAGCGTGTGTATGTGTGTGTGTATATATATGTATGTGTGTATATATATGTATATATATTTGTATGTATGTATATATATACGTGTATATATATATATATATATAAGCATCTATTTATATATAAAGTACAATGTTAGGTACTGTTAAATAAGTAGACTAGGCTGTAGGTGATAAAAGCCTATTCCTAAATGTGGGTGTGACTAGGACTGCTATGCTCCTGAACATTAATAAAACATGCCCCTTGGAAATTGTATATGTACCAGAAATATTTGTACTGAAGGCTCTGAACAATATAAACCTTCAGGACCTGAAGTTATGACCCTTAACTCCACCCCCAGCTCATTTTCTCTCATTTACATGGAAGAAAGTTTTTTACAGGTATTAAAGGGAGGTTCTTATCTTTAGGCCAGACTAGAGAAGGCTGTTCAATGAAGACCTCAGAGCCCATTACTTCTCTTGTGAAAGTTTCCTTACAGGAGGTGGTTTTGCATGCCCTGACTTGGGGAATGATTTACTATCTCTCATGTTTGTGACAGATCCTTAGGAGAGATACCTTACTTGGAAATTTCAGTTTGGTATTTGTGTGTGGCCTTTTGCAGCGTTGCTTGCCATCACTGCTGAACTGCCTTCATTTTCCCCTAGGTGTCAGGGAGCAGGTGTTATAAATAGAACCTGTCCAAGACGTGTTGAGCAACAAACCTTCCTGGGCTTGTGGCGGCAGCTGCTGCTGTGTTTATTACTGTCTGAGCTTTAACTATCTGGGGCTCCACACTCTGCACACTTCCCACCTAGAGGGGTTTCAGGGTGATGCACTTTGGATGAAACACATGCCAGAAAAGTGCTCCTTGGGCTTTTTTCTTGAGCGGAAATGGCTGAGCAAAGACTTGGAAACATGACCTCCAATTTCAGAAGTTAAACATTAAAGAGCTTCAGCCAGATTCTATTATGTCTTTGTATAACCTGGGCTTCTTTTCAGAGGAAACCTGAAAAGCTGAAGTCATAGATGCACTTTGTTTCCTTTGAGGTCTGGGGAGAATGGAGAGGTGGGAAAGTCCTACAAAAGAAAAATAAATTTATAGGGCTATAGGAAGCATAGGACAAGCAAAGGAGCTTGGGAATAATCCAATCACAGAATGTCATCAGGAGACTGATGTGTGTATGGTAGGTAAGAAGTGTGAATACAGAGTTTCTGTAGTATGTATCTGGAATAAGTAAAAGCTCTGGTCAGCTGGTATTACTATTACACTAAGCATATACATTTTCATTTCTTTTGGAAGGTAGGAGTACATATATAATTTGTTGTAGAAGCTGATATCAAAATGGGATTCACTTTCCATAAGTTTGGATTGTGGCCAAGTTTGTTTTGATATATTGTTACACAAAGCAAGAGATAAGTTCTTTGTATGGGTGTGTCCACCAATAGGTCTGTCAGTTTTCAACTTTTGGAGCAATGTGTTTATGTAAGCATAAAAACCTCTTGGTTTGATTAGCATTTTCTACTAATAAACATAAGCTCAGGACAAAATTGCAAAGTAAAAGTGATATTTGATAGTTTCCTTCCCATGAACCCTTCTTCCTCTCTTGCCATCCTTCACCTTCTCATCCCAGGACCCCCTCTACCATATCTGTTGAAAACTTCTAATATTTTACTGAAGAAAAATGAGGACATTCTCTGAAAGTCCTCTCCCACCCTTCTTCCTCATCTTATATATCCCAGATGCTTTCCCCCACTATCTTATCTTTCATCCCATTCAGAAGAAGTGGCCTTTCTCCAGACATTTTTCTACATTCACAAGTGATTCTATTTGGTCCCATCTTCTCTAGCAGATTGTCCCCTCTACCCTCCCTACTCTCTAATCTTCATTCTTGTCCTGTCTACTAGCTGCTTCTCTCCTGGCTACAAACACATGCTCTACCATTCCTCAGGAAACTTCCCTTCATCTGTTCATACCTGCTACCTATTATCCTATCTCTCTTCCTTTAATAACGATTGATCCCTCTACTTCCTTTACTGTTTTTTTAACTCTCTACAATCTAGCTTCTACTCTCATCTTTCATCTTCCAACTGAACCTCCTTTCCAAAGTTACAAATGATTTCTTAATTGTCAAATCCAAAGGCCTTTTCTCAATCCTCATTCTTCTTTTTTTTATGCCCTGATCTTAGCTCAGTGCCTGGTACATAGTATGCACTTAATAAAAGTTTTCTGACTACCTTACTTCTACAATCCACTTAGATCCCATTGTCCTAGAGCTTTGCCTCCTGTAAGCTGTAATTATTGGAAAGATAAATGATAAGGTAATCACTTTTGAAGTATCAATGTTGGCTGGTAGTTTGAGTTAGTATACGTACCAGAAATATTTGCACTGAAGGCTCTGAACAACATAAACCTCCAGGACCTGAAGAATGGATTTTAAGATGTGTAATTTCCAGGAGATTCTATTCCTTGCCCATATCGGAAGGTTTGCCTCTCCTTACTCTACCTATGAATGCATAATATCAGCCTGGGCCATTCTTGAATGACTCTCCCATCCAAAAGGGACTCCAGATAGTTTGAATGAATGCTTTGTGATTCAGATTTCAGTGGAGACTCTCATAAAGAAAGAAACTAGCATAATATGCAATTTTTCATTCAGTAGGTCACTGGCCTCTTTCCCTTAGCTAATTTTGGAGTGTTGAGCTGTTAACACTTCTGGTGACTCTCTTAAGGCAGCCTTGTGGGCCCACTCTTTTCACTTGACACTTATTCACTTTTACTATTCATTAAAGATTTAGTGTGAGTACTGTATTTGGTAGGATGTAGAACATAATACATAGTCAGAGTTCTGTTCAATAGGGTAAGCATTGGGAGTTTCCTTAGTTGATGCCCCCAAGTCATGAAATCCCTTCCAGTTAGCACTTCCAGTTAGTCTGGCATGAAATATTCATTAAAAAGTAGAAAGGCCCTCATTTAGCTTTGGACCTTTCACTTCCCTCAGCTAAAGATTCCAGATCCCTGCAAATTCATTACCACTTGGGAATAACCCTGTGACTTCCAGGAGAGGAGGGCACAAGAACCCTGTGTGCTTTTGCTAAGCAATATTACTCTAAGTTGGTAAATGTGGATATTTGTTATCATTTAGTAAACTATTGTTTTTCAGAAATTACATTCAGCCCTTTTAGTCTCAAAATGCTAGATAATGTCTTTTGTCAGGAAATTTTTAAATGAGGATAACACTTGCACTGTCTTTGTAAACCTTAGATTGGGACATAAATGTGACTTATTAATATTATATAAATGTAAGACTATGATTTTTCAGTACTTCAAGGATCTGTCATTTCATAGACATAGGTGCACTGAAACAGACTGTAATCCATCTATGCCTTAGTAGCATATGTTGCTGTGAGTTGCTTTGGCACCAGAAATTCATTACTTGGGTGCACTTAGCCAGGCCAGACTCATTCTCATTTTGGCTTGGTGGGACCTGCCAGATCTTCATCCACCAGATCCCAGAGCCAGTTCTGAGGCACAGGAGTGGAATGCTATTAGTATAATAAACATCTAGTAGTAAAATAATGTTTATTCTTACTGTTTGTACCAAAGTCACTGGTTAATTAAGTTTTTGATCTGTTTCATGCCTGAACTGATGGTTTTAATTGTTCACATCATACATACTGGCTTAATGCTGATTTAGAGTTTAAAGTGATGACCTGTAATCACAGTGGTCCATAGCGGCACTGGATTTGCTTTTCTTTGGAATCACAGGCTCTAAGATGAGGAAACAACATCAAGGCCATTTGGTCTAATCCATACCTGAATAAGAGTTTTTCCTGCACCAGTCAACCAATCACCAAGCATTTATGAAGGATCTGGTACATGCCAAGTACACTGTGCTAGATGCCCAGCATACAAAGAAAAAATAATGAAATGGTCCCTGGCCTCAAGGAGCTTCTTTGTTCTCAGTAGAAACAACAAATACTTAAGCTTAGACTAAATGAATACAAGATATTGCATTGGTACAGTTTTTAAGGGAACAGGAGATTCTGATGGGTGGAGATGCAGTGCTAGTGTGTTCCAGGCAAGGGAAACAGTCAGTGCAAAAGAATAACAACAACAAAAAATGGAGCCTCATCTGTGAGGAATAGCTAGAAGGCCAGCTTGGCTGGATTCTCAAATGTAGGATGTGTAATGAGGCTGGGAAGAGGGAAAGTTAATGAGTTCATTTTGGGACATACTGAGTTTGATATGCCTTTAGGACAACTAGTTTGAAATTCCTAATAAGCATTGGAAATACTGGGCTGGAGCTCAGGACTAGATCTGGATGTATAGAACTGGGATTCATCTACACAGAGATAATAATTAAACACATGGGAACTTATGAGATAATAAAGTGAGAGAATGAGGAGAGAAAAGAACAGGGCCCAGGACAGAGCCTTGAGGCCCATCCATATTTGGGGGCCATGATATGGATGATGAAGCAGCAAAGGAAGCTGAGAATAAGTGGTGAAACAAATAGGAAAAGCAGAACAGAGAAGAGTGTCAAAAAAAACCCTTAGTGGCTTAATATATCTCTAATAAATTACAATCCATTGTGTACTGAAGGCTTCAAGATTTTGGCTGAAGGAAAATCTGACTTTGTACTGCAGACTCCTTTCAGTTTTAAATAATTTTCATTGCTTGATTTTTCCTAAATTTGCCCCTCTGTAACTTCCATCCATTAGTCTAAATTCTGCCCTCTAGGGCCAAGCAAAATGAGTTTAATTGCTTTTTTCCACATAAGAGGCCATCAGATACTTGAAGACAGTATCATGTTACCCTTGAATTTTCTCTTCTTCAGGCTAAACTATCATAAACCCTTCAGTTGATTCTCATATGGCACAATCTCAAGGTTGCCCACTGTCCTGCTCATATTCCTCTGGATGCTCTGCAACTTCTCGATTCCCTTGTAATCAGTTCTGAACAGAATATTCCAGATGGGGTCTGATGAGGAGACTACATTGGGATTATTGCTGCCCTAATTCTGTACATTGTACCTTTCCTAATGGAATTTAATGTTGAATTAGCATTTTGGTTAACCTATCACATTGTTAAATGAACTTGAGATCCTCCAAACCTTGCTCAAGCTTCCATTCTCTCTAACTAGAATGTCTTAGAAAGCAACTTGAGTATGGAAAAGTTTGCATTATTGTTCTCAAACAGCAAGCCTTAATTAAGTTTATACTTTATACCAGGCACTGAGTATACAAATACAAATACAGACAATCTTTTCTCACAACAAACTTAAATTCTAAGGGGGGAGGTAAGTATATGTAAAAATATATACAGCATAGATACAAAGCTAATAAATACAATTTTTTTTTCTAAGTGGTTAGACTAGTTTGGTCAGGCTGACATTAATGATGCTGACATTAATGATTGGGGGAATCATAAAAGGTTCATATTGAATATGGGGCTTGAGCTGTATCTTAAAGGAAGAGGATTGGTGGTCAGAATGAGGTGATAGTAAAGAGAGAGTTCTTTGAGAAATGAAGAAAAATAACCTGTCTGCTGGGCCCTGAACTCTGTTGAAATGAAGGGAGAGAGAAACTCTAATATACATTTTTCTAACTAAAAGTCCAATCAGGGTTTCCATATGTTACCTGAAGACTCCTAGAGGGATTAAGTTTGTGGAAGGTCCTGTAATAATTTCTGCATAACTATAACTCTCCCAAGCTAGCTTAGATGCTCCTTCCAAGTTATTGGTATTTCTCTTCTGAGATGTCAGGAATTTATCAGACAGGTGACAGAATAGCAAGACTACTCTAGGCTCCTCACCCTCATAAATTAAGTGTCTATTGTTCTGTTTATCAGATCAAAAACTCAAGTTGATAATGTGGTATTTTATAAAGTCATGTAAAATATTTTTCATAAAAAAACAAAAATGAATGCAAATTTTTAAAATTACCTTGATTTCTGAATATATCCTCCCTCATTCCTCACATAAGAATCCCCTTTAATGAAGATTGTAAGAGAGAAAGAAAAGAATAGAGTTCAGCAAAAGTAACCACCTCAACAGTCTTATAAAATCTATAATGAGCTACATTCATAGCCCCATACTTCTTCCTAAAGGGAGAGAGTACATGTTTCCATCTCTTTTGAGCCCAAATTTGGTCATTACTAAGCTTTCTGTTTGATTTTTTTTCTACATGTTTTTTGGTACTCTTTCGGTATGTGTGTGTGTGTGTGTATGTGTGTGTGTGTGTATGTATATGTATATAGTTTCCTAATTTTACTTTGTTTTAGTTCAAATACATTTTCTATGCTTCTCTAAATTCTTTATATTGTTTCTTATAGCACAGTATTTTCTTTTGTATTTATATATCACACCTTGTTTAACCATTCTCCAATCAATAGGTACCTACTTTCTTTCTAGTTCTTTGCTACTACAAAAGTGTTGTAGTTAATATTTTGGTGACTATTGGGCCATTCTGTTTATCTTTGACCTTTTTAGGTTATAAGCCCTGAAGTGGAATCTTTGGGGCAAAGGGTATTGACATTTTAGGCCTTTTTTAGGCATAATTCCAAAGAGGTTTCTAGAACAGTTGAACCAACTGACAGCTCTACCTTTCTTGTTGTGAAAACCATTTATGTATGCCATTTGACTACTAACCCATTAAGAAAAACTTTTAGTCTGATATGTTTGTGTAAGCTTCTAGAGCCTGAATCTCAGGGCCATTAAGTTATTTGATGCAAAGATGCCCCCCTTTAATAATTTCATTCCTTATTCTATTGACACTGATTTTATAAGTGAAAAAAACTTCATAAACTCAAAGGATCATAGATTTAGTGCAGGAAAAGACCTTAGAAGCCATCTAATATGATGTCCAACTTTTACAGATGAGAAAGCTGAGGCACAGAATGATTAAATGACTTGTCCAAGGTCACATAAGAAGTGAATATCAAAAACAGATTTTGAACCAAGGGTCATTCCACTGTTTCATACTTTACTTTTTTTTTTTTTTTTTTGGCTGGGGCAATTGGGGTTAAATGACTTACCCAGGATCACACAGTTAGAAAGTGTTAAGTGTCTGAGGCCATATTTGAACTCAGGTCCTCCTGACTTCAGGGCTGGTGCTCTATATACTACACCACCTAGCTGCCCCCATAATTTACTGTAATAAAAAAAGTTTCAGCTTTTGTTTTGCCTCCATACCTTGTTTGTTTAAGAACTTTCCCCCTACTCGTAGTTGTCTGGTTCTCTTCTATTTTTTAATGTGTGACTTTTATTTTCAGGTTGTATATGCACTTTGAGCTTATTGTGGAAGATGGGACTACATATTAATCTAATCTTAATTTCTTCCTGATTGCTCTTCATTTAGAGAATTCTTCTCCCAGTAATTTATGTTATCTTGTTTATCAAGAACATTGGACTGTTGAGTTTGATTGTATCTGATTCTTCTTTCTTTAGTCTTTTCCAATGATCTGCTTTTCTGTTTTTTTTTTAAGTAGCATCCATTAGTTTTGATGATTATTGTTCTTCCCCTCATTTGCCTGGTCATCCTACCCCTCTATCCCATACCGCTAATATCACTTAAAGTAAATATTGTTTTGTTTAAAATTTCAGCCCTTCCGTTCTTGTACTACACACATACACAAAGCCTCTTTGTATTTACTTAGGCCTCAAAACAGGTCTGAAGGAAGCCATCTTTTGAAATCTAATGCTAAGAGAAATGACAGCTACCACCAAGTTTTTCTCGGCAAATGAAGGGACTGCAATTGCATAAATTAGAAAAGTCCAAATCACCTACTCTTGCACTCTTGGATATATCATCTAGTGCCCATGTTTCTTTTTGGCCATTATTTGATACTACTTCCCCTTTCCAAAGTATTTGTTTTCCTCTAAGCACTGAGCCAAGAGCTTAATATTCCAAGCCAGGCCAGTTGTACTGCAGAACTGTAATTAAAACTACCTAACAAATCCTCTCATCCCAGCAAAAAGCTATTTGTTTTTTTGCCCAATGTGAAAAGGCATGTTTGAACCAACAGTATGTGTGCAAAGCCTACTGACACCCAACTACTGGGTTTTCAGAGTGGAATAATTAAGAGACAAGTCATAACTCACTCTTTGTTAAATCCTCTTAGAGGAGAAACAGAGTGTGAAAATAAATATGTGGTGTTTGGCAAAATTAGGCTACTATAAGAACTACACATGCTCTTTGCTATTGATTTATGGGTTGATTTTTTTGTGGACTAAACATTTTTTAGAAGTAACCGTTCTTTAGACACATAGTCTTGCTTCTGCAGTTTGTATTTAAAAAAACATACTTTAGCCTTTAACTTTCTCTATTTGGAGTAAATAGAATAATGTACATTGAACCAGCTGTCAGAGAATGCTGGTTCTAGTCACCTTTCTGCCACTTACTCTGTGATCTTGAGAAAGACCCTTAAATTTTTTGTTTCCTTTTTTGTAAAAAAAAAAAAGAAATGGAGATAGCTATATTTATCTTATCTGCATCACAAAATTTTAGCTAGGATCAAATGGGATAAGGCACATAGAAAAGCTTTGTAAAATTCTGTGTAAGGAAAAATCATTATTATATGTCTATAACATATTTGAAAGCTAAATTCTCCATGTGATGCAAAATAGACTTTTTTGAAGCATACATTGTTTTGACTAAATTTATGGAATTCATATGAATTATGAAGTTAATGTTGAAAAGTAGAGAAGGATTACAGGTTTGAGAGGGATGATTGCCATGTTATTATTGCCATTCACTTGCAAGGGAAATACAATTGGACTAAGAAAAAAAATCCATTGTCTTAAGGTAGCATATCTAATTCATGAGGTAATTTCACAATCTTAAAGCCTGAAGTTAATCAACATTTGTATCCTTTCTCTCTCTATAGTCATTATATCTCCTTCATTTCTGGAAATCAGTTTAAGTATTAGTTAAATGCAAATTATTTCTTTATGAACCTTCCTTCGGTATTTGATTTTTATGAGATCATTTTGGTAGTTCTTTTTGTTTTGCAGAATAAAAATGATTCTAAATAGAGGAAAAGTTATTTTAAGTAGAGTAACAATAGCCAATTACTACTGGGCCCAGAGGACTGGGGCCCTGTCTTTGCTCCCTCTCCATTCAGGGGCCCCTTTCAATTCTTTTCCTGGGTTTCTTTATACCTCCAACCCTGAGTCCTAGGGAAGAATTATTTAAAATTAAAGTTTTGACTGATGTCTAAGATCTTGCAAAAGGAGAGTAGAAAGATACTTAGAGTACAACTGTAAATCAGATATAGGACAGCTATTTTTTCCTCTACACCAAAGAGATGCTTAATATACATAAGACCCACCATCACAAATTGAAAGAAAAACATAAACAATAAACAATAATGTAACATGGTACAGCTGATTTTGATTCAGTACATAAAATACTGACAACTAGAATCATTCTATATGGTTTCTTTGATAGGTAGTGTACTCCCACTCTTAAGTTGAGAGCATTTTAACCTGGTGTTTTTAATATGTTTTGATACTTTAATAACTATATTTTAATATAATTGACTTCTTTTGTAATTCTTGTGTTTTATTTTTATTTAAAAACATAATTCTGGGGAGTCCATAAGCTTTAACAGACTGTCAGAAAGGGTTAAGAAACCCTGCTGCAAAGTTTTATTCAAGCAGAAGTTAAATGAGCATCTGTGGAGGATGTCCCAGAATTCCTGCAGTGGGTGTGATGATAGATAAGAAAACCTCTAAGGTCCAACTCATTGCCTTTTCCACCTAATTGCCCCACAATATGTATCTGTCTGGTAAACTGTATTAAAATGGAGATTCAGTCAGCCAGAGCTACTTACCTAATGCTTCCCAGAGAGTCAGATGTCGAACTTTAGTTTCCTGACTACCTGTTAAGGGTTATGGTTGTTATATTGCAGTGTTTTTTTTTTAATCTGGAAATTTTCAGGTTGTTTGCTTTTTTTAAGTATGAAACTTTCACAAGAAAATTATGACAGTTACACACTTGTGTTCTGTTGTTCCCAAAGGTGAACTTAACATATAACACAAGTTGCTAGTTTTACCATTCAGCCCTAAAAGTGCTACAAAGAAAAAGAATACATACAGATATCATGATTTTGAACTCCTCCATTTATTTAATCATTGAGATTCTATCTTGAAGCAAAAGCGAAGCTTGGACACTTGTCCAGTGAATAGAGACTACATAGACCAATTCAAATGACAGGTGGTTGGGCTTTTTTTCATGATTTATTTGGAAAATTGCCTCAACTCTCCATTTGGCTTTGCCTGGTGTAAATAGAGCCTAAATAGCCACCTGCTTGATTAAAAATTCCAAGTTAAAGAATAGCAGTATACTTTTTTTTTGCTATGAACATGCTTATATTAGGTATGAATATTCTGTGATGATTAGGAGAAACAGTTTGACAAGATCATAACTATATCTTTTTAATTTACTGTTTTCTCATTTTTAAAAGAGTAATAAAGATGACCAGATAAGCTGCTTCCTGACAGCTAATGCCCAGCTGGGTCAAGGACCTGCATTCTTGGATCCTGTTATTAACTGCCAGGAAATATCCTGCTCACCAGTTATTTTTGCTTAACCGTAGGGCATGATCTAAATTTACCCTGGAGTTTAGTTTCTCTCAGTCTCTCAGATACTCTAAGGACATGTAGTATATGCAGTCACATACCCATAAGATTATGCAAATCACATGAAAATGTCATAGGCACACTTGAAACAGTGTTTTCTCTCTTCTATAGCTCTGGAGTGGCCTTGGATTGAGTGGTGAAGTAGGTGGTTTGAGTTTACTTCTCATGCTCTCCTTTCATCACTTTTGTTCTCCCTTTGGACTTAGCTCCTTGTGGGATCAGTGCCTTAATGATGTGTGGGTCTTCCCTAGTCCAGTTACCCTTGTAGGCAGTACTTCAAAATAGGAGTCTTTCCAGACCCCTGTCCTTCCTTTCTTGCCTCTTCCAATGGTAATAAATAACAACACAGACATACACATATTGAATTCTACCAGTTTCCCTCCCATTCTTTTAAAGGTCCTATCAAATAACAATGAAAACAATGCAAAAAAAGAAAACTAGCTAGTATATGTACATGTGTGTATGTACATACATATGTATATATACATATATGTCTATATATCACTTTTAGAAAAGCAAAAAGCTTTACAAATGCTGCATCATTTTATTCTCACAATAACCCTGTTGGGTAGGTGCTATTAATACTACATTTTACAAATGAGGAAAATGAGGCTATGAGGGATAAATTGATTTGTCTTGGGTCAATAACCTAATCAGAAAATAATTGAACAAAAGTTGCATTGTTCTACAGGTGCCTTAAGGAGAGCTCCCTATTGCTGCTCTCAGAGATTATGAGAGCTGATTTTGGAGTCTGAAGGGACCTCAGAAGTTGTCTAGTCCAACCCCTTTATTTGACAGATGAGGAAATTAAAGGTTAGTGACTTTTCTAAAGTCACACAGTGAGGGAAATGAACTAGAACCCATGACTCCTGACCCCTAATTTGGTGCTTTCCTCCTTAAGCCAAAGAAGCAACATGGGCATTTCAGGGACTGTGACAGTGCTAGTAAGAGATATTTTTAAGAGGGATGAGAGTAGTATCCTTTGATGCCCTGCCAATCAATCCACCTCAGTATTCTACCATATCCTAAGGATGGCCCTGAGTTGCAGTAGCTTTACATTTTCTCATATCAAAAACATTTAAAGCACATTGACATCCCCCATCCCATTTCCAAAAGCCCTGTCTTCTTGAATATAGTCACGTCCTTTCAGCTATCCTGTTGATAGTTGTATGTTTATGCGATGGAAGACTCCCAACTCACATTTATAGTTTGGAATTCTGAATGTTTTGGCTTATATTAACTTGAACCACTTTAGTTCTGTGATCGCCTTTTGGAAAAACTTTAAAACATTAGACAGATGTACTTAAAGTACAGGGGAGATATAACTTCGTATTTGAGAACATAGATTTTTAAAATTTCTCTTTGTATCCTTAGTATTTAATACAGTGTAAACACTTAATGAATGTGGGTTGCCTTTTGGCAGAGAAAAAAGATTAAAAATGACTCAGAAACAAAGGTCTTATGGCAACAGTTGTATATTCCAAAAGAGTTTCACATTTGGGGATTTGGGAGTTTTCTTTTGCTCATCATTTATCTGCATTGACAAAAATGGAGGGAAAACCGTTTAGCATCGATATTAAGAGGATGTCACTACATTGGTTCACTGTGGTGGTTGAGTTGAGGGATGAGGATGGCAGCTTTCCAATGGTCTTTCTTGTAGTTAAGACTCTATCATATCCACTAACTGGATGGTCTCCAATGGTAGCCCTCCAGTGATCTTTTTCATATTTAAGACTCTGTCATCCTCACTAATGGGATGGGGAGAAGGGGAGAACACCGAACTTTTGTTGAGATTTCCTCTCATTCTATGACCTGTATCTCCACTCCTGGTACTATCACTATGATTTAGGAAGTCACTTTTCTGAATCTTTTATCATGTGTCCAATGAAGGGATTAGGTTATATGACCATTGTGATTCCTTCCAGTTCTAATGTTTTTTGGTTCCAAGACCTGCTTCTAAGATATTTATCTTTATTTTCCCCCCTGGGATTCTCCAAAATTAGTCAGTAGTTAAATGAAAGCACAAGAAAGGCAAGATATTCTTGATCATCTAGATTTTTGAACATATGTAATCATGAATAAAATCTGCATACAAAACTAGATCCTTTAGAAGAAAATTTTATTTATATCCTCTTTCCACTGGAAAGTTGTACTCCCAAAGCATGATCCTTAGTTTGCTTTGCTTCTCTTTAAATATGGACTTGAGGATGTTTGTCATCTACACATGCTGCATTCTGGCAAAGAGAGACACACTTGAGCTCACAGACCAGTGGAAAATTATGATTAAAAATAAGTTGACTCCTCATACCCTTAGAATGCTATTTGTTTTCTTTCAGCAACAAGCAAAATACTTTCCCAGTGGCAAGTCAATCCTTTAATGTTACATATTTTGCTTTCTGTAAAAAATATTAAATTATTGGGTATTTTTCAATAGGTAATCCCCTACCAGTTTTTAGACATTAGTTGGCAGGTTTTCATAGGGAAAGTAGATGTTCTGTTCTTTTCTTCATTTGATCAGAAGTATGCTGAGGAATAAGGATACTTTCTTAAGTAATTTAAGAGAATTAACCATTTGCAAAGTGATTGAATACAATACTGATAATTTGTATGTTTCATTATCTTGTGCCATTTTAGTTTGAAAATCCATGAAAAACAAAGCAATGAATCATTTGAGAACTATGTGAAAATGTTCTGAAGATATTGCCCTTTTAAAAATTCCATTTTGGGTCAACCTGACCTGAAGAAATTCCATTTCTAGGCTTTACCAAGAATAAGTGGCTCATGAAGACCTTTCACTGACTACAAGTCTACTATGACATAAAATATAATGATCTCTGTTTTGTTGTTAGAGGACACTACAGCCAGTATTCTGTGTTTGGAAAAGTTCTAGAAGTGAAGTTGGGAGGAACCAAAGTTTGAATTCCACCTGTGGTACCTACCAGTTATGTGACTATGGAAAAATGGAAAGAATAGTACCTGGAGTTATTATCTCACAGGGTTGTAGTGAAGGTCAAATGAAATAATTACCTTTAAAGCTCTTGGGAGACCTTATTATGTCCTTATGTCCACAAGGAGCTTAAAACCTGAATGTGAAGACAACTTAACTAGACATGAAAACCAGTGATCATAGTGGTATTTATTGATTTTTTGATAACTTTTCTTTTTCTGTCACCTTCATTTCTGAATGTACTCATTCTCTCTTTCCTGCCTAACAAGTCATCCTTCATGCCAAAGAAAAAAGAGGAGAAAGAATTATTTAATAAATCTAACACACTAGCAAAATTCAACAATATGTGCAGTGTTCTGTTTCATTGGTCCACCACCCCAGCAAAGAAAGGAGAGGGCTTCATTTTCTCATTTCTTTCTCAGGTACAAGCTTTGCCCTTATAATTACAAAGGATCCAGGTTTTTTTGTTTGTTTCTTTACATTTAACTAGTAACAGTAGTATTATATGGAGTATTCAGGGAGGACTAGCACCTCTGGTGCCATCTTGTAGTTGATGTGTTGAAGGAAAGCCCAGGAGTAGGAAAAAAAGACCTTGAAAATGTTTTTAGGGTTTTGTGAAGATAGGAAAGTAATCTGACATTTCTTGAAGTATTTAGTAGTTGGGGATAAAGACTGGGCCTGTGATTTCTTTAATAATAATAATTCTTTAATAACCTCTCTTCCAAGATTGGCGTCTTTTCTGCAACTTCTAGTCTCGGAGTTGCCTAGACATCTGAGAGGTTAGGTGATTTCACCAATTATATGTCAGAGGCTGGGCTTGAACCCAGATCTTCCTAGATCTGAAGCAAGCTTTCTGTACATTTGCCCATGTTGTCTCTCTTTTTAGGAATAAAAAGAGATTACAACTTCATTCCTTTTTATTTCATGTCATCATCCCAATTATCTGTTACTACTTATTTCTACATTTAGAAAAATCTGAAATATCAAAGCTGTTAGAAGCCAGTGTCCCACACTGATGTCTTTATACGATAGTCCTTGTTCAAATGTATAATACATTATTGATCTCTCTTTTGTTCTGGTAGATTCTAAGCATGGTAATTCCATGTTTGCCAGATGGATACAACATAGCTTTGGATAGGAATGATACTTTGCATTTGCATGGTGCTTCCAACTTGTATTAAATGATCTTTTACCCTCTCCAGTTTTCCACCTGTTTCCTTGTTGGTTTTAATGTATCTCGATATCAAATTATTTATGTATATGTCTATGTGTATGTGTGTTCAACCTTCCTTCTCTCAGTTCAGATAAGAGTGAGATTTATGACATGTCTTCTTGTTCCTCATCTGTATTTGTAAGTTCATTTTCTGATGTACCACAATTATGAGGAAAATGTAAGATGTCCTAATTTCTTCCTCATATCTTCCCTAGGGTATTCCTCTTTATCCTTCCTTTTCTTTATTCCTTTAAATCAAGCAGATCATCACAAAATACCCTCCAGTCTCTGAGCTCATCTTGATTTACCTCTTTTCTTGCCATTTTAAAATGGATTAAACTCTCTATAAAATTAACAAGCATTTATTTTGTAACAAGTATATATAATCAGGAATAACTGATTTCACTAGCCATATTTGAAAATGTATATGATGCTCTGCATCTTAAATTTATTACATCTCTCTCAGTGAATAACATTTTGAAATTATAGTTAGTCATTATCTTGATCAGAGTTTTAAAGTCTTTCAAAACTTTATGTTATTGTTGGTATCGTATAAAAATTTCTCCTGGTTTTCCTAACTTTATCCTGTATCAATTCATACAAATATTAACAGGTTGCTCTGAAATTGTCCATCTCACATTTTCTTATAATGCAATATCCAATTACAACACAATAAAATTCTATTACGTGCTTATATCATAATTTGTTCAGCCATTCCCCGTTTGATGGATATCCCCTTAGTTTTTAGTTGTTTGCCACTACAAAAAGAGCTTCTATAAACATTTTTGAACATATGGATCCTTGCTTTTGTAATTTTCAGCATGATTTCATTAATATTACCTTACCTGAAACTGGTAACTCTGAGAGATAGGTAGGATGGAATATTTCAGTAAGGAAGGAAGAACCAGAATGATTAAGTATTTTGAAGTAATGAAACTGACTTCTTACCCTGCAAGTTCCTAAAAAAGCTTCTACCCAATAATCCAGTTCTGAATGAATAGGAATAACAGAATTTTGGAAATGTATTCTTTCTGACACAGTCTTCTGCTTAAAGATTAGCCTTTGGTAGGAATTCCCAGCCTATACAAGTTGATACCCTTATCATTCTGACACTGTCTGTTTCTGGTCTGTGTTGCCAAGTGTCATTTTTTTTCTCTCCTGGGAAGATTTCTTCTACATAAACATTATCATTTATCTTGCCTTTTCAGAGATGTAATATGAAAAAAGCATGAATGCATTGAATAACACATTGAAAGATTGCTTTACATCATCATTCCTTATTAAATTCGAGGTCACCACCAAGGCAGTAGCTAAATGATGCTAGAGCATCCAGATGAAAACTGAAAATGTCAATCGCCCAGATATTTTGTCTACACAACAGATATAGCCAAATAGACCCAAACATCTGCTAAATGGGGGAAAATATCATTCTTCTTTTTGTAGTGTAAACTCTAAATGTGTTCATCATGTTTCTTTCTTGGAGCAAGACTTTTATGGAGAAGTAGAAGCATTTTCCTCTCTATTTTTTTCCTCATAAAATAAAGAATGAAAAAGGAAGGGAGCATTGTAAAGAACTTTTTGAAGTTTTGCAGATGCAAAACTGTTAATGCTAACAAATAATGTGTGGCATTTACTGATTGCAAGAACCAGATTAGAATTTTTCCCTATTATTTTCATTTATAGAAAGCCCTCAATTAATAAATGAGTTTCATTCTAAAAGATTGTTTATTAAGTTAGTTGTTTGAAACTTTGGTATATTTTTCTATCGAGACATTGTTGTACATGGTGAATAGGTTCTTTTTTTTCTTTATTAAAGCTTTTTATTTGCAAAACATATTTATGGGTAATTCTTCAACATTGACCCTTACAAAGCTTTCTCTTACAAATTTTTCCTCCCTAGTCCCCATCCCTCCCCTAAATGGCAGGAAATCCACTACATGTTAATTATGTTAAAATACTTGACAAATCGAATATATGTATACATATTTCCACACTTATTGTTGTGCAAGAAAAATCGTATCTACAAGAAAAAAAAATCAAAGAAAGGAAACACAATGCCAGCAAACATCACTAGAGAGCATGAAAATGTTATGTTGTGGTCCACATTTTATATCCCTCTCTCTGGGTGTATATATGTCTTTCTTCACTGAACAATTGGAACTGGTTTGAAACATTTCAATGTTGAACAGAGCCATGTCTATCAGAATTGATCATCATATAATATTGTTGTTGCTGTGTATAATGATCTCCTGGTTCTGCCCATTTCACTCAGCATCAGTTCTTGTAAGTCTCTCCAGGCTTCTCTGAAATCATCCTGCTGGCTGTTTCTTACAGAGCAATAATATTCCATAACATTCATATACCATAATTTATTCAGCCATTCTCCAATTGATGGACATCCATATGAATAGGTTCTTAAATGAAGTTACAGTATTTAGCTCAGATCATAGCTATTATGTTATACATATATGGTGACATGTCATAGAAGATGAATATTGTTACAATATTAGAAATTAAAACAAAAATGATTAAGAGATGGTATGGTATAATGGATAGAGAAATAACCACAGTCTAGACATCCAGGTTCAGTTCCTGGCCCTGATACTATATGAATGGGAAAAAGAGGATACAGATGGCTATATCTTCTTGCGGGTGTATGTGTTCTTAAGGGACTTCTACTAGTTAAGTATTTATATTTGGGAGAATGACTATTAATACCAGAAAATCCTAAATAAAATGGAAAACTTAGAGTAGGATGTCATACATAAGAGTTTCTCTGTCAGCCTTTTAGTGAGACATTCATTTGGAACTAAAATGATTTCCATAATATTCAAAGTCACTCTAGTAGGCAAATATTTTACTGTTAAAACACTAAGCATATGGCCTAATTTGCATATCTCAGAAGCTGGACTGATGAATTAATTCACAGGGTGAAAGGCTAATGCACTGAATCACCTAGCTGTGATCCCAACTTTTTTGTTTACTACTTGTCATATTATGAGACAGTCTAGGTTTTCTGACAGAGAATTTCTGTATTGTTCCATTGGCAGTTGCCATGTTGTTTGCACCATTAAGTAAATGTCTTCCAAACCAGGCCCCAGGGAACTATTACAGAACAGTATGAGTCATAAAAACAGTGGATTTTGCTTTTTGATCATAGATTGTACCTGGCATCAAGGCATATTTAGTACAACCAACTAGATGGAGGTTCTTTATTGTTGAATGTGACATTTATAGCTGGTCTTCACTTCTTGAAAAGAAATTATCTACTTTTTGAGGAAAAGTTGCATGAAAGAGAATAACTTCCCTTCTGATCTAGAGCCTAATATCACTTCATTTTCATGTTTAACTCTGTTGAATTTGCAGTACTAATTATAACAAAAGAGTTGTGTAGTAATCATTTTCTGGGTCTATCTAGCCAGAACACACATGTATTAATGCTTCTATCAAAAAGCCCTACTCAAAATTAGTGGGGGAAGAAAAGCATGGTCTGCCCTCTGAACTTAATGTACTCCTTTTAAATTCAATTTGAGAAAAACATTCAGTCATTTTATTTTATTTTTTTAAGGAAAGGACAAATTGTACAAAATTTCTCAGCAGGCCTTAGAAGTTCCTACAGTTTACAAATTACTTCTTTGAGATGTAATTTCTTCAGGTCTTTTTTTGATACTTCTGTTACAGCGAAAACTCAATATAACAAAGTATTCAAGATCCCTTCCCCCTCAATTTTAGGCAAAATGTCATAGAGCAAAATTTGACTAGAACAAAATAATTTGACAGTACTTAGAGTTAGTTGTAATGACTTTTTTCCTGTAGAGCAGTTAATGTTTTTTTTTTTGTTTGTTTTTTTGTTTTTTTTTTTT
>JAJPUD010001171.1:96650-136743 GCA_023553655.1 Myrmecobius fasciatus | reverse complement strand
TTTTTCTAGATCTGTAAGATAATTTCTTGGGAGTTTGATTGGTATGGCACTAAATAAGTAAATTAGTTTGGGTAGTATTGTCATTTTTATTATATTCGCTTGTCCTACCCATGAGCATTTTAAGTTTTTCCAATTGACTAGGTCTGATTTGATTTGTGTGGAAAGTGTTTTGTAGTTTAGTTCATATAGTTCCTGACTATCCCTTGGCAGATAAATTCCCAAATATTTTATACTATCAACAGTTATTTTGAATGGAATTTCTTTTTGTATCTCTTGCTGCTGAACTTTATTGGTAATATATAAAAATGCTGATGATTTATGTGGATTTATTTTGTATCCTGCAACTTTGCTAAAGTTGTGAATTGTTTCTAGTAGTTTTTTAGTTGAGTCTTTAGGGTTCTCTACGTATATCATCATGTCATCTGCAAAGAGTGATAATTTTGTTTCCTCATTACCTACTCTAATTCCTTTAATCTCTTTTTCTTCTCTTACTGCCAAAGCTAACATTTCTAAGACAATATGAAATAATAATGGTGACAGTGGGCAGCCTTGTTTCACTCCTGATCTTATTGGGAATGGTTCTAGTTTGACTCCATTACATATGATGCTTGCTGAAGGTTTTAAGTAGATACTACTAATCATTTTAAGGAAAAGCCCATTTATTCCTATACTCTCCAATGTTTTTAATAGGAATGGGTGTTGGATTTTATCAAAGGCTTTTTCTGCATCTATGGAGATAATCATATGTTTTTTATTAATTTGGTTATTAATATAATTGATTATGCTAATAGTTTTCCTAATATTGAACCAGCCCTGAATTCCTGGTATAAATCCTACTTGGTCATGGTGTATTATCCTGGAGATGACTTTCTGTAATCTTGTTGCTAAAATCTTATTTAAAATTTTTGCATCAATATTCATTAGGGAAATGGGTCTGTAGTTTTCTTTCTCAGTTTTCTCCCTACCTGGTTTAGCTATCAGCACCATATCTGTGTCATAGAAGGAATTTGGTAGTACACCTTCTTTCCCTATTTTTTCAAATAGTTTATATAGTATTGGGATTAATTGTTCTTTGAATTTTTGGTAAAATTCACATGTAAATCCATCTGGCCCTGGAGATTTTTTCTTAGGGAGTTGATTAATAGCTTGTTCTATTTCTTTTTCTGAAATAGGGCTATTTAAATAATTTGTTTCCTCTTCTGTTAATCTGGGCAATCTATATTTTTGTAGATATTCCTCCATTTCATTTACATTCTCAAATTTATTGGCATAAAGTTGGGCAAAGAAACTCCTAATTATTACTCTAATTTCCTCTTCATTGGAGGAATGTTCTCCCTTATCATTTTTGAGACTAATAATTTGATTTTCCTCTTTCCTTTTTCTAATCAAATTAACTAAAGGCTTTTCTATTTTGTTGGTTTTTTCATAAAACCAACTCTTAGTTTTATTTATTAATTCAATAGTTTTCTTATTTTCAATTTTATTGATCTCTCCTTTAATTTTCAGAATTTCCAATTTGGTATTTAATTGAGGGTTTTTAATTTGGTCTTTTTCTAGCTTTTTTAATTGTAAGCCCAGTTCATTAATCTTCTCTTTCTCTGTTTTACGCAAGTAAGCATCTAGAGATATAAAATTACCCCTTATAACTGCTTTAGCTGAGTCCCACAAATTTTGGTATGTTGTCTCATTGTTGTCATTCTCCTGGATGAAATTTTCGATTGTGTCTATAATTTGCTCTTTCACCCATTCGTTCTTCAGGATTAGATTATTTAATTTCCAAATAACTTGTGGTCTATTTTCTTCTGGCCTTATATTAAATGTGAGTTTTATTGCATCATGATCTGAGAAGGATGCATTTACTATTTCTGCTTTTCTGCATTTGATTTTGAGGTTTTTATGCCCTAACACATGATCAATTTTTGTATAAGTTCCATGAACCCCTGAGAAAAAAGTATACTCCCTTCTATCACCATCCAATTTCCTCCAGAGATCTGTCATACCTAACTTTTCTAGCCTTTTGTTAACCTCCCTAACTTCTTTCTTATTTATTTTGGAATTTGATTTATCTAATTCTGAGAGAGCAAGGTTGAGATCTCCCACTAGTATAGTATTACTGTCTATTTCTCCTTGCATCTCTGTTAGTTTCTCCTCTAGGAATTTGGATGCTATACCACTTGGTGCATATATGTTAAGTATTGATATTGCTTCATTGTCTATGGAACCCTTTAGTAAAATGTAGTTTCCTTCCTTATGTCTTTTAATTAGATCTATTTTTGTTTTTACTTGATCCGAGATAAGGATTGCTACCCCTGCCTTTCTTTGTTCACCTGAAGCATAGAAGATTCTGCTCCAGCCCTTTACCTTCACTCTGTATGTATCTCTATGTTTTAGATGTGTTTCTTGTAAACAACATATTGTAGGATTCTGGCTTTTAATCCAGTCTGCTATTCGCTTCCGTTTTATGGGAGAGTTCATCCCATTCCCATTCACAGTCAAAATAACTATATCTGTATTCCCTGCCATCTTATTTACCCAGAGTTATGATTTTCTCTTCCCTTTCCCCTCTCTCCCTTCCCCCCTCCCCAGTACTTTGCTCTTGATGACCACCTCCCACCAATAATCCTCCTCCCTTTAGAGTCCCTCCCTCCCCTTTATACCTTTCCCCTAATCCTTCTATTAGTTTATCCCTTTCCTTTTCTCCCCTCCCTCCTACCTTCCCACAAGGAGGGTCAGGCCTTTCTTTGAAGCGAAATGTGTCTGATATACTCTCTTAGAGTCCAATGTAATGAGAGTAAGGTTTACACAATACTCATCGCCCTCCCTTCTTTCCCTCAATTATATTAGATCTTCTATGTCTCTTTATGAGATTTTGCTTTATTTTACCTCCTTTATTTTTACTTTATTTTGCCTCCTTTCCCCCCTCCCCCCTTTTTCTTTTTCAGTATGGTATCCCTTCCACCTTTAATTTCTTTTCCATTATTATCAAAGAAAAAGAAAAATCAAATTATACTGCCATTCTTTAAAGGATACCTGTAGTAGAAATATAGTTCTCAAGAGTTTTCCTTTTTACCTTTTTATGATTCTCTTGAGTTCTCTATTTGGAGGTCAAATTTTTTGTTCAGATCAGGTCTTTTCATTAGAAATAGGTGAAATTCTCCTGTATCATTGAATGACCATCTTCTTCCCTGGAAGATGATGCTTATTCTAGCTGGATAACTTATTCTTGGCTGTAATCCAAGTTCTTTTGCCTTTCGGAATATCTGGTTCCAGGCCCTTCGATCCTTTAAAGTGGAAGCTGACAGATCCTGTGTAATTCTAATTACAGTTCCTCGGTATTTGAACTGTTTCTTTCTAGTTGCTTGCAATATCTTTTCCTTGGTGTGATAGTCCTGAAATTTGGCCACGATATTCCTTAGGGTTTTAATTTTGGGGTCTCTTTCTGGAGGTGATCGGTGAATTCTTTCAATGCCAATTTTGCCTTCTGATTCTAAAACATCGGGGCAATTCTCTTTCATGATTTCCTGGAAGATAGCATCCAGGTTCTTTTTTTCATCGTGGCTTTCAGGCAGTCTGATAATCCTTAAATTGTCTCTCCTGGATCTGTTTTCCAAGTCAGTTGTTTTTCCTAGGAGATATTTCATATTTTCTTCTATTTTTTCATTTTTTTGTTTTTGTTTAACTGATTCTTGGAGTCTTATTGAGTCATTTACTTCTATTTGTTCAATTTTAATTTTTAAAGTATTATTTCCTTCAGCTATCTTTTTTAGCTCCTTTTGTAGCTGGCCAATTGAATTTCTTGATTCAATGCATTCTTTTTCCATTTTGCCAGTTTTATTTTTCAGTGAATTGTTGTCTTTTTCCAATTCACCAATTTTGTTTTTCAGTTCACCATTTTTATTTTCCAGTGAATTGGTGATTTTTTCCAATTCACCAATTTTGTTTTTCAGTGAACTGTTTTCTTTTTCCAATTCACCAGTCCTATTTTCCAGTTTTTGATATTTCTGTTGCCCTGATCTCAATTTATTTCCCCATTCTTCTTCTAGCTCTCTTTGAGATTCTTAATGCAATCATCCAGGTAAGCCTTCTGAAAGGGAGACCAACTTAAGTCTGCCTTTGTGGCTTCATCTGGGATTGTTTTCATAATGTCAAGATCTGGGGACTGTTCTATTTTTTCTCCGTAAAAGCTTTCTATGGTGAGAGCTCTCTTCTGCTTCTTGCTCATGATTTAAAGTTGGGATATTGGTCAAAAGCAGAGAAAATTACAACAATTTGTATTTTCCCTGGGGCAGTTTGCCGAGTTGACTTCCGGTCTGAGGCTGGTCGGGCTAGATTCGCACTAGGACCACGTTTTCAGCTGCTCTCGATCCACTCTTTACCAAAGGCAGATCTGCCAAAGCACCTGCCCTCAAGCAGAGCAAAGTGGCCCAGGCGTCTCCCAGGGGCTTCCTGGGTGCCTAAAATCCGCCCCTCTATCGCAGCCCAGACCTCCGCCCCGGCTGGAGTCTGATTGCCACCAGCGGCCGATTTCCCCTGAGGCTAACCTTCTCCAGAGTTCTTTCAAGGTAGATTTTTTTTTAAAATTTTTATTTTATTTGCATAACATATGTGTGGGTAATTCTTCAACAATAACCCTTACATAGCTTTCCGTTACAAATTTTTCCCCCCAACTCCCCACCCCTCCCCTAGATGGCAGGATATCCACTACATGTTAATTATGTTAAAATATTGGCAAATCGAATATATGTATACATATTTCCAAACTTATCATTGGTGTGCAAGAAAAATCTTATCTACACAAACGATATATCAGATAAAGGAAACACAATGTAAGCAAACATCAATCAAGGAGTATAAGAATGTTATGTTGTGGTCCACATTTCGCATCCCTCTCTTTGGGTGTATATGGCTTTCTTCAGTGAACAATTGGAGGTGGTTTGAAACATTTCATTGTTGAAGAGAGCCATGTCAAGGTAGATTTTTGATAGAAGTGTGTTGTAGTCCAAATGTTTGGCAGAGCCCTCACTCCAAAACTAGTTCGAAGGCTCACTTTGTCTGGGTTTGAGGGAAGGTCCCAGGAGTTCACAGAGAAAGCTGTCTGCTGTTCGCCATCTTGGCTCCGCCGGTTTGTCAAGTATTTTAACATAATTAACATGTAGTGGGTATCCTGCCATCTAGGGGAGGGGTGGGGAGCTGGGCGGAAAAATCTGTAACAGAAAGGTATGTAAGGGTTAATGTTGAAGAATTACCCATACATATGTTTTGCAAATAAAATAAAATTTAAAAAAAAGTCTTCCCAAGGTTCTCTGAAATCCTTTCATTTTATATGGTTTAGTAATAGCCTATTGCCTTTACATGCCATAATTTGTTCATTCATTCCCCAAATGATAGGCCACATTTTGTTTCTAATTCTCTGCTACAGCAAAAATTATTGCCATAAGTGTTTTTGTACAGATGGATCCTTTCCCTCTATCTTTTGGTCTCTTTGGGGTGTATGCCTAGTAATGGTTTCATTGATTATGCATAATTCTAAATTTCTTTCCAGAATGATTTGATCCATTCTAAGCTAAAGCCTGGCCTGTTTTATTCAGTCTGTCAACAAACATTCAGTAAGTGCTTACTGTATTAAATACTGAATATATGAATTAAAAACAAAAACAGTCTCTTCCCTTGACTCATATTCTGATGGGGGAGACAACATGTAAGTAGCTGGGTAAATAAAATTTATAAAAAGAAATCTCAGAGGGGAAGGAAGGCCTGCTATCTGGGGAAACCAGGAAAAGCCCTCTCCCCTGCACAAGATAGGGTTTGGGCTGAGTCTCAAAAGGAAAGTAAGGAAACTAAGAGGCAGGAGTAAGGAAGGAGAGCATTGGAGGATGAAGAGCCAGTGTAAAGGAAAGGGAAAGGCTAAGTTCAATAGCCAGCAGGCCAGTGTGGCTGGCTCCTAAGGTACACAGAGATGAATAAAGAAGACTACATGTAGAAGACTACAAGAAGAGGAAGGGCCAGTTTATGAAGAAATTTAAATGCCAAACACAGGACTTTTTATTGGATCCCAATAGTTATTAGGAGCCAGTTATTTTTATTTGTTTGTTTGTTTTTGTTTGTTTTAGTCTTGTCTGGCTCTCCATGATTCCATTTGAGGTTTTCCTGGCAGAGGTAGTGAAGTGTCATTTCCTTCCCCAACCCATTTTCAGGAGAAGAAACTGAGGCAAACATGCCCTAATCCAGGGTCACACAGTAAGTGTCTATGGCCAGATTAAAACTCAAGAAAATGAGTCTTCCTCACCCTAGGCCTAGTGTTCTATCCAATGAAGTGCCATACAGCTGCCTAATAAGGAGCCCCTAGAGTTTATTGAGGTGGGAAGCAGTAATAACATTGAGATTATGTCCCAACAAATTTCAGTATTTGAACAAAATTTTCATCTAAGGCCTCCATGAATATATTTCTCAGTGGGTCCCTCCAAATCACTCAGTCCCACTGTTGATTGGGGTAGGAGCTTTGACATGCTCTGTTTCTGACCTGGTTCAGTTTGTTCCTCTTTAGGTAGCTTTATACATATACTGCACCCATACTTCCACTCCCAAGGTTCATTGTATTAGTCTCAGACTTAGTGCAAGCACCCAATCAGTTTAGCTTATTCTAGCTCGGTACTTCTGAATTCAAGCAGTCTATCAGAATCTACCCCGCTCCCCTCAGTAGCAAGGATTGCATGTGTGTGCTACCATACCCAACTTCATTCTTACTTCATTCTTGCTTATTATCTTCCTTGAGATTGTAGGCCTTGTGTTCTTCCGATTGCTTTTGCTATTTTTCTGGTTCTAAAAATAATCTCTTCAGCAATATGATTTCTATAGTAGTAAGTAGACTAGATATTTGACCTGTAATATCATTGGTATAGGGAACTCTCAAAGGATGAAAACCATCCCTACAAATACAGTTCAGTACCTACTACAGTGTCATTTTAGAGAATTGCCTAGAGCATTGAGAAGTTAAATGACTTGCTCAGAGACACTATGTCACCCTGCCTCTCATGGTAATCAAATATGTACATTAATGTAGGTAGTATTTTCATTTTTATTATATTGGAATGGCCCAACCATGAACAGTAAATAACATTTTTATTTAAATTTCTCTTTATTTTTATTTGTAATTGTGTTTATATGTATTTGTATAAATTGTGTCTCCCCTGTATTTTATGTGTTTTGTTATTATTTTCAATGTAATTTCTTTTATCTCATTCTGGTTTTTCTTAATATTCTGTAGAAGTACTGATGATTTTGTGGGTTTATTTTATGTCCTGATACATCACCATAGTCATTAATTGTCTCTCTAATTTTCTTCAGTGATTTTCTAGGATTTTCTAAGTGCCTTATCATGTAATCAACAAATATGGACAGTTTGGGTTCTTCCTTATTCGAATTTATAGTATTATTTTGCTTGCTAACCTTTTGGGTTTTTTTACTAGCTAGAATATCTAAAGCTATATCACATGATTGGAAAATGAGTATTGTTGCTTTATTCCTATTTATACTAAACAAACTTCCAGTGTTATTCCTTGCAAACAATTCTAATTCTTGGTTTCATTTTGTAATTTTGATCATATGCTTATGATTTTAGGGTTTTTTTTTTACCATAAGTGAGTGCTAAATTTTGTTAAATGTTTTTCAGCATCTTTCAATAATCATATGTTTTTCTTATCTTTGTTGTTGTTTTATCATTAATTTAAACAAGAGCATGTAATTAGTGAGTGATTTATATAATCTTTAATGTTTATTTTTTAAGGTAGGCAAGGATGCTAAAATCTATCTGTATTTGCTTTTCAAAAATTATCTTTGAGCTCATTGAGTAAAACTTCTTTACGGAATCTTACTTACTACTCTCTCTTTGGTACATTCCAAAATTGAGGTGATTTTTTTTCAGTCCATTAGGGAACAAAATAGTTTTGTTTTGTTTTATTTTGTTTTTGTTTTTTTTGGTAATATAAGTACCTAATTCTCTAAAGAGTTGCCTTGTATAGCCTAAACCTGAATAATGCATTTTCCCCAAAGATCCTGGCTTATCATCAACTAGGGGACAGTTTTAATCCTAGGAACTTATTATGTTTCATATGTAGAATTTTTCTCTGTGGACATTTAAAATATATCTCTTTCTGGAAACCAACTAGCTATTACTAAATTATTTAATTTATACTTTCCAGACTTCTATTATAGCTGCAGCTATTTTATAAGATCTTCCCAACTTACTTTTTTTTTTCTAGAGAAGATCCCCAGAGAAAGCAAATATCTTTACTCTGCTACCATCATAAGACTCATTCTTACATTATGTATATCTTAGCTATTTGGTAAGCACAACATACACTTTTGCATACACATTAAATAAATATAATGGAACAAAACAGCAAGACAATTCAATGATAATATTGCACTATATTTTCTCCATTAAACCCCCATTTAATGAGTATAACAATAAATAGTGGTTGTAGTCATAAATGGGCATGTAATTACAAAACTGGAAGCTATTTATGAAAACTAACAATACCAGTGTTTAGGCAGTACAAACTTTACATTAGAAAAATTGAAACACTATTTTTAGGTAACATTTTCAACTCATTCCTCTATTAAACAAAGAAGATATAGTCTCAGAAATCTCAATGATCGGACTGTGCCAGGCTACTGCAGGGATATTAAGAATGAATTTCACAGCCCATTGACTTTTTCTTTCTTACCTGCTTGCTCACCAGTTGTCTAGATTAAGTGACATCTAAACCCTCAGTGGGAGCTCCCTGCAAAAAGGCAGGTATTAAGGAGGATACTAAGTATGGGGACTACCCAGGATCCCTTGCTGCCACCCTGGAAGGCTACCCTATCCTGTTGATTATTTTGGTAGACTATGAAAATTGATAGAGAATCTAGGGGCCATCTAGTACAATTCCTTCCTTATATATTAAAGTGACTTGCTTAGTTAATTCACCTACCTTAAATGAAATGTTTTTTGAAACTTTTTCTTGTCCTGCTTACCACCCTTCTGAAAGCCTTTTCTTCCTCCTCAGATAGAACTAGATTTTGACCTGATCTCTCCTTTGTCCTCTGCCTTGTATTTTCTTTGCTCTATATGTGCCATGCTGTCATACTCTTCAGTAGAATGTAAACCTCTTGAAAGTAACCTACCCCAGCTGTTTCAAAATCCCTTAGCACAGTGATACACAAAAAGTAGCAATTTAATAAAGAGTGGCTGAATTGAATCAGTGTATTTCCTTGCTGACTTTATGTGATACAGTATTGCCATTGAATCTATGGTTTGCATATTCAATTCAATTCAGCTAAGGTTTTAGTAAGTTCCTGTCACATGTCAAACTCTATGTGATAGGCAGAGGATATACAAAACCCAAAATCAAAATGGTCTTTCCCCTGTTGGAGTTCACTGTCTATTCCATTTATATCATCTTCTAAAAGTGTTGTATACCTTCTGCCTCCAAATTTACAAATGCCTTTTGGGTTATCATGTAAATTTAAAAGTAAAACCACATGCACATTTTGTAAATTAAAGCTTTAAAATGGTGAAATGAGTTGGTTGTTACTCCACATCCCAGGCTTAAACAGATCTTTTCCATAGTGGAAAGCTCAGTGTGAGATAATAACTTAAAGAATGAAACCCTTGCCACAAGAGTTTGTTTAATTTTGCATATCACTTTGTTTTTGAGAAGCTCAAGGGTGCACCTTTACTAACCTTGTAATTTTTAGCAGGCTATTTAGTTTTTTAGGAAGAAAAGAATGTGAGAGGACCCGCTGGCTAGGTAAAATTAAGCTAACTGTGTCTGTGGCAATAAATGAGGATGGGTTCTTCTCTCTGAAGTCTTGTGCTAGTAAATGTTTTCATTGGCCCTCCAGAGGGGGAAATGTACCATAATACACTTGTTTAATTTACATGTGGTGGTTAGATGGCGCCACAGTGGATAGAGCCCCAGCTCTGGAGTCAGGAGGATCTGAGTTCAAATGTGACCTGAGACACATTACACATATTAGCTGTGTGACCCTGGGCAAATTACTTAACCCTGACTGCTTCATCAAAAAAGAAGTTTAATTTACATTATCAATTTTTTTCCATTACTTTCTTAAATCTAGACAAGGAAAACACCACCAAATCAAGGCCTGACTTATAGCCTTCACTTCAGATTTAACAATCAGCTCTGGCAAGTTGATTCCAGCTTTTTTGAAGCATACCCCTGATCTTAAACACTTCCACCAAAGTTACAAGTGGAAGGTTTGAGTTTTTCCTTGGTCAGATCATTTACTGTGGTTGACACACAATTTGTTTAGAAAAGACCATTTTCTCTCAAATGACTTTAGATATTTTTCTTTTCAGTGACCCTAATTTGAGACTATAATTGCAATTGTGGAGAATAGGCCAGGATTTCTTTTTGGATGGAGAGATAGCTTTCTTTCAAAATTATTTATGCTGAGATAGTAGAAAAGATGAATTATTAAGGAGAAATACTCATGGAAATCATACAGGAAAGAAAAATACATCATCTCCAATTGACCAGGTTCTTCTAGTGGCTGGTTTTCAGATACCAACCATGTTGTATGTGGCATTTCTCAATGTTCCCATGGGAATCAGGTAGACTGAATACTTAATTCTAGAGTTCATAGCACTTGAAATGGGAGAATCTGTGTGTTTGCAAAATTTCAATCCAATAAGACCTCAAAAAATTAAGGCAATTTGGATGCCTTTTAGATATGAAGTCAAACTTTGGTGGTCCCTTCCCTGCTTTACTAATCTATTAACTCTGTGCTTAAAAAAGGTTCAGAAAATGATCTTTCTGGTTACATTTTGTATATTGACTTTTATTTACTATGTGTACTAAACTTCCTTCAAGGCAATTTAACCTTATTTTAAAAATGAAACAGCCTCATAACTCGTTGGCCTTGATTTGTTTCTAATGATAAATGTGGAACCAATCTCTTGCAGACAATTATAATCCTGTCCTTCATGTAATACCCATTGCCCTCCTCCATACTCTCACAACAGGACTTGTTGCTTTGAGCTGCCTTTCCAGTAATAGTAACAGATTAATCCTGAACCATCTACCCTTACCAGGGTCAGAAGCTGGTCCATTTGACTAGGTCTAGGTGGGTCAGTCTGGGGATATGGGACATCACATATCCAGCTGACCCACACCAAGTTTGCATCTTGACTGGCCTCATTAGCACTGTGTTCTGACTGCCTGGGACAAGTAGTCACAGATCTAGAGAAGCTGGTTTTGAACAAGAGCTATAGAAGATATTAAGAGCAAAGAAATACTCTTTCATCAGTTACAATGAGTTTAGTTTCTGACAAAGGAATCAGTGCATGAAATGCTGTTTGAAAGGCTCTCAGCAGTATATTTTTTGCCTGGGAGACTAGAATAAAATTAGTATTTGTTTTAGTAACCACAGGCAGGAATAACATAGATGTCAGAACTGGCAGTATGTCTGCAAAATGATCAAATATTCACCATATCCTTTTTTGTGTTTTTTTCCCTTACTGCTATGGCATTCACCTCCCAGCCTAACTGTGGGGAGCCTTTGTAATTTCTAGGGGTTTGAACAGGACTGAAAGAGATAAAGCAAAGAGAGTACCTTGGTGATAGGCTTGAAGGGGCCCATGAAAGGGTCCTCTGCCTCAAAATATTTCTTCACTACTTGATGTTCTGCCAATTAATACCCATTCCTTTGATTTATCCTGCTTCACCCTTAACTGTGGCAGAGATGCAAATACTACAGAGGATAGATACAGTGAGTCTTACTCATCACTCACAATTCAGTGGGAATTGGTTTAAGACAGGCTTTTCTTCCTATTTCCTAGATGGAATTCTCTATCAGAGGAGTAGAAGTTTTGATGGGGCTTGGATGAGGCTAGCATGGTAATTTTGGATTCTGAAGGGGAAAGAGACAGGGTAGAGTGCAGTTCTGGCCAGCCAGAGGACAGCATAATAGCTAGGGATTATAGGCCTTAGAAGACAGAGAAAGCTGCAGAAAGGGAAGTGGGAAAAGTCTGAAGACTATCTTTTACTTCACAGTTTTGCCCATATTTATGTGTGTATGTTTGTAAAATACACACAGATACATACACATATATTCAGAGAGAAG
This sequence comes from Myrmecobius fasciatus, assembly GCA_023553655.1. Lineage (NCBI taxonomy): Eukaryota > Metazoa > Chordata > Mammalia > Dasyuromorphia > Myrmecobiidae > Myrmecobius > Myrmecobius fasciatus. The sequence goes on along the minus strand of JAJPUD010001171.1, from coordinate 124,614 downwards.
GGGAGAGGAGACACACACACACACACACAGAACACTTTGCATGTCATTTGAGTCCCAGATAAATGATGAAATACTGCATGTAGAATCCCCATTTTACAGATATTGAGGTTCAGAGAAGTTAAAATGACTTGCCCAAGATCACTAGATCATAAGTCTAGTAAGAGCTAGGATTCATACCCAAGTGATGCTTATTTCAAGTTGAAAACTATTTATTACACTAATCAGTGCAGTCTCAGGTCTAATTTTCCTTTAGATGCTGTTATAGAAGAGCATCAGAGGAATAGATCAGATTGATATGGCTCTCCCAGGAACCCTTTTTCCTTAGTATGACCTGAAACCTATAAGGGGGTGAAAGGTGCTGAAAAGGAACCCATTGTCCTGGAAGTCCTTGCAATCGACCCATATCTGGTATAGTGGCAAAAATCCCTAAGGAGATGAGGGTTTAAATTCTGGTCCTGTGTGATCTGCAGCAAGTCACTTAATGTTTAATCTTTAAGCCTCAGGTTCTTCTTTTGTAAGAGGAAAGGGTTGACTTATGTGATCTCTAAGGTTCCTTCAGGTTCCAAATCTTACTCTCCTATAAAGCTCTCCTTTACAAATATATGCATTATATCCCCATCCCTCCCAGCATTGAGTGGGAGACAAACTGTGCAGTGATCACTCTTCAGGTTTTGTGTGAGAAATGACCAACCTGGTTGGCTCATTGCTAAATGGCTGTATCTCTAGGTGATAACCTTTTGCAGATTTGTATTTGTCTCAATATTGTGGATAAAAGTGTCCAGATTTTCACAGATCTCATGAAATATATGTTGGAATTTAGCCTTAGGAAACCATGTCTTTGTTAGCTGAGGGTAGAGATTCTTTGGGGATTTGTCTTTCAAACATTGTTTTTGTTTGTTTTTAAATCCTTTGACTAGCATCCACATTTATCTTGATATATACATTCTCTGTTTTTTGAACCTATTTTTTTTGTGAGACAGGCTAAAGTTATATTTCTGCCAGTCTTGCTTAGAGTCTATACCTGGAAGAATGGAAAATTCCAACAAACTGACCCAGGTCTGATTCACTGAAGCTGGAGCTTCTGTGCTGTCAAAATAACAACCACATATTGGTGTACAACAAGCTACTCTTCCAGACAAATCATTGTAAGGAAATAGCTAGGTGAACTAATTTTTTCCTTTTACCAAACTATGGAGAAACTCTGAAAAGCATAGCCAGATGGGGCTGGAAGAACTAACAAGTTCCCCAAGTTTTTGACAGGGCCACCCTTTATGCATCTAAAAATAAGATAAATTTTTAAAAATGGAGCTGGACCTTGAGGAAGATGTGAAATCAATCTATTCATGTTATAGGCTATGCTGAAGACACATAGGTAGCAATCAGATGCCCCCATTTCCCTTCTCTTTCAGGAGAACCAGAGCAAACCCAGATGCATGCTTAGGGGATAGTGGTGAGGGAGGTGCTGCTATCTCCTAGTCTCCTTTCAGATGGCTTTTATGTAATTTCAGCTAGAGAGTTCAGAGTCATCTTTTGTAAACTCATCCCTTGACTCACAACCCATTTTTGGTGAAAATCTTTCCTCTACTATGACATTAACAGAGTTATAGAAATTGGACTTGCATTAATACTAAATCTTATCTTCAATTTTTACCATTGACATTTAATATTGTACATAAATCAACTCTCAGTTATCTCTTTGTAGACTACTTTATGGATTATCCATGAAAACTTTTTAAAAGCAAACTAAGCTGGGGCCTCTTTCAATTGATGTATATTCAGAATGCAAATGAAATTTAATATTAATACAGAATTAGGCATACATGCTGCAATAGAAAAATAACATGTTCCAATGGCAAATATAAAAGAACTATGGATTATGTGTTGTTTTGTGTTCTAGCTTCTAATGTAATCTTTCAAAGGGAACCTTGGCAGTTGCTTTCTCTCAAGTTTAGTCACACACAAACAGTATCTTATCATTTGGATAGAAAACACTTACATTCTAGTACTAAATACTGACATAAGTCCTGACATATGTTTCCCTCAGATTAGTTCATTTCTATAATCTGTTTAAAATTATTTTCAAATTAAAAATACTTTGGATTTATTTATTAACACTTTGATTTTGTTTTTCAACATCCAGTTAGATGTTAGAGTTGGTTGGTTGCTTCATATGAAAATTAACAAGTTCTTGAATATCTCCAGATTGGAATTTTACAATTTTCTCCTATGAGGAGCTTCCATATATTTGTTTTTTTCTGAAATACTCTGAATCATACTCTCAGTTCAAATGCTAACAGTCATTTGTTGAAATTCAACTGATGAAACGTCTTTAAAATTGATTTGGGGGTTTTCTTTTTGAGCTTTTGAATTTTCTTTCTATTGTGAACCTAGATATATATATATATATATATATATATATATATTTATACACAAAATAGTGCATATATGATGCAGACAGATAAACCTAACTTCCCACTTGATTGTTTAAATATTATTTGACATTTTGAGTTCAGAAAATTTGAAATGCTTTGAATTGTTGGCTTATTCTCTTAAATTTTTAAAAATTTATTTTTACCTTATTTTGTTTTCTAAATATTACCCTCCTCCCCTCCACCCCTCCTACTGAGCCATTCCTTGTAACAGACAAAAAATTAATTTCCTTATTCAGTATCTACTATGTATATATCATTATACTAAGTGCTGACAGGGATACAGCAAAGTGGGAGACACAATCTCTTTCCATTCTTGTGTATTCTGTAGGGCAAGCCTTATTGACCATAGTCATACAGGTAGCAAATGTGTAGGGGAGATTTGAACCTAGTTCTATTGACACTAAATCTGGCACTTTCTGGGATCTTAAGACCAAGAATATATTGTTGCAATGGATCTTAGAGTTTTACAGAGGAAGAAACAGAAGTCCAAACCATTCACACTCTCTTTTCCATATCCCAGTGCCTTCTTCACAAAGAGATGGTTTGTGTAAGTGACTATTCACACACTTTAGTCAGCTGTTCCCAGGTATACTCTCAGTTGCATAGTTTCAGGAGCCATGCACATTAAATGGATTGCTAGATAGTAGTATTCCTTGGAGACTTTTTGGTCATTTCCACTGTTTAGGTCATTGATGCCATCATGACAGATTTCTTGTTTTTAAACTTTTAATGTTTTTTTTTTATTTTTCCAAATACATGAAAAGAAAGTTTTCAACATTCATCTTTGTAAAACCTTGTATTCCAAAATTTTCTCCCTCTGTCAACCCCCTCCCCCAGACAGCAAGCTATCTAATATAGATTAAATATGTGGATTCTTCTAAACATTTCTATATTTGTCATACTGTGTAAGAAAAATTAGGTCAAAAGGGGGAAAAACACAAGAAAGAAAAAAAAAAACAAGCAAACAAACAACAAAAATGTGAAAATGCTATGCTTTGATCCACATTAAGTCCCCATAGTCCTCTCTCTGGATATAGATGGGTCTCTCCATTACAAGTCTATTAGAACAGGCCTGAATTGGAATAGGCTCAGTGTTGAAAAGAGCCAAGTCCATCACAGTTGATCATCACATAATTTCGTTGTGGCTGTGTACAATGAAGTCTTGGTTCTGCTCACTTCATTCAAGCTCAGTACATCTAAGTCTTTCCCGGCTTTTTTGAAATCAATCTGCTCGTCATTTCTTATGGAACAACAAAATTCACTTTCATTCATATACCCTAACTCATTTAGCATGGCAGATTTCTTAAAAGAAATCTCTGTTCTATATTTATTCTTAAAGAATATAGCCTAATTCTATTGTGTTGCTTTAAAATTCACACATATTAATTGAGGATATAGTGAGTAAATATTCAAGCTGTTGTTCCACAGATTTGAAGAAGATTCTGAAAAATGAGATGATCATTTTTGGTTCAGTGTATCACAAATGCTGCTCCCACAACTTGCAGCAACCTAAATAGGGGTAATTTGAATGGAACAAGTGATAGACAGTAGAGTGACAACATCTGTGTCTTCATATGCTATAGAAATCAGCTGGAAAACTGCAGACATTAATAATATAGCTAATATGTTCAGGTCAATGGCTCTGTGTTCAATCACACTGCAATATGGCAGTTATTTGAGTATCACAACTCTTTCTGCTAGAAAATCTATCAAAATACAGATGGCAGAAAAAGCTGGAAGTTTGTGTGCCAGATCATGAGAATGAGTTTTCTGCCTTTAATTGATGTTCTAATTTTATAAGAACATGCTGATTAATGGACTACTGAATTCTAATCAATTCTTAGCCGTGCTGAACATCTCTGGGGATATTTGCAATGGACTTGATTCATCACCCCCATTTAGTCTGCCCAGCTTTCATATGCTGCCTTAAAGAAATGACCAGGTCTGATTAACAGTGCTTTCAGATTTCTAGCCAGGAATACCTTTTTCAGTGCAGTTTGCTCAATATTAGAGCATTCACAGTTCAAAAGTAGCATCTAAGGACAGAGGTGAAGACTGTAATATTATGGGATTATTGTTGCTTTTGGGTACCTGTTGGGTATTGATTGGTGAGTTCACAGGTTTTGCCACATTTGAATCTTTTTCTTTTTCTTGGAGGGAAGATTGCTTTCTTATTTCTTCTCCTTCCTCCTGTTCCTCTTCTCTTTCCCCACCTTTTCCCTCTTCCTTTCCATGAAGAAGCTCTTAAAGTTAAAGAATAAAGATAAATGATATTTGGTACCTCTGTAGTAGAGGCATTCAGTGCTATGCAGTCCTTGCATGCTTTTATTAAATTTCTACACAACCCAATTCCTTAGCCTACTCCTGCCATTTGGGTGGTGATGTATCATATTCTAGTGTCAGTACCTGCTGCAGTTTTAAAAACAGAATGTTGGAACCTGGGGTGCGTGAAATGTTCAAGACATTTAGCTTCGATAAATTACTGTGTGTATCTTTGTTTTTATGACTCATTCTCTAAACATTTATGAAGAGTCGAGGGAGGTTAAAATGGCTTTAGATAAGGCATCAACATTTCCAGGGGAGTCGCTGAGCAAAGTTTGAAGTGTATCAAAACTATCGTGGGCAGAAAGTAGAATGATGCCTAGTTATGGTCATGAAATATAGAAAGTGCATTGTAAATTATCCAGGCAAATTATGCTGGCAAATTTGCATTCACATTTTCATTGACATAAGCAAGCAAAGAAGGTATCTAAATATCCTGTTGACATTGTTCACCGTCTCTTGTCTGCTTTTCTTTCTCTGAGTAGTCTGGAACAAGCTCTTTTAAACCAGAATTCTTACTTATCTTCCCCTATCAAAGGGAAATAATGAACCAGAAAAACTGCAAATTGAGAGGGAGGATACTTCAGCTTTGCTTCAGTCTGAATGTTGTTGCTGTTTATCTGGAGAGTGAGCTAGGGGATGGAAAGGAGTTCTGAATAAGAAACCCAAAAGGAAACTGATCAAAATTCTTGTCCTTCATGAATTGCTTTCCCAATGTGGCTCTTTGGAGGCAAAACCTCCCTGGCTTTGACTGATCTCTAGAGCATCCATCTCCTCTGGCCATCATCTTCACCTGAAACTTGGACTCCATCATGACCTTGAACCACCTATTGGCTCTGATAGATGAGAGTTTGTTGCTGTTGTTGTTGCTTCATCTGTCCCAGATCCAAGCCTCCACAGCATTTCCTCACCATCTCCAAACATCTCGGGTACTTTCTGCCTTCTGGTTTTTCTCTATGGGTTTCTTCACCCCCATTGAAATGTTAGTTTCTCGAGAACAGCGATTGAGTTGTTTGCTTGTATCTAGATTCTCATCCCTTACATTACAGTAATTACTTAGTATATTCATTTCTCTATGATTGTTATAGCCCATCCTCAAGTAAAATAAAGCATTATATTTAGAACAAAAGTGACTTGCTGGTGAAAGATGTCTATTATTTTGGTTGATATAGTTTTGCTATGCTATATGTATACTGAAGGCAGATTTTTACTTGTAATTATTTTTTATACTTTTAAACATTTATCTAATGCCCAGCCTACACATGTGCAATTAATTTTAGACATTAAACTTATTGCTTTATCATCTCTGTTTAATTTCTCAGTCATTGGTGGGGGCATCCAGAAATCAGTTTTTGCATTCTTCCTATCTTTGGTCTTTTTGAACTAAGGAGCAAAAGGGTGATGAATTTGAGGGGGGGCTTAGTATAAAGGGGAAATGCCACATCAGTACTAAAAAGGGCAGCTTTTTATTAGCAGCATGAGCTGTTTTCCTGCTTGTTCAAATACATGGGTGTTTTTTCCTAAGAGGTATAATCCTTATTTTCTTTGATTTCTTTCCTTCTCTGGCTTTTCCTTTATTTCTCAGGTCTTGATGACTGTGTCCAACAATACATTGATAATTTTGAGGGTGAAAATGTCAATGGAGAACAATTGCTACGCATAACAAATCAAGAACTTGAGGATCTGGGAGTGATCATTCCTGATCACCAAGAAATAATTTTAGAAGCAGTTGATTTACTGAGTATATTGGTAAGTAAAAACCAGCCTGTTTATATCTCATTAGTTACTTAAAAATCACTTAAAAATCAGAACTATATTTCTGTTCATTATACTAAGTCTCAGGGCATTTTTGCCATTCAAATTCACAGATGCTATTGTTGACTGATCATTTTTCATAGTGCCATGGCTGAGAATGGGAGTAGCCCCCACTCTTATTGCTCTGGGGTATAGTTGCTGTCTCAGGTCCTAGCTAGGTTATACAAGGACAAGATGTATGGGAGCTTTTTTGAAGGAACTTAGACATGGGCTGTCAAAGCTGCTGCCACAGCAATTGATTTCAAGAGTGGCCTCATAAATCAGCTTGGGAATCCCTGTGAAATCAAAGCAGAGGATTATAGAAGGTGGAGGTGAGAGAGGCTGCCACCTCTACTAAGGCTTCAGATGAATCAAAGGATAAGAAGGGCATTATTGAGACTAGACATGAGATCTCACATGATTGTCTCTAACCTTGGGATAGTTCCCCTTATGTTATATTGTATCTGAGTCAATAGCATCTTCTTTAAAATCTACAGACGTTTATGAATTGAGTTCTTAAATAGTGTTGAAATACTTGTTTAAAATGTAAAATATTTGTTTAAATCCTTCTTGTATTTAAACAAAGTGTTTTAAATGTGGATTTCTCATTATTTCACAGAATTTTAGATGTAGAAGGGAATTCAGAGGTAGTCCAACCTCATGTTAATCCAGGATTCCCTTTTCAGCATATCCAACAAAAGATCATTTGTGTGTGTGTGTGTATTTATATATAATAAGCTTTTATAAGCATATAATAAGCATTTCTGGGCCTACTACATGCCTGGGATTGTGCTGTGAATACACAGACAGAATTAAATCAGTTCTTGCCCTTTATGAGGCCATATTCTACTGGGGAGGACAGACTGCAAACAACATGAAAATAGACATTAAAATAAATAATGTGGACTAATTAATTTCTGTGGGGAGGGCACTAGAAACTGAGGTGAGGTAGAGGAAGATAATCAGGATTTGCTTCCTGAGGTGTATACTTCTTGAGTTGTACTTTTCAAAAAGATAAGAATTCTAAGAGGTGGAGATCAGGAAGAAATGCACTCTGGAGATGAGAGATGTTAACAATGTTAAACATGTTAACAATGAGGAGAGCAATTTGCTTAGTTCATAGAGAGCATCAAAGCAAATAACATGTAATAAGCCAAAAATGTCAGATTCCAAAACTTTTGATTAAAGATCAATTAAGGAAGAATCCACCAAGTTAAGTCAAATAAATAGGAATTTATTAAACACCTACTATGTGCTTAGTGCTAGGGATTCAAATGAAGATTTCCTCACCCCTACCAAAAAAAATCATGAAAAACCCACCACCTGCTCTCAAGGACCTCACAGTGTAATACAAACAAGATGTGTGTGAAAACTTGGAGATAATCAAATAAAGACGAGTACTTGCATTAAAGGGGATCCGGAAAGCCTTTTTATAGAAGGTGGGGTTTTAGCTGAGATCCGTAGGAAACAATAAGATGAAGATTAATAGGAGGGAAATTCCAGGCATGGGGCGCAGTCAGTGAAAATACATGGAGAGGGGAGACAGTGTCATGTGCAAGGAACAGCAAGGAGGTTGCTATCATTGGATCACAGAATACATAGAAGGGAGGAAGATGTCAAGGAGATTGGAAAGGTAAGAAGATGATAGATTTGAAGGGTGTTATAAGCCAAACAGAGAATCTTTTATTTGATCCTGGAAGTAATAAGGAGAAACTAGAGTTCATTGATTAAGAAATGGCATGATCAGATCTGTATTTTCAGGAGATTTCTTTGGCAGCTGAGTATAGGATGATATGGAGTGGGAAGAGGCTTGAGGTGGGGAGATCAATCAGCAGGCCACCGGAATAGTCCAGGCCCAAGGTGATCAGGACATGTTTCAGGATAGTGATAGTATCCACTATATATAGTAGATATAGAAGAGACAAATGGGTTTATGTGAATAATGTTACTAATTAGAGTAGACAGGACTTGATCATTGGTTGGTTAAGGAAGGTGAGAGAGAAAGAGGAGTTGTGGATGAAACCTAAGTTGTGAGCTTGAATGACTGAGAGGATGGTAGTGTCCTTGACAGAAAAAGAAAAAGGAAGAGAGAGATTTGGGGAAAGTTAATGAGTTCACTTTAGACATGTTGAGTTCAAAATGTCTATGAAACATCTTTTTTGAGATGTCCAATCAGCAGCTAGAAATGAGAGTGTTGGTGAAGAGACAGTTTTGAACTGGATGAGTAGATCTGAGAATATTCTCTTTAGAGATGATAATTAGATCTATGGGAGCTGAGGAGATCATCAAATTTAATAGCAGAGGAGAAGAGAAGAGTATTCAGTAGAGAGCTTTAGGGGACCCCCAGTGAGTGGACATGGCCTGGGTGAAAAGGAGAACCTGGACAATGTAGTATCCTGAAAACCTAGAGGAAAGAGAATATCAAAGAGCCGAGAGTTATTGACAGTATAAATTGCTACAAAGAAGTGAAGATGGATGAGGATTGAGAAAAAGCTATTAGATATGGCAATGAAGAGGTCAAATCATTGCTAACTTTTGAGAGAGATCACAAGCCAAACTGCTGAGTTGATCAAACAGTGAGAGGAAATAAAGTGGAGGCATCAGTTATAGGTAAACTTCTTAAGGAGTTTAGTCATGAAAAGAAGAAGTATAGAATGTGGTTACCAGGAATTGATAGAACAAGTGAGGATTTTTTTGAAAGTAAAAGAAATTTTTTAGTGTATTAAGGAAACTTATTTTCTTTCTTTTTATTTTCAAAACATATGCATAGATAATTTTCAACATTCACCCTTGCGAAACCTTTTGTTTCAATTTTTTTTCCTGCTTCCCCCCACTCCCTCCCCTAGATGGAAAGTAATCCAATGTGTGTTAAACATGTGCAATTCTTCTATACCTATTTCCACAATTATCTTGCTGCACAAGAAAAATCAGATCAAAAAGGGAAAAAAATTGAGAAAGAAAGAAAACAAAGTGCAAGCAAACAACAATAAAAAAGTGAAAATACTGTGTGGTGATCTACACTCAGTCCCCACAGTCCTCTCTCTGGGTGCAGATGGCTCTCTATCACAAGACCATTGGAACACATTCATTAATCACTTACTTTGTACCAAGTACTTCCTAGAGCTGTGGCTAGGTGGCTCAGTAAACAGGATATTGTGCTTGTAGTAAAGGAGACCCAAGTTCAAATCCTGTCACAAATAGTTACTAAGTGATTCTAGGCAATTCACTTGACCATTTTTAGCCTAAAGGTGACTTAGTTTCTCCATCTATATAGTGGATAGTGTGACAGTGCCTACCTCAAGGGGTTGTTATGAAACTTAAAGGAGAAAGTACATGTATAGTGCTTTGCTGGTCTTAACATACTATGTAACTGCTCCTGACCTTAAGGAAGCCATGGGATCTCTCTTTGGGATCATTGGCCCCCGCTCTTGATGTTCGATGGCTATCCTTTGACTAAAATGTTCTAGAATTTTGCCATAATTTGACCTTTCCAAGGCCAAGTATTAACTCTCTGGCTTACAGTTTGCAGACTCTGTCCTCTTCCTTGTTTTGAATGTTAGTATATTTACCTTCTCTAATTCTACAGAACATTTTACATTATTTTTCAGAGATGGTGACTCAGCAGTTCCTGGTTTTCCTCTTCATCAGAATTATTTCTTTTTTTGTCTTCAGAATTTCAATCTTGAGAATTTCTCAAATACTTTAGGCTGACTTTCCATAGAGAATTATAGTCCATGAACTCTCACCTATCGTTTCTCTGAGCACTTTGAAATCTGTTGTTCCCAAACCTAGGATGTATATGACACTGGGTGTAACCTGGAGTGGTCACTTCTCTATTATTTCTAGAACTGGTTGTTCTTTATTGGTGAGAGTCAAATCTAGACTATTTTCATTTGTTTACCTACTTTTTGAAGGATGAAATTATCATTTAAGCTAGTTAACAAATTATTAGATATTCTGATTTAGCCAGAGAGTACTAGCATATGTCTAGATAATTGAAGTCTCTCATCACCACTCTATCATGAGTTTCTGCCAGACTTCTAATCTATTTTTTTTCTGTCCAGATGGCCTGTACTAAACTTTTATGACAATTTTCTTATGTTTATCACCATCTACTGAATCTCACCCAAATGTTTTCCCATCATGTTCCCCAACTCTGGTTCTTGGATTTCCTCATATAAGTTTATCTTCTCCATATACAATACAACTCCACTCTGCCCTTCCTTGCCCCATGCCTGTTCCATCACTTTTCTATGAAGCATACCCTTTCAGAGATATAGTCCAGAATCATAGGTTTCCTCCCATCAAGTGACATCTGTGAGATCACATTTGCTCTCTTGATTTAGGATCTATTCACCATTCCAATTTCTTATATTATACATTTGCTTATAAACATTTGTCTGCCTGCTACCTCGTCCTCCCCAACATCTGGCCTCCAACCACCCAGGTGAAGGAGTAGACTACATTGGTTTAGCTCCCTCCACATACCCCTTAGAGACTATAAACTTCTCTGTTAATTTGCCACCTACTAGTACTCTTTAATCTTTTCTTGTTTCTCTCCCTATCATTTCACATTTCAATCATGACCCATTTAGAAGAAAACTCCTTTTCCCTCCTGCTCCTGCCATCCTCATATATCACCTATGTCCTACTCCAACTATGCTTACCCCTTCCCCTGTGCCCTCTGCATTTCTCATCCCATAGTGAAAACTTCTCTTCATTCAGGATCTCTTTCTTTCATACTCCTCCCTAGTAGATCTCACAGAGCCTGGGTTCCCGTCTCAATGAAGAGTCTCTGGCTTTCATTCCCATTACTTTAATATTCTTTGATGCATAATTGTAGAGGAAAAGTCAGGATTCTTGCTTCTCATTGTCATTTCCAGATATTCTCTTTACTTCCTTTACTCAGCAATTTTTCTTCTTTCACAGTATACTGAATTAAAATCTTTCAACCAATTCAAAGTACGGTAAGTGTTGTATACTGAGATAAATGTAGTGTCCTGACCTCCTCAGGTCATTCTCCTTCCTTACTCACTATCTTCCTCTTTTCTTGAACTGTTTGTCTATGAAATTTTAATAGTCACTTAGAGCAGGGATTCTCAATCATCTGGAGTCTACAGATTCCAATGGGGATAAATTTAAGGGATTCCTTGATCTTGGAAAGGAAAATAATATGCCTTTATTTTCACTAACCCAAGAAATTTAGCATTTCCTTTAATTATTTAAAAACATGATTCTGAAAAGAGGCCCATTATTGTTCAGTCATTTTCAGTCATGTCCCATTCCTTGTGACTCCATTTGGGTTTTTCTTGGCAAAAATATTGAAGTACTTTGCCATTTTCCTCTCCAGTTCATTTTATAAATGAGGAAACTGAGGCAAAAAGTTAAGTGACTTGCCCAGGGTCACAATCTAATAAGTAACTGAAGCCATATTTGAACTCAAGAAGATGAGTCTTCTTGACTCTAAGCTCAGGGCTCTATCCATTGCAGTGCCACCTAGCTGCCAGAAGGTCATATGTCTCACCAAACTGCTAAAAGTTTCCATGACACTGAAGACAAGGTTAAAAACATCTAACTTAGATGTTCTTTCAGTGTCCCTGACTTCCTAGTTCTTCAGCTCTTGAATGGCATGATCTACTCCTTTACTACTCCTCAGCTCCATACAGGGAAGATTATCTATTAGATCTCACTAATATTCATAAGGGTTTCATTTCTTAAATTAGAAGTTAGGATCTACCCTTCTCTAACCAGACTGAAGTGGCAAAGTCTTTTTATTCCTCTCTAATTGGTTCTCTGTTTCGCTTGCATGGAAGCTGTTCCAAATCTTTTCTTATGTTACCTCACCCTTTTTAGCCAGGCACCTTAACCAATTTACTGAGAACACTGAGGATATTTAACATGATCTCCCTCTTCTCCTATATAAGTTATCTCTTCTAAAAATCCTTGATATCACCTCCCATGCTCTCCTTTCCTCTGGTGTACAACATAAGGTGGATCTTCTCATTTTCAAAGCTAACTCCTCTTCTTGTGATTCCAGTTTCCTCCTTTCTTCTCAAGTAGATTGCATCCATAATCTTTCCACCTCTCTTGAATCTTTAACTTTTCCTTATGGACTGGTTTTTTCCCTATTGTCTTCAGACATGCCTAGATTTCCTCCATCCTTAAAACAACAACAGAATTCTGCCATCTCCTCAGACTATCATCCCATTTCTTCATATCTTATCTCCATTTCTTAGCCAATCTCCTTTAAAAAACTATAGTTTTTTTCAGAAGGAAAAATGCAAAGCAAAGGGAAGAGAGATCTTCTGAGCTATTAGTGGAATTGGGTTCTTGATTGAGGCACATTGTTCCAGCAAATGATGGCTATACTCCACATCCAGAATATAATGTTTTAATCTTCTTTGAATTTAAATGTTTTACCTGATTAGTGTCCCAGCAACTCTTGTTACATGTTGCCCTCTACATTCTCCATTGTCTTTTCCCAAGACAATTGACCATGTTGTAGTTAGCTAAGGAAGACCTGCATGAATTTTGGAAGGCTCCCTGATTTGGATTTCTTCAGGTAGAGGCTGACCTGAAGTAGGGAATATACAGGTCATTATCTCTAGAAGTGCCCATGCTGATGGGATCATGGATGCCCAAAAGGAAGAGTTAGCAGCAGCCCAGAAAGCTTTGATGTGCTTTTGAGAGGTGGTAGGTAGCAGTATACAAAGGGCAGAGTGAAGTTGGTAGTCACCCTCAAAGTCAGGAGCTCTCTGGATGCTGTCTTATTGTAAGGTGACTGAATTAAAGGTAAGCTAGGTAAGCTTTAGCATCCTCTTCCCCATGTGCCTTAAAATGCCCTATGAGGAAATCAAGATTCATAGCAACCTGTTAAGCACACTACACCTCTGACTTTGGGAACTCCTTAAATTTCAGTCGGGGCCATGCCCTTATTAAATAGCTGTGTGACCTTAGACAAATCATTTCACTTTATTCCTTAGTAGAATAGAAACTCTGGGAAAGCCAAAACTTGTTTGATTTTGACCTCTGTATTCCAAGGGCCTGGCACATAGTAGGTGATCAGTAAATCTTATTAAATTGTATTGGCTTTTCAACCTTCCCACCTTTAAAAATTACCTTTAAGGTCCCTTGCAGTCCTAACAGTCTGTTATTGTCTTAAAAATGGAGAGGTCATGGGTTCACTCTGCAAAATGATGTAATTTCAGAATTTGAGGAAGGCTTCTAACCATACTATGCTGTGTAGATTCCAATATTAGTTTCTTTTTACCAGATTCTCCATTGGGTGCTTTTTTCTGAAATAGAAGGATACCCTGTTAAAGGAAAATAAAATTGTCTCTTTGCTTGTTCATCCTTATCACTGGGTTCATTTGCTGTGATAATGGACCTTTTGATTTGATTTGATAATGTGATTTTGTGTATTAGTAATTGGGAGCTGGGAGTATCACCAAAGGGTGTAGTTAACACCACATCCACCCCATTTATGTAGCCGAAATGTGATGTGCTGCAGGTTTCCTAGGAGCCCCAGAGCTATGGCAATGCCGTGGGGGGTGGGGTAGGGAAGGAGAAGGGAATCAAAGACTGAGGTGATTTTAAACCTAGCTTCAAAATATTTTATACCAGAAATGTGAACAAAATTGCATCCAGCTCTATTCTTCTCAAACATTCAGACACAGTAATGAGTTTGTAGTATGTGTTATCAATAATCCACCTTAGTGATTGACTCCTCCATATAGATAAATATCATTCTTGTGATTATGACTCTTGCCTTGTGGCAGCTGACTGATAGTACCGAAAGTGTTCTAGCAGTATATTTGTACTCTTGAGTTTTAGTCAGAAATATTTATAGAATTATAGGTTTGAAAACTAGAAATTACCTCAGAGATCATCTCGTCATACCCTCTCATTTTACAGAAGAGGAAATTGAAGCCCCGAGATAGGAAGTGGCTTGTCCAGCTCATACAGACACAATAACCAAGTGAGCTTTGGGAACTTCATTTCAAACCCAATTCTCCTTCTATCTACCATACAATGTTCCTTCTAATAAACAAGGGGGACTCCCCCCTCATATGTTGGACCCCTTTTTCACAGCTGATTCAGCTGAAGCACAAAGCACTTAAATCCTTTTGTATGTTGTACAACCAGGATATCCCTGTGGACCTTGCTAAGACCTTTCCGTGTCTCTTAGCAATGCCAGGCTGGTGAACAGGATGGGCATCAGGTCCCCCAAACACCAGTTGGGCAGTTCATAGGTGAGAGAATGTAGTCACTAATGATGACCCAATTCCAGCATTTTTCATATCTCTTCCTATAGGAGTTAACTTAATTTTGTTAATTAATGATGCATTACAGTTGCTTAATTGTTTGTTTCCCATGTGAAAAATCCTCTTGGCTCTATTTTTTTTTACCATTTCATTCTCCATGTCTAACATAAAGATTCATTTATTATGTTATTACACATAGACACAAGCTTGACTTTAATAGAAATGCTAACCTATCGAGTTGAATGCTGTGGATACTTTTTGATATTTTAAAAATCAGTTAAAAATCATTTCATTTTTTAGTCTTGTCATTTTTCTTCCTTTCAAAGTTAGGCCCAGCCTTCATTTAGGGTTTCTGCTGAGACCACTAAACACAGATCCAAAGGACCTTTGCCCATTATCTAAGTAATTTTAGGAAGTCTTCTTACTAGGATGACAGCCTATCGTGTCCATTCCCTCTTTCATATTACCAGGTTAACTTATTTACTATGTTAGTTGTTCTATCATTTTAGCAATCATGTGAGTATTCCTCCCCCCAGAGCACATCATAATCTTTCTATAATCTCTCATCCTGGGGGACTTTTGTTTCTATTTTTTCCCATATATTCCCAATAGAAGGTTCACCAACAATACTATACTAAAAATATTTTTTAGCTTCCTGTGTACTATTCAGGCTTTTTGTCTGCTTTTCTGTCACACATATTCCTGATGAAGCCATTTATACCACTTTCTGCATGTAAGTCAATATTAGCAATATGCTTCTGCCGTACACCCACCCTATATCTCTCCATTTTCCCTTGAATCACCTGCACTTCTCATTCTTATGAGATTGTGGTGGTCTATGATTCTCAGTCATAGAATATCACTGAGAGCCTATTGCTGTCAAAAAGAAGAATTTTTGCAGCTGTGAGCAACTCTGGTTCATTGAAAGTACTGTGTGATTTCCCAAGTGCAATCCAGCCTGATCTCCTCCTCCTATTCATTTCTGGGCCTACCTCACTGTCCACCTGCAGCGCCTGTCCAAGAGATATGGACTAATTCCATGTGCCGTCCATCCAACTGCATGTCATAGTCCCGACAATAGGTATTCTTAGCTTGGATGATTCTCTACAAGTTGATAATCTGTTGCCAAGACTATCTTTGAAGCCAGAGCTTGTGATCTACTGCCATTGTCTTTGACTGCCCAGGGTCATTTTCACAATGTGATGAGGAATTAGAATAAGGCTCCTGTAGAAAAACTTGACACTACTTCAACTTGAACAAGTTGATTACCTTTGGAGCTATAGTAGATGACCTATACGGGATAGGATAATATGTAAAACTAGTTGAAATAAAAAAGTGCAAGCAGTGGAAAAATATTGTTTCTAATAGTCCACCTGGTTTGAAACTCTTCCTTGTTTTGTCAAAATGTACCCATCCCTTGTTCTGTTTTCAGATATTTTAATAAGATAACCTGTTTAGATAGGTTATAATCTCTGGGAACATGTTTACATTTCCCTGGAAGTCTTTTGGAATACAGTGCCTTAACCCTAAAGGGTGACTGATAATTACTTCAGACTAGTGGCTGACTGATGGGAGAAAAAGTTGAGACTATATAGCTTTCCTTTGATTTCTGAACCACCTTCCAGGTGTGAGTCCTGTGTCTGCTAATGCGTCAGATCACCCCTTTTGGAGTACAGCTTTTCTCTCCAACTTCTCCATAATATACATATGTGTGTGTGTGTGTGTGTGTGTGTGTGTGTGTGTGTGCCTTTTTTCCTTTAGATCTTCCTTGTATGATACCTAGAATCTTCTTGGTACTTTTATAACCAATTCATCTTTGATCAGGTGATACCTGCACTCTTCCCAAACTCTTAGAGAATACACTTTTTCAAAGTGAAATAAAAATTTGGTTTTAAAATTGTTTTTGAAAATTCCTTTGTGGCCCTACCGCCTCTTTAGATGGGTGGCCTCCCTCACCCAAGCAGCCTCTGACTGCACTACAAGAAGGACATCAGATCACAGGCTGCCTCTCCCCCAGCCCACCCACCCCAACACAATGCCCATTTGTTCCTAATCACTAATCTTGCTCCCAGCAGTAAGTATGAAGCATATTTGGTAATTTTAAAGTGTAACCTTGTCTGCTGCTTGTTCTTTTGAGGTAGGCATTAAGGTACCATTAATAAGTGGAAAATTATTGCTTTTTGCTCTAAGAACGCCTTAGAGTTCATTTTGTACTATGCAATATGCCTTGTTGTAACTTAAACCATTCTCTATAGGTGAATAGAAATTTTTAAAAAATTCATGGATTGTTGAGATTCGTTAACTTTCAACATCTGGGATGGTCCTTTAAAAAACCCCACCACCAAGATAAATTTTTCATCCAGAAAGTCCATATGTAACAAAATCGGAAGATCCTTTCGGGAAATACAATTTGTATTAATGGCGATATCACATTTGTATTTCTTTGAATCATTGAAATGTCAGTGCACTTTAAATTCTCATATTATAAGGATTATGTAGTATTAAATTACTCTTTAGTGACTTCTACTTGGAGTTGATTCAATTGTGGAACCAGTTCAAGCATTTTAGGGTACTGTAGAAACAGGAAAACTTGTTGCAACAAACTCTACAAAAAGAAAGTGATGGGTTCAGTTTTAAAATGGAAAGTTTTTTATTATCCAACTTTTATATATTGTCTTTTATTTAATTTTTTTCAGTTAATGAGTAATTATTTTATTTTCCTATCTCCTCTTATATCTGAAGAAAAAGAAAAAGGAAATCCCTTGCGATAAATATATATGGTCAAACAAAATAAGTGGGCTATAATCATATATCTTTTGCTTCCTGAGTCTGTCACCTTTGTTGGGAAGTGGGTAACATCCTTCATCATCAGAAATCATAATTGGTCATTGCATTGATCAGTATTCTTAAGTTTTTCCAAATTGTTTGTCTTTACAGTGTTGTTATTATAGAAGTAATTCTTTGGCTTCTCCTCACTTTGCACATGTCTTCTCTGGTTCCTCTGAAACTGCCCTTTTTGTCATTTCATGTAGTACAATGATTCAGTCACAGGATACAATTTGTTCAGCATTGCTTCAGTTTCCCATTCTTTACCACAATAAAAAAGCAGCTATAAATGTTTTTGTACATATGGTCCTTTTCTTCTTTCTTTGAGCTTTTTTGGATATATGCCTAGTAGTGAGGATTAGTGAGGCCTGTGTCAAGTGATATTCACAGTTTGGTAACTTTGAGGCATAGTTCCAAATTGATTTCTAGAATGGTTGGACCAGTTCATAACTCTACTAGCAGTGCATTAATGTGCCCATTTTCCTGCAGCACCTTCAGATTTTATCATTTTCCATTTTTGTCAACTTTATCCATTTGAGGGTATGAGGTGGAACACTGGAGTTGCTTTAATTTGAATTTCTGTAAGGATGAATGTTTTTCATATAGTTGTTGATAGTTTGGATTTCTTCCTTTGAAAATTGCCTTCTCATATCCTTTGATCACTTATCAGTTAAGGGAAGGCTTCTATTCTTATAAATTTCAATCTGTTCCTTATATATTTTGGAAATGAAAACTTTGTCAGAGAAACTTGATGCAGTACTCTTTCCTCTTCCCCATTTGATTGTTGCTTTCCAAGATTAGCTGCACTCAACCTACATCCTCTCTTTTAAAATTATTTTCTTTTTTTAATTAACAAAAATCTATCTTCTCTCTGTCTCATTTTCTCTTCTCTCATTAAAAAAGAAAGACAAACTTAAATCTTATAATAAATATGCATAATTAAGCAGAACAAATCCCATATTGGCCATGCCCTCCTCCCCCAAATATGTTTTGATCAGCATACCTCTTTATCAGAAGATGGTAACATGTTTCATCAAGAGTCCTCTGGAATCTTGGTTGATCATGACTTGAAAATAATTTTTGCTCTTTTTTATAGAGAAGAAAATATTAGTGAGGGAGAAGTGTGTTTAGCACCAGCACTCTAAATTTGATGCCAGCTATTTCTATTCTCCTTCTATTCTTCTCTTTCTCTTACTCAGAGCCCAGTCACAGGTTCTTATCCTTGAATTCTTTCCTTTTAAACCCCTGTACAAAATCCACCCTTCATAATTAGTTTGTTTTGCTTAGGACTAGTCCTTCCCGTAATCTGCCTTCCCTTTAATTCCTTGTTATTCCTTCTCTCCCTTTCCTCTTCAATCTCTGGTGAAATGTATATCTGCACTAGTTTGGTATATATATATATATATATATATATATATATATATATATATATATGTGTGTGTGTGTGTGTGTGTGTGTGTGTGTGTGTGTGTGTGTATTCTTCCTTCCTTTGATTGATCCCAAGAAAAGTGAAGTTGAAGAGTAGCTTCCTCCCCTTATCCCTCTTTGCCTTGTTTATAGACTTCTATATGAATAACCAAATTATGGGAGATATTTTTCCTTGTCCTTCCTCTCCTCTTTTTCCTCCTATTACAATCCTTTTTCTCTCCCCTTCCTTTATTTTTTAAAGAGCATCAAAACATAAAAATATTCACTCTCTGGCCCTATGTCTTACTAAATTCTCTTTTGACCCCTGATGATGATAGGATTCTGAGGGGGCATATTTACCCGTATTAGAATGTGAATACCTTACTCTCATTTACATCCTTATGATTGCTCTCCTATTTGCCTTTGCTCTGTTTCATTTGATTCCTGATTATATTTCCATATACTCTGGACTTTTTTTCATCAGGAATATTTGGAAGTCCTGTCTTTCATTGAAGACCTATTCTTTCTTTATTCCTCCTCTGTCCTCCCCTTTCCTTGTGCAGGATTATATTTAGTTTTGTAGTGTGCTATTCTTGATTGTAAACCTATAATCTTTTGTATTGTGGAATATTGTATTCCAAGGTATCCACTCTTTTTATAGTAGTGACTACTAAATCTTGGTGTGTTTTTTACTTTGGTTCTTGGTAACTGAATTCTTTCTTTCTAGCTGCCAGCAATATTTTTGGGGGTCTACAAACTCTGAATCTTAGCCATAATATTCCTGGGACTTATTTGGTGATTTATTTCAGAAGGTGATTGGGGATTCTTTCTGTTTTCACTTTGCCCTCCCTCTCATGGTGTTGGCGGGGGAGAAGAGAAAGGAAAGTGTCATGTGATAAGTATGACTGCTATATTATTCCAGCTGTTGTTCTTGGGAATCTTTTGGAAATTGTTCAGATTCTATTTTCATCTCCCTAGCACAGCCACAGAAGCAGCGTCAAGGGTGAGACCTATATTAATATCTTAGAAAGAAAGGGCAGGGAAGCAAACACCCAGAAATCCAGCATAATGCTATCCAACCTGTGTGCATGCCCATGTTGTCCCAAGATGAAGTGTGAACTCTCAAATTCTTCACCTTTCCAACTAACTCATTCTTGGCCTTCATCTCTTAGAAATCCCCCCAAACACTCTTAGATATCAAAGTTCAAAGGCATTAATAACCAGTGAACTTTGGGATAGTATCTTCTTAAACCTCTGTTGTTTCTATAGCAGTGAAAGCACTACATATATTTTCAGACAATGATGCAATAAAATTAGAATTAAATAAAACTGGCATTAGCAAAAGTAATAAAAATGTTTAGAAACTGGAAAACAATGATTAGGTTAGAGAATAAATTAGAAAAACAATAATAAAATATTGAAAAGACAATGATAATAATGGTACATGTAAAAATCTATTGGACATAGTCAAAGCTGTTCTTTAGAGGCAAATTTCCTGTGAAGAATTGAAGTTGAGAATTATTGAAAAGATAATGGAGAGGTATGTGGTGTACATAAGCAGACTTCAGCACATCACAACTAAAGAATTACACTGGAGAAATTGGATAAAAGATATCATCAAAGAAAAACATTAACAAAAGATATGGGTATTTCCTATGACAACAGTGCAGCATTGCTGATGGATGAATTGAGAGCACTATTGATATCTTTGTGATGTCAGAAGAATATGGGGAGGTCCTCAGCATTTTAAGTAGATCTCTTGTACTGAACTTGTAGGAGGACATGAACAAGAGTTTTACAGTATGGAAAGGCCTCGATGAATTGCAATTTTCATCTCTGGATAGAATTCTGAAATCACTGAGATCAGAGATCCGTTGGAGATAGAAAGAAAAGAGGAAAAAGAAATCACTTAAGTTTTATGCCTAGAAAAGAATAAGGCAGGAATAGATAAGAAAGGTAGCAAAGAAAGAGTATAAAGGCAAGATCAGAAATTAAGAGAATAGAAAAAGTAAAAAAGATCAAAATAACAAAATCAGATTTTTTTTAAAAAGTACCAACAAAATTGATAGAACATTAGAAAACTTAATTTTTGATAAGGGGAATAAAAACACAAAATTATCAGTGAAGGAGACAAATCACAACAAAATGAAATCAGCATATTGAATTGAATTATGAATTGAATTGAATTATGCATAGTGAATACTATGTATATATATTCCCATATAACACTATTTTTTCATAAATAAAAAAAATCTGAATGTAAACATACTTTTAATGATACAAATATGATATTGATCTTGACATAAAACTAATATTTGAAAAAGTGATACCAATTTCCGTAATGAATATAGTTACAAAAGTACTACATTGTTATTTAATAGACTATAGAAATACATTAAAATGTTTTTATTGTAGGTCCCTTTGACCTCTCAGTTAGCTGAGAAGTCACCTGTGTATCCACATAAATCTCTTTACATAACTCTCATTTTTTTCCCACTTTGGAATGGTTACTCTTATTACCTTCAGAATTTAATTCTTTAGAGCTTCTTGTCCCTTTTATGTTAGTCTATAAAATCCTACTCTTCTTTTCCTGAGAGATGCGTTCCCAAAATACAGATGGCACTCAGCCTTCCTTTCTTGATCCATCACAACTTCTTCTCTCTCCCCCCCCTTCCCCAAGTCAATCGAAGGTAAGTGACTTGCCCAGGATCAAATGTCAGGGTCAAATGTTGAATTTAGGTCTTTCTGACTCCATGTCTGGTACTCAATCTACTCCATCCTCTAAATTGCCCCATCACAAACTCTTAAGATGGAATAGTCACTTCTTTGTGAGGGTTCTATCTTTGTGCCCCAGGAATTTAGTTCCTTTCTGATGGCAAGAATTGGATCCAGAATTGAATTTTCCCCAGCTGGTTTCTCTATCTTTTGAAGAATGAAATTATCATTAAAGATTTAATAGTTATAAAATTAACAGTTGCTGTTTTTGCCAGAGAGAGTGCTCTAGCATTTGGCTAGATAATGGATGTCCCCAAATCATTATTATACAAAACCTCTATGCCAGGCTTTTCCCTGAACTCCTTACTTATCTATGCTTTATATCTACAGGTGGTCTGTAGTATAGACCTTCTTGACAAAATTATTTCTGTTTCTGTCTCCATTCATCTTCATTCATTCATTCATTCATTGCTTCATTCGTGCTCTCTAACATACACATATACATATATGTATATTTTAACATATGGTAATACCCTACCCCATCTTTTCACCTATGCTTTAAAAAAATAAGGTATAATCATCTATAGCCACATTTCAATTATGGAAGTGGGTTTACTGAGACTCATTGATACTTTGATGACTTATAAAACCAAATTTTCCTCCCTGTTTCATGATCTCTAATTCACCTTGCTTATTACCCATACTTTGTGCATTCACACATAGATATCTGAAACCCTGGGATTTCATTGCTAATTTCTTTGTCCTGTGAACTTCTGGGGTTATCACCTTCTATTCTATCTATATTGTAGCTACTCTCTGTGTTATCTAATTTGGTAGGTAGGTAGGTAGGTAGATAGATAAAGACAGTTTTCTCCCTATTTTTCCTTTTCAACCTAAAAATGTAGATATTCAAGATATCATATAAATTCATTCTTGCCAGCCCTTTTAAATGTAATCTCTCTTTTGCCAAAAGATCGACATTACTTTTAAACTGTATAGTCTGCAAATCATACTCTCCTTCTTAGACACCATCTTCTTAAAAAGCTGTTTACTTCCCAAGTCTGCTTTTCCTTTCTGAAGCCCTTCTCTTTGGGTAACAGTGATAAAAATATACCATATGGTCTTAATTTTCTTACTCAGTTATTTGTAATATTTTTCATGTTTCTTTTAGCATTTATGCCCATTTGAATCAGCAGAAATGGGTAAAAGTCAACTATTTTTATGTATATTGAAACCCTCTGTCATGTCTGAGATACAGACCTTCTTGTTATGAATTCAATAGTTGTCTTAGTGCCCTTTAGATAGAAGTTACGATTGACTGCTCCTCTTTTTTTTCACTAACATCTCTCATTAGACAGCAGTTGTGAATCTACTTCATCTTTCCTTGAAAAACAAACTTGTATCTATTTCTGTGAATCTCTTGTGTAGTCTATATTTCCTAGAGGGGTGAAAGAAAGGAAGAAAGGCAAGCAAATGCTTCTTCAGATTAGAAAGGCTCCCACTCTTGGGCCTTTATCCCAAAAAGATCATAAAAGAGGGGAAAAGACCCACATGTACAACAATGTTTGTGGCAGCCCTTTTTGTAGTGGCAAGAAACTGGAAACTGAGTGGATGTCCATCAGTTGGAGAATGGCTGAGTAAGTTATGCTATATGGATGTTATGGAATATTATTGTTCTGTAAGAAACGATCAGCAGAATGATTTCAGAGAGGCCTGGAGAGACTTACATGAACTGATGCTGAGTGAAATGAGTAGAACCAGAAGAACATTGTACACAATAACAGCAAGACTGTGTGATTATCAACTATCATAGACTTACCTCTTCCCAGCAATGTGATGATCCAAGACAATTCCAATAAACTTTGGATGGAAAACGCCATCTGCATCCAGAGAAAGAATAATGGAGACTGAATGAGGATTGAACTATACTCTTTTTACCTTTTTCTTTTGTTTTTCTTTCTCATGGTTTTTTTCCCTTTTGTTCTGATTTGATTTTTCTTTCCCAACATGACTCATATTGAAATATGTTGAAAGTTGATAGGAAATGTATAATCTATATCAGATTGCTTGCTGTCTTGGGAAAGGGGACTTAGAGAAGGAGAAAAAATGGAATTCAAAATGTTACAAAAATGAATGTTGAAAACCATTTTTACTTGTAATTGGAAAAATACCATTAAATTAAAAAAAAAGAATATAAAGACTCCCTTCACTTCAGGAAGAGCCTCAAAATTATTTTTTTTTAGCTCCACATGTTTAGTGGTCCTTCTTCTCTTCCCTCTTTTTGCCTTTCTTCTAGTCTCCAACCTTATGACACTAGACATCATCTCCTGCTATCTCCTTAGATCTTCCTTCTTTTATTTACATTGAATTCAGTCTTTCAAGTTTTCTAAGGAATACTTCATAGGCTCATGATAACATGGAGTTTATCCTTTCACTTTCTATTCAGAGGGAGTCACCAAAAGAGAATCCCCATTGCAATAACCTGCTCTTCTTCCTTGAATCCTTTTGCTTCCTTTCTAATAGGAAGGAAGGGCTGCAGATAGTGTACACTAATTACAACTACATAAGGAAAAATAATTGAGAATGGACAAAGAATATGGATGGAGAATGACAGGAAATCATGTTATTTTATTGTTGGAATTAGTTTAAATTACTAAGGGTAAGCATATTTAAGGGCAGCTAGGTGGCACAGTAGATAGAGTGTGGGTTTGGAGTTAAGAAGACCTGAATTCAAATCCAACCTCGTACACTTACTAGCTGTGTGACCCTGGGCAAATCACTTAACCCTATTTGCCTCAGTTTCCTCATCTGTAAAATGAGCTGGCAAATGAAATGACAAGCCATTGGAGTACCTTTCCAAGAAACCCCTTCCCCCCAAAAAGGGACCATAAGGAGTCGGAGACAGCTGAAAAATGACTAAACAAAAAAAAGCAAATTTAGTTGGTTCTATGTTTAATGTTATTTTTCAAAATCTGAATGTATAAAATCTAACATATGAACTTGGTCAAATGCTTGTATTTTTTTTCCTGATCATCATCTCTGATCCCCCACAAAAATCTAGGAAATTCTCTTTCACTCAGTATAAATGAGGAACTAGTCTCTCGCTGACTCCTATCTTATAAAAAAGTTTACAGAGAAGACCATAATGGTTCCTGAACTTGATGCTAACAATTTTTTGGTTGAATAGCTGGGGGGGGGTGGTTGCCTTTCTGGTACCAAAGGCATTTTAATTACTCAGGCATTGATTTCCATGATAATCTTTGAAGATAAAGCTGAATTAGTTAAAGGATGAGTTTTTACATGGATGAGTGAGCAATGACTTGCAATAAGTCTATTCTGGATTTTATTGTTGAAAATGAGCCAAATATTATATATTAGCTAGAAGAGCCCAATGTTTTCAGGACAGAGTGATCATAATCCCATTAGACAAAAATGCTAATGATGGTGTGAGCTGGAGACAAGAAAACAGAAATATTTGTCTTTGAGATTGCAGGCACTGGGGAGCACATTATGCCATGGGGAGTGGGATTTTGTTATATGTAGAATCTGTTATGTGTGTAAAAAATTGGAAAATAGCTAGCATTTATTGCCTGTGATTATACTCCTTGGCACAGGCATCCAAGGCAAAGAGATATCAGAAGCCATTCAATGTAAAGTGGGAGGTAGTGTCGTGGAATGTTAAAATGCAGGTATAAGGGGATAATGAACGATAAAAAAGTAAAGAAACATTATGGATCATTTTAATAAATTTCCATAGAATATATCATATTGTAAATGTGAATACCATTCACTCACCCTATGGCCTTTTTCAACTGTACCAAATGTGTTAGGGTGAGACATAAGACCTGAAGATGTAGATTCAGTTATCATCTTCTTTTAGATGATTGCAGAGGTCTTGAGAGAGTAGATGAGTGCCACAAAGAAGTGAATACAAATGAAGAAAACTAGAGGGCCAAAGATTGAGGTTCATAGGGAAGCTACAGTTAAAAAGTAGGAGACAGTACAAGGAAAAAGGGAAATGTATTTAAACTTACTTGCCAAGGGAGGAGTAATTTCTGAGGAAGGTATCGTCAAAGATTCAGAGAATTTCAGTGTTGAACCCCCCACCTCTATTCCAAATCACCTCGACAGCATATTTAACAAGGAGTCATTCAATATCTGCTTAAAAAATTACATTATATTGTGAGCACCATGACAACGACTATTTTTCATTTTTATTTCTGTATCCTAACATGTATGCCTAACATGGCATCTGTGAATATAGTAGGCACTTAATTAATGTTGGACTGAATTGAATGGAAAATATCAAGCTGAACAATGTCTTTGATGGCTTTACATTTTGCTACTTCGCTTTGTTTTTCTTTAAACGAATTACAAATATGATAACCAGGCAAGGACACTAACAAAGAAAACATGACTAAATTATTGACATTGTAATTCCTGGTTATGAATGAGTTGGTGCACATCTGGCAGTATGGACTCAGTAAATTAATTTGGATATGCATCAAAGGACAGCAATCGAGGTTTTCTGTCAGCCAATAAAGAGCAATATAATGAAGGCTATATTACAGACAACAAAAGTTTAAGTTCTAGAATGATAAAGACTATAGTCTCATGCAAAACAGGCCACCTTAAATGCATAATACAAAAGTACAATAATATGGACAACTTCTGCTCTATGCCTTTTTGCTTTGTTGAGGAATGTAAAGACATCTCTGCCAGAAGAGTAGACAGTTTTCACCTGCCTAAAATGCATTTACATGAATTAACTGACATAAAAAACTCCAGTATTCCCATTTAATAATTATGGTCACTAGAAGCACAATCAGTGCTATTTAGGGAATTTTAGAAGCCTCTACAAGGATTCACAGTAGTATTCTCTAATAAAAGGAGACATCATGATGGAAAAATAATCAGTAGAAAATAATTTTATGTCATAATAAAACTTAAAAATAGAAGGTACACTGACGGGTACACTCTCAATAAAAGTCTACATTAGATGTAGCATAACAAATCTGCTTCTCCTCCTCTGTCCCTGTCAACCCTCTCTCTTCCCCCAGTTTAGAATAGCTCTTTTTTCTTATCCCCCTGATAGATTCACACCAGAGACTAGCTTCTGCTTGAATTCAGGAAAAAATCATTCTCTGCATGATTGAGACTACGTAACTCTCACTTCTTTGTATAGCTCTGGAAGATTCGTAGTGATGTCACGATAGGTTCATAAGCATAGTATATATTATCCCTTAATCAAAGAGTAGACTAATATGGTGGAAAGAATACTGACCTTAGATTTAGGAAGCCTCTGACTTCCTAGTAGATTTATACCACCTCTGACATTAGCTGCTTGAGCTCCATTAGGTTACTTTAATTTTTCTGAGAATCAGTGTTATAACCTGTAAAATGGGAATAATAATACATATAATACTTTACTCAGAGGGTTATTGTGTAGCTTAATGAAATAAGGTATATGAATGATTTTGGGAGGCAGTATGGTGACACACAGTGGATAGAGTGCCAGGCCTAGAGTCAGAAAGACTCACCTTCTTGAGTCCAAATCTGGCTTCAGACATTTACTAGCTGGGTGTAAATTTTTTTAAAATTATTATTAAAACTTTTTATTTGCATAACATATGTATGGGTGATTGTTCAACATTAACCCTTACGAAGCTTTCTGTTACAAATTTTTCCCCCCTACTCCCCACCCCTCCCCTAGATGGCAGGAAGTCCACTACATGTTAATTATGTTAAAATACTTGACAGATTGAATATAAATATACATATTTCCACACTTATTGTTGTGCAAGAAAAATCATATTTACAAGAAAAAAATCAGAGAAAGGAAACACAATGCAAGCAAACATCACTAGAGAGCATGAAAATGTTATGTTGTGTTCCACATTTCATATCCCTCTCTCTGCGTGTATATGGCCTTCTTAACTGAACAATTGGAACTGGTTTGAAACATTTCATTGTTGAAGAGAGCCATGTCCATCAGAATTGATCGTCATATAGTATTGTTGTTGTTGTGTATATTGCTCTCCTGTTTTTGCTCATTTCACTCAGCATCAGTTCATGCAAGTCTCTCCGGGCCTCTCTGAAATCATCCTGCTGGTCATTTCTCACAGAAAAAATAATATTCCATAACATTCATCCATAATTTATTCAGCCATTCTCCAATTGATGGGCATCCATTCAGTTTCCATA